>BMAU01003548.1:472500-662500 GCA_019973935.1 Trichonephila clavipes
TATATTTTCTATATCATTTAAGTCTGGGAATGAGAGTGGCGTGTGTGCTTACAGTGGTACAAGATATAATTTGACAGCTCTCGCAGAATACTTTGGAGCGTTGTCTTGCTGAAGGATGAAGGTTGACCTTAGTCTCAATTGATCGGCTCTTCTTTTTGTATTCTTTAAATTTTTAATATGTACCAGTTTATACATAATTCCATTAATGAATACAAATTATCCATTCTATTTGCTGCTTAACCCTTTATCTACCGTATTATGAGATTGACTGCAGTTTTTTCATGCAATTTTTTTTTTTAATCACTACATTGAAAATTAAGGGATATACATAAACAAAATACTTAAATTTGGGAAATTTAATCCATTAGAGCTAATTAATTAATTAAATATATTCAGCTGTAAAATTAATTATACACACTGTTCACTTAAAATAAATAGACAAAACGTTTTCTAATGCTTTCATTAAAATACAAAAAAATAAGACTCTTACTTTTTAACATTAACTATTTTTTCGGAACAAAAATGACAATCATTGTAATCCGCTGAAAATGCAATTTCTGTAAAAAAATTATTCGCTTTCCCCACTAAAATACTCATCAAAGAACCCGTGCTGCCATATATCTTGGAAGAGTGGACTTCAAAGAATATTCCTGCTAAGTATCGTCAGAGTATTCGTAAAAATAGTTATTCTATGCAATCGTCATTAAAATGAGTGGTACTTATCTGTCGAGATAGATAAAGAATTAAACACCCCGAACGAGAGATGGATTCACTCCCATACTTAACCATATTCATTGTGTTTTTAGCTTTCAGTTTTTTTTTACTTGCCTCAACACTTTATATTGTCCATCACTCCCAGGCAAATTACCTTTGCATTCATCAGAGAAAAAATATTCCGTCTTTGAAATATATTCTTTTGCAAAAGAGAATCTCTTTCTTTGTGTTAAGTCTCTCTTTTCTCGGGATCCCCTTGTTTCTGCATAAGAGTGACTTCCGTATTGGAATAAGACTAGGAAATCTTGCATCATGGAGAACAAGTCGAATGGTTTCAGCTGCAAGTTTATTTTGCAATTGCTGGATACATCGATGATGTAAATTTTTAACTGAGCTTTGATCTTTTATTTGCTTTCATTCTTCTTTGCGACGATTGTAAGGAGTAGAAGTTTGTGCACAGGGGATGGAAAACCAGGTGTCGTACTCGCCCTCTCTTAAAATGAAGAGGACCTGACTGCGGTGCCGTAGGGACTGGGTTCGGATCCCGGAGAAGACATGGATGTTTGTAAGTATACACTGCCTTTGCCGCATGGAGATACTCTAAATAGCCGTCGAGCCGCAAGTCCTCTCGTGAGGTTGGTGGAAGGGGAAGAGAGGTGGGAAGCCCCTAGCTACTCGCAGGGTTTACTCCCTCTAAATTGGGATGGAACCGAGCAAAATCGCACTATCACCTGTATGTTGCTCAAAGCTAAGGCTAACGATAGGCGTAAAAATTTTAGCCCTTTGCCGCGAAGAATTTCTAGGGCCTCGATCTGACTTCGTCAGGCAGGTGGCATTAGCCACAACAACAATGTACCTTTTTCAGAGGTTTCCATCTAAGAATTAATTATAAGGGTTTTTACAGTGAAAAATATAATAACATTTCTTAAAACTTATTACGTTTATATGCTTAGAGTGCAAGAGAAAACTTTCAACAATAAAAAATACAAAAAAAGCAGGTGATTAATCGTCAAATTCTTTAGATATATACTCAATTTTATGACTTTAAATTTTGTATTCACCACATGAAAATTTTGAAATTAAAATATTCTGTTCATTTTATATTTGTTTTTTAGCCCAATTAAGTAAACGTAAATGTTTCTGTAATTAAGCTTGTGTAGTAAGTTTTAGTACATTTTTATACTATTTAAGAATACAAAGCTCAGTGTATACTGAAGAGACCCTTTATATGTGTTTCTATTCCGCGTTATCAATTTGTTTAAAACTTGTAGGTGTGAAATGTATACAAATTTAACTTGACAAAACCAATCCATAAACCATTTTCTACAATTATAAAAATGTTTTATTCACCATAACTTTAAGTACTAAAAATTCAGTTAATTTTTCCAGTTAAATAAGTTATAGCGGGCGATAGAGCGATTTATCGGTTCGATAAGTATTTACTCAGGACGATCTCGTTTGGTGATCTTTAAGATTGGTTCGCAACTTATTTTAAAAGTTGTTAAAAAACTACCGAAGAGAGACTTTAGCTGTACTTCATTTTTATTCATTTTTCATTCACTTCCTGATGTATCATTTTGAATCATAGTTTCTACTCTTGGTTTTCATTTGCTTAAAATAAGTCTCCGCCCATCCGATATAGTGGTTAGTACCGTACGACCTGGGTTTGAATCAGGGAGAAGGCATGGATGTTGCCTTCAAGGCGCCGGGGGACTTTAAATAATCGTCAATCCGCATTTCTTCTCGTGAGGCTGGTGGAAGGGGAGAAATGGGGGAGATCCCTGATCACCCCCAGGGTATTTATTTCCCTAAGAAATGGGGTGGAACCGAGCAATATCGTACTGTCACCTGCATGATACTCAAAATTAAGGCTAATGACAAGCGTAAAAATCTATCCCCTGGCCACAATGAATTTCGTGGGACCTGGATCTGATGTTACTGTCGATCAGGACATAAGCAACAACAAACCTTAATTCCATTTCCAAAAGCGTCATCTTGTTATAAATCAGAGAAAATACGGAATGACACAAACAAGGGATCATTTTGTAGAAGTGTTTTTCGCTATGTTAGAGATTGTTCATTTACAGACATGAACTCATTTACTTCCCGTTCATCATAAAACAATATTTTGCTCATTTAGTTATTTGTTTGGTCTTCTGTTTTTGATTAAATGAAAGTATTTAGTCGATTTGTACGAATACGATATAAATATGCAGTATGTTTCACTTCGCTTAAATTCAAAGCAGATTTTTTTTTCAGAATTAAATACTAATTAATTTTCTCGAAAATATTTTCATTATAAATTATTTTTCCATCGTGTGTTTTAAATATAATGCTTTCTGTATTGTAAGTAGTAAAAATAAATCTTCTTTCGTACTAGCTACGGATTAAATGCGAGAAATAAAATGGGAAATTAAAGGACTTAAATTTAATTATTAATGAAAATACTTTTGAAGAAACATTTTATTAATGTGTTGATGAAATGTGTCCACGATATTCTTTTAAATAATAAATGTGTTCATCTTTTTGAATAATGAATGTTCATTAATATTTAATGCATTCATAATAATTTTTAAAGAACAAATGTTTACTTTAAAAAGTAGAAACTATTTTTTAATTCCAGAGGTACCAAAGCAAAAATGATAGAAGCGCGTGGTATTGATGTAAACACTCCAAAAAGTTTTAATCTCATTTACAATGTATTTATTTTTTAATTGGTTGTTGCAAATTTTCTTTCTTCTGATATCATGTTGCTTTTAGCACCTTTGACTCTTTCATTTTCTTATGAAATAAAGGTTTCTTTGCACTCAGAAAATTTGCTTACATTTTTAGGAACATTAATAATAAAATATTTCTTTTAAAATTACTTTTTTACATGTGACAGCGCAAAAAAAAAATGATTGTTTCTTATTTTTGCATTTTTGGCAACGTATGTAAACAGTGCTTTAAAAAAGAAAAGATAAACTGGTTTTTAAATAGAAATTTAGCTTTATTTTCACTTCCAAAATACTTTGCGATTTCGAACAATACCAAAAAATATAATATACACTTTTTATGTTGAATATTACATTAAATAACTAATTACCCTCATAAAACAAATGACGAATTCGATTTTTTTGAAGAATCATTTCAGAATAATTTTTAAAATGAAATTTTATAAATGTTCAATTGAAATTCTTTTAAAATTCATCACAGCACACAAAAGAGTTTTCTTTTTTTTTTTTTACTCTTGAACTTAAAATAAGAAAACAAATAAAGCCTGCCGTATTCAAAATGCAATTTTACCCTTTCTTTATCAAACATTTTCCTTATAATTAGGCAGCTTAATAAAAAAGAACTGAGAAATTAGTGAATAGGTAAATTGTTATGCAAAAATTCTTATTGGTGAAACAAAAAATAGCTTTTTTTATTTGTCATATTCCATCTTCAGTGAGACTTTTTCCTCCCTTTAACAATTTCCTTAACACAATTGATTTTGCTTTCAAATTCTTCCTCCACGGCATTTCTTTTCGGAAAAAAATTAAAAGGAGGAAAAAAGAATCGTAAATTCTTTTATTCCTTTTTTTTACATAAATTAGAACGAAAAGAACAGAAAATCGTAATTCTAAGTCTTCGAAAAGTTCCTTACCTTTTTCCACTCAAAAAAAGTTAGATTTTAAAAATATTCTTAATTGAGGTGAATAAAATATTTCGAATTTAGAAGCAGTTTTGACAGCCGTGAAATAAAAAAAAATTGAAAAGAATAAGAAAAAGAATGGCAATGCGTCGGATTAGCGTTTGGAAGCTTTTGAATCATGAATATAAAAATTCCCTAAAGCACATCGCCAGATTTTCTCCTCATATTCTTTTAAAACTGTCTTCAATCGTCCGTTAAGGTTACGGTTCCATTTTGAAATATCTGCAATGTAAAATTCTTTAACTTCTTTATTTGGATGTCCTGTGAATGACATCCATATAAAAGAATTTTTGAGCTTTACTATAAAATTTTGAGCTTTCTTTTATAAATGTTGGAATATAAAAAGTGTAGATATTTTTTTTCGGATTAAATACAAATATCTGTATGAAAAGAAATGACTGTTGGGGTTTTAAGAAAACAAGAAAGAAAAACATTTTTTTAAAAAAAATAAATAAATGAATAGATCGTCCTGGTTGAGGTTTCCCAAATGCAGCAGCTGGATGAATTGCTAATATATGAATATCTTACAGTAAAATCTTTGACAATCGAGTTCATAAGATCTGAAAAATGAATCCATGAATAATTTCAAGCTTCGAGAGCTTTCAGATTTGCGTTTGATGTTTTTGTTCCACCAGGAAATAAAACCCTCCAAAAATTCGTTTTTCTTTTTTCTCTTTCCTTTTTTTTTGAAACTCACATGATAAGTTTTATTTTCCATGTTTTCAAATATTTACGATATTTTTCTGAAGAAATTACGTTCAAAGAAAACAGTAGTAGTATTCAGCGTTGTAATGCTGTGTAACATACGAAGGAGTTTTGGTCGTCCCCAAAAGACTAGTTGATTTCCTCTGGACGAAATACACAATCACAGTGGTGTCAAATTATAGAAGGGGATAGAAAAGGCGTGAAGGCAGCGAGGGTTATCAGTTTTAAACTAGAATAACATTTGACAGAGAAGGTGATGTATGAAAGATGGTATATCTTCGTGGTAAAATTTTGTTGCTGTTATTTCTTATGCCCTCTCTCTCTCTGGTGGCCGCGGTCGAGTGGTATAGGTATCGGATCGGCTGCTTTGTCACGATCGATCCCAGTACCACTAAAGACCCCCGCAGCGAACGTTAAATCTGTGGCTGAAACGTCCTCCCGTTGGTGTGGTGTGGTAGAGGTGTCGTGTACGCCTGGTCGTTGGTCCGTCGCCAAAAGTCTTGAGTGCAGTTAATATTCAATCAATCAATCAATCAAGGTCTCAGTCTCTGATTCAGCTCAGAAATTCATTGGCAAGGGGCCAATGTAGTTTGAGCAACAGGTGACAGTACGATTCAGCTCAGTTTCAAACCAATTTTGAGAAAGGTCATCCTGGGAGAGGGCCAGGGGCCTCCCACCTGTCTTCCCCTTCCACGAACCTCAAGAGAGGACTTGCGGCTCGATGGCTATTTAGAGTACCCCCATGCCGCTATACATTTACAAAAGCCATGTTTTCTCTGGGATTCGACCCCAGGTCCTACGGCACAGAAACCAGCGTCACTAACCACTATACCAGATGGGCGACTAGTGGTAAAACAAAGCTTAAATATATAGGGTGTCCGAAGATCATCATGACAAACTTTTTGGGGAGGTAGGCGACATCACAAGCATTCAGATTTTCTAAGGAACCCATGGTCGGAAACATCTTCGTTCGGTGCTAGGTGACGTTGTTTACAAGAGCTTTGGAAGAATCAGACCTACATTACCGCAGTCATTTAAGTTATCATCTCCGTAGAGGAGTATGGAACAGTTTTACGAACACCTAGCTGGCAGATATGCAGAAGGAAATTCGAGATGCAGAAAGATAGTATTGCGAAAAGATCCCCATTGGACCACCGGATGCTTGGTAATTTGCATTACAATTTGTATGAATACGGATAATAACGAGGTATTAGGCACAGTGAAAGTGGTCCACAAGTGACTCGAACTCCCACCATGGTACTCTGATTCCTTCGAGCATAGTTTGTTCCATGCATGAAACAAAGTGTTTTGAATTCGGTGGTCCATTGTAATGCGAGGCCCACCTTCACTAGGCCTATTACGTCGTAATGATCCATTTTCACACAAATTATGATGCAAATTAGCAAACATCCAGTGGTCCAATGGGGAACGTTTCGCAATACATTCTTTCTGCATCTCGTGCATTTCCTTCTGCTTATCTGCCAGCTAGTTTCCAACCATGGGTTGCTATGAAAATCTGAATATTTGTGAAGTCCCCTTCCTTCCCTTAAAGTTTGTCCCGACGATCCTGGGACACCGTGTATTTATCTCCAGCTTGACTGAGTTGGGTTCCCATTAAACTACAGGGTGTTCAGGTGTTCAAATCGAGGGCAATAGGGGCACGAATGTAAAGCTGCTAAAAGAATGGTCATGGTCACACGAGCTCATGGCTTATATTTTTACTATCTAGTCGTCAGGTTTTCTGTTGACTTTGTTGCTAGTTTGATATGACAACGCAAGGCGTCAAGCAGCGCTGGTTGTCACTGGAATGGAATCCAAGATGGCGGCCTAGTTGTCTCAAATCGTCAGAAAGATAATTTTAAAGAACTGCTTAGAAATACAGTGAAATATATTTTAAAAAAGAATATAGAAAGAGATTGAGAATAACCAAGATCAATCAATAAATATTGAATAAAAATTTAATATAATAAAAAATAAAATGTACTAATAATGTATGGCAGTATATTATAATCTATACTGTATACTTTAATAGTAATTAGATATAATATTCTTTTTTATAATAACTACTAAATTATACTATATGATTATTATTATACATAATAATTATTATTAAATCGTACTACATGAATAATTATCGTATTGTAATAGTACAAAAATTATACATAAGAATACTCAAATATTGTAAAATTATAAATAAATAACATATTAATGATTATAAATAAATAATAAAACAATTATAAATAAATAACATATTAATGATTATAAATGAATAATAAAACAATTATAAATAAATAACATATTAATGATTATAAATGAATAATAAAACAATAATTATAAATAAATAACATGCAATAATATTTATAAATATTATTAAAAAGCAATTATAAATAACGATTATTATAATTACCCATAATAACTGTATTTTTTATGCGTAACATCGTTTCTCTCGGTTGCTGGATATTTGTCGGAGTGATTTCGTGAAAAGGGGTGGAAATACGTTACAGGAAGTGACGTCAATGGAAACTTGGCGAAATCTTGGCTGTAGAATGAAGTTGGCATCATATTTGGCGACCAAGTTTTCTGCCAATTTGGCGACATTGGTGACAATGTTTGTGAGTTCAGGACCCTCTAGATTCTTCTATAAATTTGTGGAATTCTCTACTAATTTCACGTTCTGTGACGCGTGCGGATTTTTCTGGAAGTTTTCACCAGGTCTATAAATAGAGCGGTGCTAGCCGCAACGTGTCAGTCTTGATTCAACCCGTGATTAGTGAGCATTGTTTTGAATACTGATTTGCTCGGATGCGCTTGTGAATAATCTTTTACATACGTGTATTTTAAACACTAATAATTGTGTTTGATTGCTGTTGAAGGTGTGAAGACCTTCGGAAATTTACTCTGTGAATATTGCTGCGGTGTATTTAAAGAATTGGATTTCCGATAATAAATTCGCATCACTCTTAAATAAAATTTTCATTAAAGATTATTCGATAGAAACTTTTTCCAATCATATCCGATACATTTTTTTTCAGGATATAAGTTACTATTGCGTATTTACCACGACAACATGTCGGATGTTACACATCATATACGACTAATGTAAGGCTGGTTTCTTTTTTTTATATTAAAAATTAATAAAAAATTACATATATATTAACATTTCAATATTTTTGAATATCAATTAAAAAGTACTGGAAACTTGAAATATTAAAAAAATTATACTAATTGCAAGGTAACCATACTGTAATATTATCTCCATCTTGGCGAGCATAAAAAACAACTTGGCGCGTGCCCCGTGATATCAAATTAGTTCCGTGTCATTAAAGATTCACTGAGGAAACAGATGGCTGCACATTAAATTTGTCCTAGTTCATAAGTCCTCGCACTGACGTGGTATGGAACTTAATTGTTTAAGTGAGTGTTTATTGACGTCGTACTATAAAGCAACACGAGAGCTGCTGGTGATGGACCTCGCCATTTTGAACCTCGGTCAGCTTACGAGGACGACATCCGAGATTGCCCGTTCTCTCCAAAGTCCCACACTACACCAAAAAGAACATTTCAAACGACGACAAATTTAATGTGTGTCATCGTCTCTGCAGGACGGGTCATCAGTGAGACTACGGATCGACTCGCCATCCAGGAACTCGTGACCATGATCACCAGGCTACTGCTACTACAAGACGAATTCAAAGAAAAATTCATTAAAATATAGTAGTAGATATATCCCCTGTACTTAAATAAGTGTGTGAAAAATGGCATGTCATATCTGGAGGCACACTAAATTGAAAAAAAAAATATGAAGTGTTATGGTGTCTCAAATTTTAATAAATATATTGAAATGTAATATATATTTTTTTTGTGTTACAGTGCGGAATAATTCTGTGTACCATATGTTATCCTACGCATTTGTCGGAAGTCAAATTAAAAACGAAACTATTAAATTATTGAAGTAAAACTTCTTTGCGCACGCTTGACTTGGTGAGTAAGCTGGTAAATACGTGACGAGAGCGTTACGAAAAGTGTGTTCGGGCGAGGCGAACGGAAGTTGAAAGAGAGATATAAATTAGTGTGGTGATAAATGTGCTGTTCAATGTGTTTTGGACGATGGAACAAACATCATAATGGTAGTTGTTTACATTTCGCCCAATAACACAGTTAATAATATAAAGTTTTTATATAAAAAACTTATGATTTTTTTATGTCCAAGTAGGCTCTGTGAAGAATTAGGAGAAAACTATAATACGTCGCCGCTTACTTAAGCAGCAGATTTCAATGTTAATTTCTCATCCGAAGATGGACAACTCTTGGTAAACTTTCTACAAATGAATAAAATTAATAATAACCGAAATGAGCCTACCACAAGACATGTAACAACAATCGATGCAGTTTCCTCAAAATATCTTTATTATTTTCCATTCGAAAACATATGTATTTTATTTCTCATACCATAAGCCTATTGTCTCGGTCTTACAATCAACCAGAGCAAATACTGATGTATTCGATAATGAATAAAAATAAGAAACCTATTCGACAATACTAATTTATCGATGAAAACCCATAATAAATTTAATTATTTGCAGAAAATTAATATATGTTTATGGATATACATGTATATATATTATATATATATATATATATATATATATATATATATATATACTGGTGTGCAAAAATTAAGGACGAAGTCGAAAAATTAGCATATCAGCTGAACGAAGAGGCAGAGCGGACAGAAAGACCAATCAGGAGATTAAGTAAAGTGACGTACGGTAGCACATGCGCAAGTATGCAGGTAGACGTAATGGGAGAGTGTCTGAGTAGTATAAAGCATGTTGTCGGTGTAAGATCAGTATTTCTGGCAAAGAGATTGCACGCCGTAGAGCAGTTAAAATCACACCGAGTTGCTGCCTCAGCGAGAAATGACGAATAATCAATCTGTTAGACGACATCTGGATGCTTTTACCCGAGGTCGAATCATTGGGAAGTTGGAGGAAGGCCGCAGTGTGACAAGTGTGGCTGCAGAGTTCGGAATTGCTCACAGCATCGTTTCACGACTTTGGAGACAATTTCAAACAACAGGAACAGCTATTCGGAGGTTCAGTAGTGGTCGTCCACGAGGAACCACACCCGCAGATGACCGGTACATTGTCTTACAGGCTAGAAGAAACAGGCGGCAGACAGCGGGAGAAATCACTAGACACACGACACAGGCGACTGGACGACCGATATCGCGTTTTACCGTGGCCAGAAGACTGCACGGTGGTGGTCTGTTTGCACGACGCCCTGTACGGTGTGTACTTTTAATGCCTGCCCATCGGAGAAGGCGTTCTCTGTGGTGCCGGGAACACCGGAATTGGAGAGACAATGAATGGGGACGAGTACTCTTTACAGATGAGAGCAGATTCAGTTTGAGTAGTGATTCTCATCGCATACTCATCTGGAGAGAGCTTGGGAAACCGCAATCATCCCTCGAATATCATTGAAAGGGACAGGTATGGAGGCTGGTTTGGGGAGGTCGTACAGACCTTCACATCTTCGACGCAGGTTCAGTCAACGGGACCCGTTATTGTAACGAGATTCTTCTTCCATATGTGCGTCTTTTAGAGGCGCTATGGGTCTGCAGTTCCTTTTCATGGACGACAATGCACCATGTCATCGCACAGTAGCTTGCCGAACAGCTCTTAGAGAGTGAAGATATTGAACGTATGGATTGGCCGGCACGATCTCCGATCTCAATCCCATCGAGCATGTATGGGATTTTCTAGGCAGACGCTTGGCAGCTCGTACCTTACCACCAGTAACGATTCGGGAGCTTCCGATTGGCGCTGCAAGACGAATGGGCAGCAATGCCTCAACAACTCATTGACACCCTCATTCTCAGCATGGGCAGACGCTGTGAAACCTGCCTAGCAGTCAGGGGAGATCATATCCCCTACTAAATACCGGATGTTTCCTGCTGGACACCCATCACAGGGATGTTTCGGCCTTCAGTCGCATTGCGCTCCATGCTACTTTTTCAATCAAGCTTCTTTTTATCCCTCTGATTTCTCTTTTAGTAAGTGTTGCTTACATTACACATGTCCTTACGTATTCGGGATCTTACGGTATTAAATGTGTTGATTTGGAAATCTTTTGTACAAAGTTATATTGAAAAAAACCGTCTTGTCCTTAATTTTTGCACACAAGTGTATATATATATATATATACATATAAAGGAAGCTAAAGAAGTTTTACTTCAGTAGTGTGGTCTAAAGCACACTCGTTATTTTTTGTCTACCTATTTCAATTTTCATTATTAACATTAGGTGATGATTTACAGCATTCCTTGGTGGTAGTGGTAGCCTAGTAATCAAGGTAACGTACTCGTAATCGGCGTATCACAAATTCGAGCCTAGTACCGATAAAATCCCATCCCGCTATATAGGGTCGGGACTTGAGTGGTACTAACTCAGGTGTCAGGTACTAGCCAGTTCAGGTGTCGTTCTCGTCACTTGTTCATGGTTCAAAATGACGAGGTCCATTGCCAAAGCCCTGGAGTACCTTAACAGTGCGACGTTAGTATTCACTCACTTACTGGCATCCCTCAATACAAAAAAATACAGCGATCAATTTCCAATTCAACATTTACTTATTAAAGAGTTAAAATTTCATTCTAATATTACATCCTGCTCCATAACTCATTCTTTTCTTTATCTCTATAGATGGTGATACGGTAACACGGGAAGGCTGCCTCCCTCCAGAGTTGGTGGTCAACGGCACTAACGTGTCGGGCACCGGCGGTGAGGATTTCACCAGCGTCCAAGAGGTACAATTCCTCGGAATCCTGGGACCCCTTGAACACAAAAGAATGTGCAAGATCAAGTGCCTCAACGGAGTGTGGGTGGGACCACTGTGCGCAATCGATTCAGGTAAGCGACATGATTTAGTGAATTGAAAATACGATATCGTTTGCTCACATTTACCCCTTTGTTTAGTGCATAACGTCTATGCTCATTTTGTTAATATTTATTCACGAAGAAGGAAACAGCTGAGAAGAAGGTAAAATATGTATACGTATTTTAGACGGGAGAAAAAGATCGGCTCTTTTTCAGCCTTTCACCACAATAACGCGTCTCCACAAAATCCTAGATAGTGAAGTGCATTTGGAATGACACGACAGGAGTGTTATAATCACGTGTTTAAGAGAAGGTATTATTTTTCGAATCGAAAATGAATCTATCAAAACAGTGCTTTAAAGAGGTTCCTTACGTACGTAGGAGGCCATGTTAAATTGTGTAAGTTTATGTATCTTCTTCTCCAAAACTACGTACTTCTCATGGATACAATTTTTAGAGTTGGTTATGTGTACCATCAATAACACTTTAACAAAAGGTTTTATTTTTATGTTAAAAATAAAATTAATTAGGAATTTTTTAAAAATTGTCCAAATTTTTTACCTAAAATTTAATTTAAAAATGTCATATCTAAAAGAGTTTGCTAGATATATCTAATTTTCTCCATTAAAATGTGTAAAAATGTTAAAAGTCTGCTCAATGAAAATTTGAGAATTACAAGACAAGTGTTTGAGAAAAAGGTACATAAAATGGAAAATATTACAAATGGAGAAAACAGGCTTTAAATAAAAAACTTGTAATTTTTTGAACATTTACTTTTTTTAGTATTTTCCAGAAGTATAAAAAGTATTATTTTTACTCTCTCCTCATACAAAGGACTCTAATTTTCTTTTTTCCTTATTTTTAACAATTTTGCCTTTTTTGGGGTTCTCAAGATGCTTTCGTTGGGCTACACGAATAGTACGTGTATTTAGTTTTTTGAAGCACGACACATAGTTTTAACTTTAAGATCATTAATTTTGCTACATCACTCATATTAAACTGTGCAATAGCCATATTTACCCAAATTTTAGAGTTTTTATTTTCGCAAATGTAGATCTTGGAATCAACGACCATATGGTTTCATTAACGAATCCATTTGTGTTTGAAATCTGTCCATGTAACAAAGAATCACAGAGTTCTCTAAAAATTGGTTTCCTTTAATTCATTATGGTGTATGTGTTTGTGATCATAGACCTTTTCTTTACATTCAGCTTCTGTCTTTTGAAACTTGCACCAGGCATTTATATCCGCAAGACACAGTCCATGTTGAGGGCTCTCGTTTGAAGACAGAAAATGAAAATAAACAGCCCAAACCGCAGTTTTTATGCAGTGTACATCATTCATATTATTTTTAAAAGCCACATTATAATATTTTTGAATTTTTTATATTAAAATATCGGTGAATCAGTTACGACCACTTAGGCCATCACTTGACATTTTTTTCTTTCTGTTTTGCTTTTAGGATCCAAAAGCGTGTACCCATACACTTCTAGATAAGCCCAAAACACTGTAATCTTTCCACTTGAACATCATATGGGTTAACGTTCATCAGATATTAGGCAAGGGGAAATACATGAGTAGCTTCATTTAAAAAAAAAAAAAAAAATACTTTTAATTATCGTATTTCCTCATATCGTGTATTATTTTAAACAGAAATATATGAGCTGTTATAAAATACAAAAAAGTGAAAATTGATAATTTTTTGAAAATTCTTGTGCTTGACCTCTTAATCCTTTTGAAATAAAATGAGTCTGATGCTTCAAAATACGGCATTCGTAGTTACGATTTTGAGAAAAAATTTATAAATAGTAAGTGAGGTTGTTACAGTTTCCACCTCCCTCCGCAAGAAGTTTCTGTTGTTTCACTTAAGGTAAAAAAAAAGGCCGCGGGTAGCCTAGTGGTTAGAGTACCGGACTCCAGGCCAGATGGCCTGGGTTCGATGCCCGTACCGCCAAATACCCTCCGACTATACACGGAGTACGTGCTCGTTAAATCATTGGGTCCGAAAGTCTTGTGGGCTGAATCACGAGTGCAGGGAACTGGAAAAAAATTTCCCTCCACTTCAGTTTCATACCTAAATTGTGGAGATAGATGGTGGCATAACATCGATCGAAATGTTCTATCATCCCTTCGGGAATTTCACCGAGCTAAATCGTTCTGTCACCTGTATGGTACTCAAGGCTAATGCCAACGACAGGCGTACATCCACGATGAATTTTGCCTCGAGGGAGCTATTGCCACGATGAATTTTGTGGGCCTCGATCTAACTATGCCATACAGTTGGCATGAGCAACAACAACAGGAAAAAAAGCCCTTATGTAACGAGCTGCATGATCAGTTATTTAGTGCAAGTATTTTTTGTTGAGTTATAAGAATATGGTATCAGTAGGTTCAATTTGAAAGGCTCAATTCTATTCAAAAAGTTGATCTGCCTGAGTGGGAGCAACAGTCTGTAAAAGTTCTAAACTTTTTTGGTTTTCCTTTTTGACATACATCACAATGTTTCACAAACGTTGACATATCTTCATTCATATGAGAGTATTATATTTTAAGTTGTTCATGAGCATTTTGCTAAACTTTTCCTTTTGGGGGAAAAAGTACAACTATTATAAAGAGTTGTTTCTTTTTAAGGACAATGATATCATTAATCTTCATTTACTTAGAATTATCTAAACTTTGATGTGTGTATTTATCTCGTCCTGTTCAAGTAAATGAGTCGATTACATATTTATATTTAAGCCTTTAAATATTTAATTTTGTAATCGAGCAAGCTTAGTTTTTAAGACCGTTCTATAAATCTCCCTTTAATTTTCTTACATTTTTAAGCCAATGGAGTTATTGTTAAGAATCACGGCTATCAGACAGAAGCAAATCGCCACAAAACATACTGCATCTACAGATAAAAGTTAATAATCAAAAACGTTTCCATAAAGTTTGAACAACTTTCTGTAAAATAAATTATTTTTTTCTCTTTAATTTCTATTACATTGCAAACAATTCATCATTAAAAGTATAAGTACTAATCGTAAGCTTAAAAAAATCAAATCATTGACAGCTGTTCTTTTAAAAACTCTTTGTCATAAAAAAGGGTAATACATAAAATAATTCCTAATATAGGATCAAGATCATTTATTTGAAATGGTTTGTAAGATGCTAGAGTAAACTAAAGGAAAAAAATAGAAAACTTCAGAAAAAATGCAACATTCATAGTTGCCGTTAATTGCTTTTTATGCCTCAAAAACAGCTGTCATTGAAAAAAAAATATTTTTTCTTCTTACTAGAATAAAAGTAAATTTTCAATAAACTTTTCAAAACAAAACAAAAAAACATTGAGCTTTTCTACCAACACAGTGAAAAAGTTTTATAATTGTCTACTAATTACTGTCCAAATATTTTGTAAGCAAAAAAAAAAATATTCTAGTACTTTTAAGGAACAGCTTCAACGAGCTATATATAGAAGGAAATTTATTATTTCTGTTTTCATTTAAGCCCATACAAAGAATAAATTTGTTATTGTAAAACTATTTACAAAAAAAAAACATTTAATTACTTTATGTATCAACTTGAAAATAATTAACTTAGCAAAAAGTTCTTTTGGACAAAGTTAACCTTTCGAATATATTTTTTAAGATTTTATTTGCATAATTAGTAGCTAAAACTGTTTAATAGAACCAAACTTTGCTGGAGTTATTTTAGAGTGGTATAGTTGCTTTGAAACGAAACTCCAAAGTTTAACTCCTTTTTAAGTTTAGAATTTAGTAATTTAATAATTTTCTGTATTATAAAATATTTTTCAAAAAATTCACAGTGATTTAAGTTTCAATTCTTGATTAGGATTTCTATCATTGAGCAGCACTTGTTGCTTTTTTGTGTGCGTTTTCTCCTTAAGTTGCGATAATATGTCTTACCTACTTCAATTAATTGTCTCTCTTTTTGTAAACCGTTTCCCCCCCCCTAAGTTTTGAGCCATGATTTTAGAATCATCATTATATTTACAAAGGGCATGATTATTAACGAGACTGATGCTATAAAAAAATTTATTTTCATTTCATATATATTTATAAATTATCACTTTCAATATAACCTTCCTCTATCACTATTACTCTCCATGCAAATGCTCCAATGTTTAGAAATAATGCTGGAAGTTTTTGTGTGATCTCGTTCAGGAAGCATGTCGTTTTCTCTTTCCCAGCTTTAAGGTATCCGACTACCCTAAAATCATGATTTTTTAAAAGATTTGACAATTTTTTTTTATGATTTTATTTTATATGCCATCTTATGAGCTTTATAAAAATACCAAGTTTTTTTATTTTCCATTCACTGGAACAAAAACTACAAGTGTTTTAGTAAAAGCAGATGCCATAACTTTACATAAGATGTCAAACGTTAAAATGCGTTTTATTCGAAGTGTGTTTTTTTTTTCGAAAAGTTCAAACAGGAATAGCGATGGCTCAAAAAGTTTTTAAAATAATTTTCTTAAATTTTGTGTGTATGTTCTGTAAAACAGTCGAAGTGTTTGATCCTTCAGATTTATCAATGACTGTTTTATTACAAAATTTACAGATCTTTATGTGAATATAATCACTGTTTTTTTTATGAAATTTCAATAATAACTAACATAATGTGCTCTAAGTTTTGTAAAAATTAAAATATACCTTATCCTGAAGGTCATTTCAAAAATGAATCAAAATTGAAAAACTGAGAATTTGTTCAATTACTATTTGTACAGAGAAGGCCCCATTTATGTAGTTTTTTGTCATTTTTTCCTATTTTAGTAGTAATAATATATTTTTATCTTCTTAATTTTAGCCTTTTTTTCTTAAAATGTACTAAATAAATCTAAAAACCATAGCAAAAAAAAATCTCCATTTTTTTTTTAAAAAAGTTGTTGCCATACCTAAACAAACTCGAATACTCGATAGTCCAAGATCCAGCAAATAAACTAATTTTCTAATACTGAAATTCTGTACTTGGCTAGAAACCATTTCATAAACAATGTGAAATCATCCGGCCCGGTGCATTGCTTTGATAGGGAACCTACGACTTGTCCCTCAACAATTATGATCATTTCTTCCTAATTCTTTCACGGAACTCAGCAAGAACGTGAATGTTGATTAATAATTTGAAATTTGGGAACCCAATGGAGGTACACAATCTCCGGAATATCGAAAAAACAATCCTCATTAGGTAGAACTTAGGATTTGCTCATGCGAGATTTTTTGGCTGTTAGTGGAGGAGCTCTGCCACTGTATGAATTGGCGCTTCATTTCAAGATCGTAAATAAAAAACTAAGATTCCTCACACGTTACAATCATTTTCAAAAAATTTGGATCGTTTTGAATGGCATTCGAAGTGTCAGTACAAAAGTTTTGGCAATATTCTTGTGATTCCAAAGCAGTGTTTCTCAAACTTTCAATACTGGCGACCCAATTTTCAATCATAATTTTTGTCACCCCCTCCCCCCTGTACAACAATAATGTATTTACTGCAATAAAAATAAACTTTGACGCTAAAGCTACAATGCGATCTCAATTATAAACTGTATAAGTATTAAATTTTGTATTTGTTACTTTTAAGTATTATATATATTTTAGGAAAATTACTTAAAATATATATTACTTACTTATTATTATATTTCTTTCTCTAATTTTTATATTGGAACAGATCGCAAAATGATATATTTAACTAAGATTTATTTCCTTCAGCATCCATTTCTCAAAGTACAAATGTCATTAGAAAAATAGTCTAGTCTATGGTGCTCTCTATCATATCCATCACATCTGGAATATCGGGTATGTTTGCGTGAGTCTGGGCAACCTATCGGACGTCTGCGCAAAACATGTAAAAATGCCTTTCCTCGTACAATTCCAGTCAGTTTTGGTCAACTCGATACTTCTACAGCTACCGAATCTAACTTGAATGTAATTTTTTTAATTTACACGTTAATTGTAATTCACGGTAATTAAGTATTTACGGCAGTAGGTTAAAACAAAATCATACTTATTTTTAAGTCGTAAGCAATTATCCGACGATAATAAAAGATCAACAAGTACACAGACGAGCATGGTTCCGAAAATTAAATCAAGGAAATATTCTCAAAAATACTTAAATTTTTTGGATTTACCACTACTGAAGTAAATGATGGGGGAAAATGCGCCAGCTCGTTATGTGTTAAAACTTACAAATCTGAAGAACAACATGTAAGTTGTTTTTAAAACCATGTAAAATCATTTAGCCATGTTGGCAAAGAATTGTAAAAAGTATTTTCTTGATGAGGACAACTTGGTAGCAAGTTACGAGTGGATTAGAGATCTATTTCAAGATACTCCAGAAGGACTCTCAACTTCCGAAGAAGAAATCTTCATAGATTTCACATCCAGTGAAAAATTAAAAGGCAATTTTGTAATAAATCCCTCTTTGAATTTTGGGTAGAGGTGGATGAGGAATTTTCTGCACTGAAAACAAAAGTACTGCGTATACTATTACCATTTTCAACATCCTATCTTTGTTATAACGGATTTTCTGCGGTGGCTGCTCTGAAGACAAAATATAGATCTCAGCTAAATATGGAAAAATAACGCAGAGTGTCAATTTCTGATATTAAGCCTTACTTTGAAAACCTTTGCTCTACAAGGCAAACCTATGAAAGTTACTAATAATTATTAAACTTGTTCTTAATTTAGTATTAAGAAATTATTTATAAAATAAATTCTTCAGTACTGATACATTAAACGTATACTGGCTGAAACACAGGCTCTTCGCACGAGTTCATTTTTAAAAAAATAAAACATTATTCTTGGTATAATAGCTGAACTGTAAGGAGAGTAAAACTGCTTGCACGACATTGTATTCAAAAATGTAAAATGATTTTTTTTAGATTAATGCTATAATTGAAAATAACTGTTTAAAAGAACTGTAATTTTAGACCTCACAGAATTAGCGTTTAGAATTAATGTTAAATAATGAAAAAGAATAAAATTCCGATGAATAATAATTGTGTTACTTTTAAATATTTAAAGCAGAAATACTTCAAAATGCTTTAACCCGGGAGAAAGCGCGCACTCGATGCTAACGCTAATGGTAGTGCGGGGGGACTCAGTCACCCCAATCATTTGCTTATAATTATTTTTACTGCACACGATACAAATCAGAATTCCAGTGAATTTAATCAAGAGAAAGTATACTTACCGGCTTTCAAGGACTTTTCAATTTTTCTTTGATGATTTGAGAAAAAATCCAATAAAGCTGAACTAAAATGATTCAAAAGTGCAATACCTTAATAAAGGACGCAAATCAGAGACACATTTCACTAATATTACAGAAATGCTATTTGCTGGCAAAGCTATCATATTTTGTTCAAGTTATTGTAGATTTAATGAGCTTTCATGATCGAGTGAGTGAGTATTAACGTCGCACTGTTCAGCTACACCAGGGCTTTTGGAGACGGACCCCGTAATTTTGAGCCATGGTCAAGTGACGAGGATGACACTTAAGCTGTGTGGCCTCTTTTAACTACCCCATCACTCCAACAAGAGAACGTTTGAGCTCTCAACAGATTTAACGAGCATCTCCCCCTACACGGCGGATTTTTAGTGTTACTGGGCTCGAACTCGTAACACCTTTGGTGATCAACAAATGGCAAGTTGAACTTTTTCTTTCTTGTGTCTTTTTGACAAGGTGACTGAAACTTGTGGTACACTTATGGCTTCATATTTTAATTGATGTAGTTCTTTAGGAAGCATTTGAAAATTTTCCTTTCGTTTCATGTTCATTGCGTTTCTCAATCATGAATAATATTCATTCTTTCAACGAGTTCTCCTTTTGCTTGATCAGTTTCAACTTCCTTCAAATGAGATCACAGATGCCCCGCTCCACGGCTCCCGGGTTAAAAGTGTATTCAGAAAAAAATACGGATGCTCTAAAAAGGATTATGACGTTTTTGACTAAAAATTAATCTTGGCCAAATAATCCTTCAAATCAATCAATTATTTTCCAAATATCGTAAAGCTCTTTCTTATTTACAATTTCCCTCAGCGAAAAACAAACACATAAAAGATGGAACGGAACTAATGTAAAACTAACTATTCCAGTAAGTTTGAATGTCAATCAAATGATCAGCAAATGTATTATGCTGCCTGGCTGAAAAGTGAATCATGTTTTCCTTTTCTTTCTACAACTAATGTACAGTGTTTCAATAATAATTACAGTGATCAAATGTTTATCTTCTTAGAATTTTTCTCAGGGTCTGGGTTTCGTTTTTTCTTTTAACAAGTAATATTTTATGTTAAAACGTAATAAAAAAATCTCTCATTGAGAAAATACACAAAATTAAATAAAATGTTTTTTTTTTATTCTTCTTTAATTTGGTTTTGGGATCAAAGATAGCTAATGAAGGAAAAACGCCAGATGATAAACATAAATTATATCAGTGTTGTTATGTATTTTTTATTATGTTAGAAAGTATTTTGTTTTACTTCTTTCTGGTTATTTTTTTAAATCTTTAAATTTTCGATATGCTCGCGCCCCCCTTGTCGGGTTATCGCGCGCGCCCCACACTTCGATAAACACTCTTCCAAAGTGAGAATTTCAGGCGTCATTTCGGCAAACTTTTTGCATGCCAAAATTGTTATATAAAATTTGATGCACGTTATCTTTGTCTATCCCTATAGTCTCAGTAATAGCAGGAATACTTAACTTGTGGTCGTAACGAACCAGATTACAGATTCTTTTGATATTGCAATCCACTTTAGACGCGGAAGAGCGATCAGGGTGCTAATAATCTTTTACGTCTTCTCGGCCATTCTGAAAACTCTTAAACCACTCAAAAACACGCACACGCAATAAACCTTCATTGCATACATTTGTTTCAATAAATTATCAATAGCGGTTTTTCCATGTGAAACTTCACAACAATTTGTTGATCTATTGCTATACTTATAACTTTCCCGGCAGAACCAAAATGAACTCTGATGCGAACGAAGACTATAGCTATACGGATTT
This sequence comes from Trichonephila clavipes, assembly GCA_019973935.1. Lineage (NCBI taxonomy): Eukaryota > Metazoa > Arthropoda > Arachnida > Araneae > Nephilidae > Trichonephila > Trichonephila clavipes. Next base: position 493,471 of record BMAU01003548.1, read on the forward strand.
GTCTACAGAAACGAGGGATACTGCATTCGAAAGAAAAGGCTTCAGGCTGAATAGCTGTCGGTCACCGCCGTTTGGTGCATGCTTATTTCTTCTGCAGCAGCGTCACTCTCGTTATTTAATAGATACACCTTATATATATATCTTGGGCCGTGGGTACTCTAGTGGTTAGAGCACCGGACTTCAGACCGGAAGGCCTGCGTTCGATGTCCGATGCCACCAAATACTCTCTGAGTACACACGGAGTACGTGCTCTTTAAATCAGTGGGTCCGAAAGTCTTGTGAGCTGAATCACGAGTGCAGGGAGCTGGAGAATAATATTTCTCTCCCCTTCAGTTCCATGTCTAAATTGTGGAGGTGGAGACAGATGGTGTCGCCATCTATCGTTTATTCGAGGAATTTTGCCTAGCTAATTCGTACTGTCACCTGTATGGTGCTCAATACCAACGACAGGCGTACTTCTAGCCCCTTGCCATTATGAATTTCGTGGGCTTCATTTTGACTACGTCAGACAGGTGGCATTAGCCACAACAACAAGACATGCATATCTTAAATGCGACACGCAATGTCAAATTTTGACTATTTAAGCTCCTTAATTTGTTTGGATATGCGGGACGCTACTTCAGCATTAACGCTAAGAAATATGTTTACCAGCAGTGGATTTCATAACTTTGAACCAGATTCAAGCGATAATTTATTGATTATATATATAATCGTAATAAGTAGGTACAAGAGGGACATTGGCGATGAATCTCGTCAGACTAAGCGGTCAAGTGACCAGAACACCAAACCATAGATTGCACCCCCTCTCTAAACTTCCATATCCCTCCAATATTCGATTTTTGAGTCTCCGTAGATTTAACATGTATCAGGATCTCTAGATGGAAGGATTTTAAGGTGCATATGGCTTAGACTTAGAACATTATTTGCATCAGTTACTTTTAATAATTTCTTATTTTGTTATTGACACTAGCTGAAAGTTATCTAAATTCCTATCATTTATCAAGCATTTTTATTTTATTTCTTATGATGTATTACATGACTCATGTAGTCAAGCTCTCAGAAGGAAATCTGAAACATAAATTGTTCATTTTATTATGAAGGAAAATTAACTTTTCTTGGTCTCAAATAATAGTAATATCGTGAGTAAGTAATAAATGTATCGATCTTGAATAGTGATTGCGTTTTATTAGTTATACAAAAGTGCTTTGATAATGTATTGTTTTGTTATTCTATAAGGCTGAATTTGCATGAAGTTTTTGTGATAAACCTTGTTTCATAAGCTGACAGTGAGTGTTAACTAATTTGCTTTGACTTTTGAGCGGTTAACTTAGGGTAGTTTATATTTCATCAAATTATCACATTTTTAAAATATAGGTATATTCATGTGAAATTTATTAACTCTTATAAAATAACTTATTCTGTATGTTTTCCGTTATTCCGTTTTAAGCAGGGGACACAATATTCCTTCACAACAAATCTAAGTTTTTGCTTCAAAATAACCAATAATATAAATGACATTTTTTTTCTAGCTAAAGCTCCTATAATCTAATTTCTTAATATAAAAAAACATTGTTAATTAAAACGTTTCTTTAAGGTCATACTTTTTTCTTTGTTACGTTAACCATTACGTAATTCATTTTGAGCACGTTTCCTTTTTTTTTAATTGAAAGAATTTAATTTATACTTACTAGGTAAACAAAAGGCGCATGTTGATAGAGATGTTCAGTTTATTCAAAATGAAAAACGCTTTGTACTCTGATGTACAAAAAGAAAATATTACAGAATTTCAAGTTATTCTTTTTCATAAAATAGATTATAATGGGATTGAAAAGCAAAATAAAGAAACTGGTATGGTAAGACATGAAACAAAGGTAATATGAAATGTAATCTTTTTCATTCACTGCTTCTCCCTTTTTTCAATCTAAATTCTAATCCTTTCGCTTACAAGCAAACACTGATGTCAAATTTTTACAGTTTACCATAAAATTGATGATTCAATCTGAAAATGTACTGCAAACGTATATTTCTCATAGATATCACTTTTAGAACTTACCACACTATATGCATCAAGTCTGTTGTAACTTTAAAGATTCTCTTCAAAGTCGCCAGCTGATCTTTCCTTTCTCCCCAGAGAGTACGAAATTCCAGCCAATGTTGCGACAGTGCTTCCTTAGTCCCCCGGGCCCCGACGTCGTCATGTCCTTCGAAGGGAAGGAGCTCAATCTAGAGAACGAGGTGGCCCTTCCACACGGGAGCATCATTGAGTTGAGGTGTTCCGAAGTGGGACTCTTCAAATTCGTCGGGCAGCCCGTCATACGGTGTGGCAATGGACAGTGGAACGCTCCTCCGCCCCTCTGCCAACCCACCAGCGTGCAGAAGAACTTCTCTTGTGAGTACCGAAGGTTTGCCTGTCTTTAGAATTAGTTTCGAGTGTCGGCTCAAATCAGCGCGTAGAAATAATTTTGAAAATTCAAACATCTAAGTGTTTGCATGGGAGCAACAAGATGTTTTTCTTATTTGGAATAAATGATTTTTTATGCCAATTTTAAACTTATTAACATTAAAACAAACAAATTCCCAAACGTATTAATCCAACATTCAATCGTGCTAACATCTTAAGAGAAACAGTCATGATAATAATTCTTCAATCTCTTGAATAAGCAGATCCCTTGCATTTATATATTGAAAGGATACCATACGAAAAAAGAAAACTTTTTCAAAACTTCATGTAAATTAGATACGGCATGTCCGATAATGGTAAAATTAAACAGCATCACGATGTGCTTTTATTTCATTTGGTGGAAATTTCAGGTGAGGTAGAAAATTAAGATGAAAGCAGGTTGTAAGTTTACTTCCAACATTCTTTAGATAAAAACGCCATTTTTAGATTAGTTTAAGGTATGCACATAATTTTTAATTAACTCTGACACAAAAAATGTTTGCTTAAGATTCAAACATTCATTCCATCGTCATATTTTCCTCCCTTAATGTCAATCTCCGTAACATGGATTATGAATCATCTAATCTAGTCTTGTCTTACCGGAAACGTTAGTAATTTTGTGTGCTTAAAGCAAATACTTAAACGAAAATATAAAAAATATTTTTTAAATTACGGTTTCTGGATAAATTTTTTTTTAATATATGACAAAAAGTTAAATTATTACGAGAAACGTTCATGTTAACTAAAAATCATTATGCGTTCCCTTTTTCTTTTATCTATTCAATATTAAGATTTTTAAAGGAAAACTATTCAATAGGGAAGTAAGTAAGTGTTGAGAGAATCAAAGAATAGTAGTATTTCTATGCGTAAATAGAAATAGGAAGATACTCACAGACACTTCTTTAAGTGCCAGTTGACCCAAAAGTCCGTTAACATTTGAAAATTGAATAATGTAGGGAGAGAGGTAAAAATTGACACACATGCTGTAAATGGTTTTATAAAAACGAAAAAATGCAAAAATGGCTCAAAAGTGGCATTTTATACAACAAAAGCAATAATTACCATAAGATGATGAGAAATTGCTGCAGAATGTTGGCTTTTAGCATTCCTAATGAGGTAGAACAATTGCGATACACTTGCGATTTCAGGTAACTCCACAACCAATGATCCCATGGATTGAGGCCTGTAGAAGATGGAAGACAAGCAGGACGGAAGTGACGACTTAGTACATGATGTGCGCAAGGGATTTTTCACACCCTTCTCTCTTATGCGGTAACAGATTCTCCATGCCGATAATACAGCTTTACTAACAATACCTTTTCTGGTAAAAGCAACGTGCTGCAATTGCTGGTGCATCTGTTCCTCTTTGACCACAGCTCATTTTATACACGATTTTCAAGTGGCGGCGCAGACGTTTTTCTGTCCAGTCCCATCTGTTGGTCATTTGTTGCATTTTTTTGATTTTAATAAAACTCCATGTCATTTCAAGCATGTTTGTTAATTTTTATTTCTCTATCTACATTATTCCGCGAATAATTGAATTTTAAAATGTTAACGAACTGTTGGGTCAGCTGGTACTTTCAGTAACGTTTATTTATTTGAATATATGAATTCAAGAGCAATGATGAATGGTCACTTAAATCTCCAACAAAATAAAAAAACAAATACATTATTTTATGACATGCTAATAAAATAATTGAAATGGCTCGAAGAAATTACTTTTTTTAAAACATAAGTGGCCTGCAGTTCTAAATCAGCCATTTCTTCACTTACATTTCATTCCTAAGAAAATGTAAAAGGTATTTACGTTCTCTTTTATTATATTTTATTTCCTTGAGATTTAAGGTAATATATAAATATGTTTTTCTGCTACTATATAATTCCATTGTATAGAAGCCTACAATATATTTTACATCTCTCTGCGTATGGGAAATTCCTTTGACAACAAGTCGATTGTGGACCATTTAAATAGATAAAATATGTTCTACTTATACACAAAGTTGGCCCCCTCCTGATTTAAATCCTCCTCTGAATTAGTATTTCTTACAACCCTTTACTAAGATTACGCACACTGCTTTCGCTTTGAGATGCAGATGGCAATGTAATTTAATATATTATAATATTTCTTATGCTCAGCTGATGCAGCACCGACGATCACTTATAATGTGGTATCCGGAGACGCTGGAATAACCTCTTCAGGACAAGTAGTCATCTTGCCCAACTCCATAATCCATTTTGATTGCCTGTGGCAGAGGCAGGACGGTAACCCTAGCTGGACATGGACCGCGACACACAGGTATTTCCTCCATTCCATTTTAAATCTTTTATTCATAGAGAAGTTTTCGACCCTGAGATACACACGGATGATATTTTCTCCCTCTCTCTGGGTTTTATGTCTTGATAAACACCCATGACTCATCTTGGCAGTCTTTAATTTCGTCTCTCTCTCGTCACCCATTACTTTAATCTTACATCTAGATATATTCTTTTGTAACAATTATAAGTATAATTATATTTGATTACTAATAAATTAAAAGCACTAAGCATAACTTGAACGTAATATGGTACCTGCACCAGTAAAATTAATCAATCAATATTTTTAGAGAAATAATTATTTACCACTTTTATTGAAAATTTTTTTAGATGTTTAAAGTCTCTTAACACTAATTACTGTGTCTAATTTACGCACATAGTGTTTCATTGCTAATACTAGAGGTGATCAAAAAAAGAAATGCAAGGCAAATGAAAATTTATTTACCAGCAATAGATCCAAGACACACAAATTTACATCTCTTAAGAGAAACGTACATCTCTTAATTCCATGATGGAATTAAGAGATGTACGTGAAAATCACTTTTCTACATAATCACCAAACATGTTTAGGCATTTATCAGACTTCTGGACCAATTTCTTCAAACAGTCTTGTTAATAATTAGGTCCCTGGCCATTGAGGCACTTCTCGGCAGCTGTTTGAATATCACCGTTTAAAGTGAACCTTGTTCCGGATAAATGTTTCTTCAATGCCAAAAAAAGGAAAAAGTCACTGGGGACCCAATCGGGGATTGACTCTAGACCAAACACCTAAATTTTCTCAACAATTCCCGAGTCCTGTGAGCCTTATGGAGCCTAGAATTATTATGACATCTTCCATAATCAATCTAGGACGTTTGCGTCGATTGGTTTCACGCAATTTTGTTTATGTGACACAATAATCATCGGCATTAATGGTATGCCCACCCTCCAAATACTCGATTATCATAACAACACTTGTATCCCAGAAAATCGTTGCCATAACATTGCCGCTGTGGAGGGTATAGGCCTAAGCTTCTTCGTCGGTGTGATCCAGCGTGTTTAAACTTCATTGTGGCAGTTTTGAATGTGGGAGTGAAATGATGCAGCCATCTTTCGTCCCAGTAACAATGCGATAAATGAATTGTTTGCTGAAGAAATGTAAGAGTGCACATCATTCAAGAGGCTTTATGCTCCACGGATAACGCACGCGGAACCCAACGGGCACAAACTTTGGAATACCGCAATACATTAATAACCCTACGCTGAATTGTACGATAGCTCATTCCCAGCCTTGCGGCGATCTCACATCGATCCTCTTGGATCATTTCCTCAACACGTACCGTGTTGAGGTTGGACATTACAGAATTTGAACGTCCTCTTGCTTCCATGATGTGAATTTCCCCTTGTTCTCTGCCCGCTGCATTTCACTACCTGACGTCAACATTGCTTTCCCGATTTGTTTGTGAATGTCAGATGGAAACACATTATTGGTCCATAAAAATCGTATTACGGCTCACACTTCTCTGCGAGACCACTTCTCTTCATTACTGTTGCTCGTACAGGTCTCAGTACAAACACTATTTTTTCGCACAACCGGTGTAAGACAATTAGCGCCATCTGTCTACCTCTGGGTAATAATATTCACATTCACAATAACTAGTGCTTGTAAACTATTTTTTTGGATTAACCCTAGTAACAATAGCTCAATGAGAGGGGAAAAGAATGTATTTTTTTTCTCATTGAAAACCTCATTACCACCATTTTATGAATAATATAAAATTATTTCTATCCAAACATTTTTGATGATGATGAAAAACAGGAGAGATGTAAAAAAGAAAAGCATCCCAAATCAAGTGTGAAAGAAAATGCACACTGTGTTCCTATACAAGGAATGAAATCAGCAAATTTATATACTAACGAGTAATATGAAAAACTACTTTGGTCAACAAAAAAATTAATTTACATACTTTTTATTAAATAATTTAATTTTATATGAATATCTATATACATATGATTAGAATCGCAATATTAAGTGGCAAAATAAAAAGTGATTTTCCTTCCAATTTTCCCCTTTCCTATCTATATTTGTTTGTTATTACTTATTCATTCATAAATAACATTCTCAGAAATTAGGCCATCCCAGGTAGGATTCGAACAACGAGCGATTTTCCTTTTTTATATATGGTGTTCGACTATTTTTTCTGTTTGTTACTATTTATTCATTAATTACTTTTAATTAATGAATTAATACTTGAAAAAACTGTATTAATATTAAGTGTCATCCACTACAAGTCTAAAAAAATGTTTTTGAACTTTAATGTGGACGAATAGAAAGTATTTTATTAACGATTGAAAATTTGAACAAGATATACTCTGAAGTACTACTAAATTAGGGATAGCAAGGACTATGCAAATTGTTTAGCGCTGCGCATCATTTATGCGCAAGTGAGGGTGCTGTGGTCACTGCATATACAGCGTGTACTGAGGTTGTTCTGAATTCGTTGTTAGAATTGCCTGTGGATGGGTCAACTGCCTGATTTAGACGCCTCCGATCGCGGGTGGGCGACACGTGGGCCATTCAATTTCCGAAATCGTCAGGATTCTCAAGATCGACAGTGTCAAGAGTTTACCGAGAATGCATGGATGTTGGAAAAAAACTAGCGATCGGACAAACTGCAAAGAGCAATTAGCCTTGACAGGCCATGGGTAGAGACGGCTCAGACGTATTGTACGTAGCCAGGGCAGACAAACATTAGCTCAAATTACCACCCAGTTGAATGATGAAGCAGCCGTACAGTCAGTAAACGGACTGTGCAACGATCGCTTTACCGTATGGGTTTCGGGAGCCGTCCACTGACGAGAGTACCAATGCTCAATGCTCGCTGTGTAGAGTTCAGGAAGCGAGTAGCATGTAGTGATGAGTCTCCATTCTGACTACTTAACGTCGACGGGAGGCGGAAAATATGGGATCAGGCTCATGAAGCCATGGACCCTGCATGCCAGGTTGAAACTGTACAAGAGCACGGTGGCTCAATCAGGACCTGATGTGTTTTTTCGTGGCATTGTTTGGGATCTTTGGTGCGTGTACCAACCTCCCTCAATGCAATCCAGTACGTAGAGTTGCTGGGTGATCTCCATTCGTTTATGCTGTTCTGTTATCCACACGATAATGAAGCGTTACAGCAGGACAACTGTACCTCTCACAAGTCCTGGTTGAGTACTAGCTAGTTAGATGAGCATTGAGCATTCTTTTGACATTTCAGCCAGAAATTGGTCAGCAAGTAGCCCAGACTTAAATCCTGTTGAGCATCTTTGGGATGGATAGCTTTAGCCAATATTTGGCAAGCGATTCCCACGGAACGTTTCCAGAAACATGTTGAATCTATGTCTCGTCGTGTGGCAGCCATTATTAAGCATTAGAGGGTACAAGGAGCTTTTTAATGAACCTTTCGGTTTTTATCTTTCTCCATTGGAACCAGATCTTTTTCAATGTGCACTAAATGTGTTATAAACCTGATAGTATCATCCATTGTATGGAGCTCTTTAAACAAGAACTCACTTCGAACTCATTGGTGTGGTTCAAAAGTGCACGATATCACGGCTCCACTATTCTGAACTTTGGGTACTTGTAACAGCAAACATTTAGAAAGGAAAAAAAATTGATATTTTGCATTATATTTCCACATGTTCAAAGTAGACTTGTAGGACCAGTTGTGTGTTTGATAAATATAATTCCCTAATTAGAAAGAAAGCATGTTAGAGTGGTCATTTTAAAACATTTTTCTTTAATCCTATGGAATAAAAGCCCTGTAACTTCAGAATAAATATATTTCATTTCTTTTTTTCTTCCTTCCGCGGCATCCTGGAAGACAGTATCCTAGCGCGTGGGCGATCTCGGCAGAGGAAAGAGGCTGGAAGTACCGACTATCTATCTATTATGCCAAGGAGTCCGATGACGGAGTCTTCACGTGCACCACTCCCAAGGGACACTCCAATGAGGTGCACGTCAGGGTCAGAAGTAAGCTGGGGGTTTTCTGTTTCCACCGAATATGTGCATTAAAAATTATACATTTTGAGCATCTTTTAAATTCCAAAACTGCAATACATGGGGAATCTGTTTCACTAGAGAAAACTTTTGCACGCGTGATCGGTGATGGTTTAAGATAAGGTAAAATATTTGTGACCTATTTCTAGTATCATAAAAATTAAAATAAAATGTTATATACATAGTTAAATTAAATGTAAGCAATGACAAGCTGGAAGTCTAGAGTGGCAGTCTATGTGGTTTCAATAAGAACAGAATCTTGCCGCTGCATGAAATAATTTTTTTTAAATCTTTGTCTTTATCTAATGTACTGCATTTTGACAGCTAAGCCTGTGCAGAAACGCCAGGACCCAAGTTTGAGAGCCATTTCATTGGTGCTTCTCCCGCAACGAAATTTTGACGCTTTAATTTATTCAGTTTCAAACCTTCATTGCATGTTAAATATTGTCTTGGTTTAATTTTGACGGGAGTACTAAAACCAAGTTCATACTTAAGGGATATTTTTACCTGCCACATAATCATATGACATGCATGCATACGGATTTCGCATCCAGAAAATCTATCGACTCCAGGTGGGATAGAACCCGCAACCTTAGGTTTACGATATGGACGCGCTAACTCTAAAGGCCTTAATACACATACACGTTTGGTGCAATTTTCCAGCCAATTCGGAGCAATTTCTATCTAGTTACCGTAGCAATGGCTCCGAACAGCTTTTTCCCAGTGAGCTGAAAAAGTTGTTCCAAATAAAAGTTGCTTGAAATTCCAGCTAATGGGGCTCTTCAGCGCCCTATGCATAAACAAGATGGCAGCTTCGGTTTTGTCAAACACATCAGATATGGTGTATAATATTTTAACGTAGTTTTATATTTTAAACAGATTGGTGCTTCATTTCTGCTTTCGCTCTGTAAAAAAATCGTGAACGAAATAAAAGAAATAATATTGGATGTTCTTTTTCCAAAGCAAAAAAATTGAAAAGTAATTTTTCAACGCAGAGATAGAGCGCAGATGCCGTCAGAGCATGTCGCTTTATTTACGGAAACCCTTCACCCTCAGCTCTGTGAAAATATGTACAAAACGGTTGCTCCAAGTATGCGTGTGTGATAGAGTCTTTAAGTCACTTAATCGATTATTTTTCTAAAATATGTAAAAATAGCCGAGAAGTGTATAAGATTCGAAGAATTTTTCTTAGTTTTCAACCCAAACAATATTATCATTTGTATTGTTAAGAAAATAAAGCAACTAGCGTAAATATTCTTGAATACAATTAAAATTTTGCTTTTACATCTATAACTTTATTTTATAAATGCACTTTAAATATAAATAGTCTTATTTTATAATGCTTATCAGTAGACTCGGTGGCTTAGAGGTAACGTGCCCATTTTTTTTTTTCGTAAAACTGGAGATCCCCGCGCTTATGTCATATACCGGGTGTCCATAATTAAACGACCCTACTTCAAAATTGTGTAAAGGTGAAACTATTGTTCAGAAAGTTGTAAAATTCTGTGTACGACATAAATAAGGGATGGGAATTTGTTTGAGCGAATAAAAAAAATAGTTCAAAATTTTGCCACTAGAGGCGTTTTTAATGGAGATCATATTTAGCATACTTTTATAGCGGTTTACAAATTTTGTTAGAACAATAAATGCTCAACATGATGACCATCATTTTCAGCTACTATTTTAAATCGTAAGATAGCATGTTCCACCGTTGACCGCAGTGTGTTCTGGGAAATGTTAAGAACATGTGAAAAACTATCTTTGAGAAAAGTTAAAGTTCTTGGTTGATCACAACTTACCAGATGTTTTAAATGGCCACAAAGCCAAAAATTGCATGGATTGAGGTCAGGCGATCGGGAGGCCACAGATGACGAAATTGGCGGCTGATCACACGTTCTTCTGTGAAGTAATGTTTGAGAATGTCCTTAACATAACGTGTAATGTGTGGATGAGCTCCACCTTGCATAAAAAGTATGCGTGAAAGGCACAGACGTGCTTGCAGATCCGGAATGATTTTATTCCGTAATTACGATGCATAGAGCATGTTACTGGACCTCCACCACCTAATTCCTCAAAAAAAAAATACAGGCCAAGAATAAAAGACGCGGAAAACAAACACCACAGCATGTTACTGGACCTCCACCACACGTAATTTTGAACCATGGTCAAGTGACGTGGACGAAAAAAATACAGGCCAAGAATAAAAGACGCTGGGATCGAAAAACAAACACCACTGGGCTACGCAGCCCACTTTTGGTGAGTGTAGCAGAACTTGTAAGGTAGAATGCGGATTGTCTGTTTCCCAAATTCGACAGTTGTGAGTAATCACCGAACCTTCCAAATGAAAGAGTGCTTCGTCTGTCCAGGGGATATTCCAAGGCCGTTCTGTATCAACTTCCAAACGAGCAAGAAACTGCAGTGAGAACAGATGTCGAGTCTCGAAATCATGTGGAATTAATTCCTGCACAAGTTGAAGCTTGTATGTATAGTAACGGAGGATGTTTCGCATGATGTTCTGGACAGTTGAACGAGGCAGATCTAATGCTTCTGCCACACGGTGAACACTTGTACTAGCCTGCACGTTGGATGCTTTGTCCTCTTCCACCTGAAGTGCAACTTACTCCATTGCTTCCGTAGAAACAGGTTTTCTTCCTCTTCCAGAACGAACATTCAACATCCTGTTTCTTCAAATTTGGTTACCATTTATCGAAGATTTTTAGCAGTCAATGGACTTTTTGCATCCCCTTTAAAGTCCGAAATTTCCGTAGAGCTACTATTGCGGAATTATCGTTTTGATAGAATAACTTTACTAACAACGCTCGATTTGGTAAACGTAATGACAATCTGATTAGCAATACCGAGCACACTAAAAATAAACTAATCTCCTTGAACGTTTACTGCTTTTATAACAGTTGATGTATGACGTCGAAAAAATTTGCATATTTTCGTCTTCTTTCGTGTAAATCGTTTGAAAATTAGTCATCGAAGAAGTTTAATTAAAGTTTGCAGTTCATTTTAGAGATTGTGTTTTTTAATGAGTATCAGTTATTGTGTTAGTGTTCTGTGGATAAAAAAGCGATAAAATACAAATAGAAATCCGGTAATATAAATGTGGCTTTCCTTCAAAAAGCGCCCTCTAGTGGCGATATTTTGAACTAATTTTTTTTATTCGCTCAAACAAATTCTCATCACATCTTTATGTCGTACACAGAATTTTACAACTTTCTGAACAGTAGTTTCATCTGTAGATAATTTTGAAGTAGGGTCATTTAATTATGGCCACCCGGTATATATATATATATATATATATATATATATATATATATATATATATATATATATATATATATATATATATATAATGCATAACAATTTTGTTTTCATTTACCATTTTTTCAGGACACCAAAGTTTAATTTTTTTACATTGAAGGGAAAACAGAGTTAATTCACTTCGGGGTTTATCGCCAAATTTTCGGTATAAAATGGGATCCATTGACACAGTAAATTTGGGAGCCACTTGTTTGAATGATCTGGGAGGACCTATTTTAATTACTATTACGATAGTGCATCTAAAATTCTCCACTCATCGCATTGATTTATATCGTAAAGATTGCATAATTGCTTAAAGAATATTTTGTTTGCAAAATATTCCTCAGTCAGTGTAATAACACCAAACTTATTTCATTGATGTAGATTCCATGCATGTTAGTACATGAATTCTATTTTCATAATTATATCTAAATAAACTATCAACTCATCAAACAATTTTAAAATATTCAATACGTTACCTCTAAGCATTAGAAAGAAACCTGGCGACATGCTACAGTATTATATCATGTCATTATGCAATAATATTTCAAAGAAGCTTAAGGTACTTTGATGTTTTTCAATGTTCTAATCTTCTCATAGACTTAAGACCAAAGCCCGTGTTGTAAAAGTTTTCTTTGGGACAATTTCTTATTCCCATTAAGCTATCTACCTCCAAAAAGGACAAAACGGTTGTAACAGTTCAAAATGACTTTTGAACTAAATTGACATTCAAGGAGTATTTCAAGTTATAACGACAGCGAGGGACATACAATGTTTCTTTTGCATAATTCATTGTCAAAAAAGAATACCGCGTGTTTAAAAATGAATATATAGGAGTTTCAATGCTTTATAGTATTTATTACAAACAATACAAGCATAATGCATGCATTAAATGAAAGAGTAACTGAAACAGTTTTATCTACAAGTTAACAAATGTTTAATGTGAACCCCATTCGTCACACGGCACAAATCAAGTGGATAGGCGAATTCATCCCAAACTTTCTCCAGTGTGTCTGAGGAAATTCTAGCAACATCTGCTTCCCTTCAGTGTCTTAAGTCTGAAAGGTCAGCTGGTAGTGGAGGTACGTACACACAAAAAAATTGAATAAAGTTATTTGGTTCACTTTCTTCCAATTGAGGAAATAGCCATAGTTGTAGAGCATCAAGATAGACAGAACCAGTTACAGTTGGTTACCAGTTACAGCCCGGTCATCCCAATTGTTTCAAACTGGTGATACCACCTAAGAATGTTGTTATCATTTGGAGGTTGGCAACCAAACTTAATATAGAACGCTCGTTGCATATTAATAGCAGATTCTGTCTTTGCAAACTGGAGAACACAAAACACTTTCAGTGTACTAGTCGTCATTTTCTACTAGCACTTTGATCGGCAGGAAAGGGAGAAAAAATAACATGCGTTTCGCGTACACATGCCAGCAAACAAAACTGTTACAGTTGCTCTTCCATTCGATGCATGAGTCATACGAATACGTTATATGCGATGAATACTATAAAGCGTTAAAACTCCGATATTCTTTTAGAAACACCCCGTATTTTCAACTTTTTAAAATTACGACTTTTGATATTTTTGTACAAGCATGTTTATTGTGCTCTTACAGACATCCAGTGCCCTGCCATCGACTCTCTCGACCGTAACCGCGTGATGGCCGTGGAGGGTAACAAGATGCACAGCCAGGCAAGGTTCGCTTGTATGGAAGGATTCAACCTCATCGGACCGGAAGAGATCACGTGCACAGCCTCAGGATCTTGGTCTGAGACACCGCCCTATTGTGAAGGTCAGTCCGTACACGTTTGTGAAAATAGCCAAGAAATCAAGTTCATATTTTAGTAGTTCATCCATTAGAAAATTATTATCTTGTTCTGGTTGCTTTAAAATTGAATGGATATCATAATGATGCAAACACTAGCTATGCTTACATATTATTATTTTAAGAAAAATATTAACAGTGCTACCATTGCAATTCAAATTGTTGTTTAAGTTTCGATGCTATAGTCGTACTTATTAATTCAATGCATCCGGCTATCTGGTACAGTGGTTAGTGACGATGACTGCTGTGCCGTAGGGCAGGGGTTCAAATCCCGGGAGATCCATGCATGTTTATAAATGTAGAGTGCCCGTGCGGCAGCGGGTACTTTAAATTGCCTACGAACCACGTCCTCTCGACTGGTTGATGGAATGGAAAGTGACGAGGAAGGCACCAGACCCCCTCATAATTGGCATAGGAAGGAGCCAAATCATGTTGTCACCTGTATGTTGCTCAGAACTACGGCTAACGACAGACGTACAAAAGCCCTCGTGTAACTCAATAGTGTGACGTTAATATTCACTCACTCACTACAACGGGAGGATTTTGGACCTCGACAGATTTAACGTGCCTCACCTATACATGGAAAGGGGGGGGGGTCTTTATTAACACTAGGATTAGAATTCGTGACACACCGCATACGAGTTCGTGACAATAACCACTAGATTACTGCTGCATGCACTACATAGGAAATTGATTATAAGAGTGTTCGCTGCAGTCTCTATAATTCAGATGGGTAGTTTTAAACTCTTTATCCATAAAAATTAGACACACAAGTAATAAATCTGATATAATTTAGTTCTTTTACACAAAATTCGTATTAACCATGGGTTATTTTTTGCAATTCAGTTAGATCAGCATTTCTCAAACTGTGGGGCGCGACTATTCTATGAGGGGGCGCGATCATATTAAAAAGTCGAAAACAAAAGATTACTTTCTGTAAATTAATAATTTTTAAAAAAAATAAAAAAACAAAATGCATTTTGGCACAATAAAAAATAAAATATTCATTTATAATGATATACAGGGGATAGACTTAAAAATGTATCAGTGCTGCACCGTGTATTTGATAATTAATTTAACAATACGAAGTTAAGAACAGGTTGAATAATGACCACTTGACCCCATGGGCTTGTCGAACATAAAATTGTACACACAAATTAACACTTATCTTGATAATGTATACGGTTTACAATTAATCCCTTCAATGCTGATTAAAAATTACGCGATTCACTCCTCCAATGCCACCATTTAATATGAAGGTGAGAGTATGTGGTGTATTGGGATAGGGGAGGTAGAAAAGGAATAAATATGCAAAAATTTTCTGAAATAATTGAATGTGTTGCAAACACTGTCAAGGTCTTTTTCGAAAGCCTTTGGGATAATTTCATGGATTCCAGTGCACAGAAAATATCGTGCTTCGTAAAAACACATTTATACGCCCGAGGCAATAGCGCCCTGGATGAGCGAGACATTTATACACGCCGCGGGTACTTAAAAGGTTAAAGTCGTAGTGTAGGTTTACAGTCAAAGAAATATTTTTGAGTTCAATACATTGTTATTGTATGGGGGGGAGAGATGAAAATTATGATTGAATATTATGTCGCAAATATTGAAAGTTTGAGAAGCGATGAGTTAGATGAATTAAAAAATAGTCGTACTCAGAAAATTTCAGAACATTGCCCTTTATTTGTATTTTAACTAAATATAAACTAATATTTTCGGAAGGATGTATGGATTACCGTTAAAATATGAAATCCGTTATTTCATAGAATAACTAGGTATTTCATGAAATAAATAGACAAATCAGTTAAACTATATAAAATCATTGAATTCTATGATTTAACTAAGTATTCTGTAGAATAGCGATTACTTGATCGGTAAAGTATGAAATACGTCTCTCGAAAGTACTTTGAACTTGTTTACTCGATTTTGAACCATTTATAGCTGTTGACACATGTAAAAAACGCTTGTAAAAATGCCCTTGTTCAAAAAATTATATGTTATGCAGTTCAAAGTGTCATCACAGCAATCCTAGCTCTGATAAATAATGAAAAGTAAAATAAAAGTATTTCATAAAATTTAAATTAATATTTTATTTGTAATATTACGCAATTTTTTTTGAAGTAATAGTTGTTCTTCCCAGCATTTATTTTTTAAATAATATTTAAATATAAGTACTTCTGTGCAACATATGTATTCTTTTTCCCCTTTATGTTTAACTAATGTTAGCAATATGAGCAATAATAAATTATGTGTTTTTCCTTATTATTTATCAATTAATCATAAGCAATAGGGATAAAATGTATTTTTCGAGAGATTTTAATTATTTACAATCAATTAATTTATAAATTAACTTTGAAATTCTTTATTTTCCCTTTAATGCTCTATATTTAATTATTTCATAGAATAACTGGATAAAGTTTGAAATTTTTCGTCTATTATATGCTTTAACTGAATTGTCTAATTATTTCATGAAATAACTGAATTATATATTTTAACGTTAACATGTGCAATCAAATAAACGAAAATATTTAAAACATACGCCAATATCTTTATCCCCCCCCCTAATATGATCATTGCACATTACTTCGAAATTGCTCTAACCTTATATTTTAATTTTTATATGTGTGTGTTAGTGTTAGAGAAATATTTTGTATTTCTAAACAGCGGTAAAAAATTATTTGAGACTAAATAATGTTTCTCGTTTTATTGCCAACACAACAGGAGGATATGGTCATGGTCGCACACTCGTGACCGGCCTGTCATGAGTTCGAGTCTAGTGCCATTGAATACGGCCCAAAGTCACTGATTTTCCCTGATTATGGCCCTAATGCCATTATCCCCTCCCCACCCATGCAGAGGTGCTGATGCACATTAAATCTGTCGGGGCTTAAAGTCCTCCCGTTGGTGTGGTAATTTGGAGAGGAAGTGTCGTGACTTTAACGTGAATTACAATTAAAATTTGCCAATAACCTTCTTGTTCCTTTATAGCGCGACGTCAATAAACGATTGCTCACTCACGTCAACACAACAGTTGGAAGTGCGACAAGGAATATATAAAGTATATATATCTAATATTCACGGGAATACTTCATTGTCATCACGCAAATTAGTCTTTAATTTTTCAATCCCTACTATTAGTTCACACGCTTTATTTACTTATTTATCTTGGTGGAAGTTTCAATTGTTAATAAAATACCTTTTAAAGCGCTCCATTCAGCTGAAATTTTAAATACATGATTATTTTGGATGACAATACAATAATTTAAGTATAACGGATAAAAATTGATTGAAACTAATTATTTAAAGAATTACAAATACAGCTACGTTGGCATCATTTTTGGCGACTTGTGTCAAAATTTGAAAAGGTTTTTTTCTCACGTTTTAAAGCATTCAGTTGAACTGAAATTTTATAAACACGATTGTTTTGGATGACAATATGATACATTAATGATAATTAGCAACAATTAATTACCACCTAATGTTGTGATTCTTTCCTATGTATATACATATTTATATTAATTGTAACTATTAAATAAAGAGTAACTAAAATAAAACTTTTCTTTGTTGATGTAAGTAGAAACTGACTTAATTTTTCTTTATTACTTGTAATTTACAGAAATGTGAAGCTGATTTTAATTCATGTGGATGATTTGGGCTCATCCTGTATAAATTATAGGTCGTAAGCGATGGATATTTAATATAATTGTTAATTTTTGAACTGTCAATTTTCTCTTTAAAAATACTTCATGTATTGAAAAATGAACTCCTTTTCAGAGTATGTGTTTTACTGTTGCCAAAAAAATAGGAATGAATTACTTTGTATGAGAAGACAGATTTTATTTTAACTTTTGTGTAGCAAAGCATTAATGTCAAACAATGAAACATCAAATAACTTTTCATCATGAACAGATATGTCTATTACCTTCGTAAGTAGTGCGATAGGATCAGTGAAAGAAGTATTTTACTCCAGTGCAACATTTATGTACATGCCATTTTAAAACTATTTGATTGGCAAAGATACCAGCTAATTCATAAAAAAGTATTGAGAAGGAAAGTTAAAAAAAGAAGTCTATTTTGCAATGGAACTGATTGGTTGAAGATTCATTGATTGTTTACTAAGGTTGCATTTTGAAGCTACGGGAGTCTTACTGGAGACGAAAGTGACGAGCACGACACTTAAGCTAACGTTCCATTCTCCATACTACATCACTTCAATGTTAAATAGGCCAAAGCTCGAACTTCTCACATGTATCAGTCCCTATGCATGACATCTTAACTATCGCATCGGCTTTCCTACAACAAAATATTATTAGTCAGAATTGTGTCTTTTACCCTCCGATGCACAAAATTGTGTAATACTTGAAAAATTGTTTGTATGATCCATTAGATCATTGGATGTGTTTCATTCCAGTGATCCAGTGTCCACCTTTGAACCTGGAAGATACCCATCTGAGAGCGGAAGCCCACAACAGGACTTATGGGTCACGTGTCATGTTTTCCTGCCCTACTGGATACCGACTGGTCGGCTCGCCGGTCATCATCTGTCTCAAAAATCAGACTTGGTCAGATGCACCTCCTTTCTGTGAAGGTAAGATGTTCCCTTTTTCATAGATTCTAAGTGATGCTAGGTCTTCAATGTAAACGAAAAGTGTATTGGCATCTCAAAATAACTGTCCTAAGCATAATTTTAGGAATCTTTCAATTATTTATCTTTTTTTCCCCTATTAATTCTGAAATTAATAGAAATGGCATTTGTATATCGACCGCCAATGGAATATCCTTGCTTTGATTTTTAGTTCAATGGATTTCTTTCCTTAAGGTATCCGACTACGTTCGGAGCCGTGATTTTAAAAAAGCCCATAAATGGATAATTTTCATGATATTTAGGGTCACACTTAGATTAGAATAGATATATACAATAAGTTTAAGAACATTATGATGAAAAGATTATTTAAATACAATATTTTGGCAAAAATTTAACTTATAATTTACCTTTTTTTCAAAATGTTTTCCTTTTATAAAAAATACTTCTATAATAATAATAATATTTTGCTTATATAAAATAAAGACTTCTCCAGAGAATCTGAACTAGGATTTTTGAAAACTTGACATTATTTTCAGAGTTACCAACAATTGAAATAATTATAGGCGTTTTTTAATTAAAATTTCTCCCCTCAGTTGAAGTAAAATATGAATAAATCCACTTCTAAGTTATACATTTCAAAAATTCTAGTCGAGCCTCTGAGCTATATACAGACAAAATATTATTATAATATAGAAGCATTTTTCTTAAAAGAAGAATATATTTTGAAAATGGGTCATTCTATGTTCATTTTTTGTCAAAATATTGTACTTAAATACTTTTTTTATTGTAATACTATTCTTAAAACAATTTTCTATACGTTTTCTAATCTAAGTGATACTTAATATCATAAATATTATCCATTTATAAGCTTTTCAAAATCACGGTTCCGAACGTAGTCGGATTCCTAAAGGTATAAAGAACCATTGTTGGATTCTGTATTTTTCGAAGATTTGTTTAAAAAGTTCCATCCTATCAAAAGAGAAAAGCATCACCTTAATAGTCTCACGTCCTTAATTCTCAGTTGCAGTATTTATCAAAACCCTTCGTTAAGAAACACGACCTAACACATACGATAGGAAGCACATGGCACTATACTGTTCGAATTAATTTGGACAAACGGTAAGAAAAAGATATCTTCTAAAAACTTAGCTCTTAATCCTTACGAACAATAAGTACATCAAAAGAACTTCTATATAAGTACGACTCTTCTCCTCTTGGTACTGACTTCACTAGAGCAGCGCGCACACTTGTGTATCCCTTTTAATAAGTGGTCGTGCCATTCCTCTTAGCGAAACGATTCTTGAGAATATGCTACAAATTCTCGATAGGATTTAGAGCTGAGGAATTACCAGGAGAGAGAGAGAATTAAGCACTTTTATTTTGCCGCATTTTAAATTGTGATAAGAAGCCAAGTCATTTTGAAATGACCCATCAAATGTTTCTATGAATTCAATAATTCTACTGTGTAATATTTATAAGCATTTGACAGAATTTATCATGGGCTTAAGAGGAACTAAGCTTCTAGTGTCATTTGTTGTGAAAAAACCCCAAAACATTTGTTTGAAAGGCTTTTTTACAGACTTTTGGGTATGATCTGGTAGCAGAGCTTCATCTTCTCTTCGTCTAACTTCCCCTAGTTTGCATCCCTACACAAATAAATGTGTTTCATCACTAAAACCCACCTTCTTCTAGTCATTAGCAGTTCAGGATCGGTATTTTTAGCCAATGCTAATCGTGGTTTCACATTTTTCTGAACTAGAAATTGCTTTTTCCTCGGTGTTTTGCCTTATGGCAAACTTACAGAAGCCTTTTTCGTATAGTTGAGGAACTCACTTCATTAGCATAATTCAATAAACCCTTCGAGGGTCTTTGCTTATCTTTATTTTGCTATTTCTTATATTTGTTTTCAGTTCTTGGAGTAGTTTTTCGTTTATTCCTACATTTTCCTTTTCTTTTTGGTGATGCCGTTCCGGATTCTTAAAATTCTTGAAACGCTTGAATTGCCCTCATCCACAACTGTAGCTGTGTCTCTCAGAGTCATTAAGATGGATTATTTTAGAACACTTCCTTAAAATCCATTTCAGGAAGAGTAAAAGTAATGCGTCTTACTCGGCACGCAAAACTAGAGCTACCACCTGCCACTCAGAAAGACTCACAAATGGACAATTGGTAAATCAAAACAAATCAAACGAGTAAAGTATAGTCAAGTTCGATCAATTACGTTACCTCTAAGAGGATATAACCGGGGTTCAAGTCATCACTGATAATCACATACCAACCCAGACAAGAAAAAAATACTTGTCCCAATTAATTCGAACAGTATAGTAGTTCTGGTTCATCATAGACAGCCTATAGCAGGGGTGGGCAAACTTTGCCAGGATACTTCTAATTTTTTCAAGGTGTTGCGCTGTCAACCTAGTGGTGTAAGTATCGGTAACTAAGAAAATGGTCTATAATCCCTTTCGTAGCTAGTCCTTAGGGACTCATGTTTCATAAATCTTTGAAGTCTCTTTTTTGGAGCCCCTTAATATTTTGTGATTTTTTTGTTTACACATTTTGAGGCTCCTGAGAAGCTTGGAAGCTCCGTTTCATTGATATGACTGATACTAACGTGATAATGAATACGGAATATGTACTTACCTACATAACTACATTAAAGTAAACTTACACTTAAACGCAAGATACACAAACATAAGAATAATATAGCCACAAATATAATAATATCAAATGATATGCATTTGTTACGAAACATTTCATTAAAAAAATAAAACATTCCCATCTGAAGTTAATGCTTACAGTTATAATCAATAGAGTATTTAGTCTGTATACTGTCAGCCAATGTTTAGGCGGTCACCCCAAATTGTCTTGGTAGTCAACCATGATTGACTTAATACCCTGGCCTATAGGAAACATCTACCATTTTTCGTTATCGATACCTCTCGATCACTCGACTTATTCCCCTTCGCCTGTCCCGTGAATGTCGTTCTTTCACTGTTTTCAGATGCGGCACATTAGAATATCAGTCGTTAGACGCAGGGCCAAAAAACCTCTTCTACTTACTATATTTCATATTTACCAAAAATAATATATCAGGATCATGCGATATTATGTGACACAAACAAAGAAATTCTCATTTCGTGATTTTGAATCGATTGCTTATTCACGTCGAATTTAAAGACAGCACGAAAGCTATTAGCGGTAGACCAAGTGATGCTGAAACTCGATCAAATAATGAAGACTGTACCCACTCTCGAAGATTCAACTGCACGTTCACATGAGGATTTTGAGCATCAACAAATACAGGGTGTTGCCGAATTTGACCGACACATTCAAAAAAGTAATAGTGGGCAACATGGGGAGGAAAAATCAACTTAGAATATGGGGTCGTAAACACGTTTAGTGGGTGAAAATCATTATATTAGCCGTCAGAAAGAAGATGCGCCAAGTGAGGAGAGTCGCCAAACGAATTCGGATATATATATATATATATATATATATTGGATATATATATTGCTCAACGTAGTACATTTATATTTATAAGCATTTTTAACAGTAGATATTTTTGGTAAAGATGTTTTAGAATGAATAAAATTTCATTTATATTGTTATAATTTTAACTTTTATCTTGGAATTTATAATTATTTACGGTGTTTTCTTAGAAGGTCTAGGGGAGAACAATAAACGTTAAATTAAATGACGGAACACTTACTAAGATCATAAATTTAATCCCCCAAATACATTTAAAACGAGGATTGTATACTTTAATTTGTTACCGTTAAGATTTATGGCTTCTTAATGTATGTTTCTTTCCACAGCTATCGAATGTGAACCTCCCCTTGCTCCCAACAACGGCCGAGTGCTGGATACGGGTCGTTATCTGACCGGTGACTTCCTGCAATTCACGTGCAACGCAGGATTTGTCATTGTGGGGGAATCCATCACGGTGTGCAATGACCAGGGAGAGTGGACGTTTCCTCCTCCCATATGTAAGGATACCATTTTTATGAAACACGTTTTCTGTAAATTCTCAAACATGTTTTCAAGCATTTCGTCTCTTTCTATTATCCTCAAATTAATTTCGATTTGTTTAATGTTATTATGTAATGGTTTATCACTCTGATATTTTAAGTAAAACAACTGACATTTTGATGGTATTTAATTGTATGCACCATAATAGAACTAAATTCATCAAGAGTAATTTTACTCCTTTAAGTTCCGGTAACATCAAGTAATTCTTGCGAAAGAGATGATTACTCTATAGCGCTCATATCCAAATTGAACTCGTTGATATCTTTAAAATTTCACAGAGGCCTCTAGAGGAAAAGAAAATGCCGCACTTTTCCCTAATATTCAAGTATTCGGTTGCTGGATGGTTTTTAATCTTTAAGTTAAATGTGAGGGCTTTTGGCGATAAACATTGTTTTTTTCTAAGCCAAAGGCAGCTGCTAAGAAAGAAACCTGAACTGTCGAGTGACAGTTGATTAACATCGCGCTCTAAAGCCACTCGAGGACTATTGGCAGAACGCCCAAAAGAACCGAGCTCACCCAAAGAGGGTTTAGAGCTACAAACCGATCTCCAGGAAAACAAACATCCCCACTTCCAGTCCTTATTACAAAATATTTAGGAGATGGGGACTCCAAAATTCAAAGTATATGGTGACCATATCCAGTCTTTATTATCTTCCAGTCTTGCGTAATTACATATTACAAATATACAAAGCAAAAATAATAAAGGAAACGAAGGGTAAGAGAAGGGGGAAAATATACATTATTTTACCAATCTTTAAAGTACATCAAAATTTAAAAATATATAAAATTATCCAATATAAATGCACCGTACAGATCCGAGGGCAACAAAAATTGTGGAGGGGGGAAGAGACAGGAAACATTTTTGAAAAAAAAGTTTTTTCAAGTCATTTTTCAGTTGACGCTTCTTGTTGAAACTTTTCTCTCTAAATTTGTCCTTCAGTTTAAAAAAAAATTCCGCATCGGAAGGAGAGTGATTCATTTTAGACCCTCCCCTTTCTTCAAGAAAAAAGCAGCTAAAGAGAGAAAAATAAGAAATTATTCAGCTTTATTGGAGATATCTTTTACTATTTAACAACAAGATATTAACTTCAAACGAATACTGAATATTCGGTTTCTATTGGCTGCATTCAAATGAAATTACGTAATAAATTTTCACAAAGCATTACAAGTATAGGTTGAACTGACTATAAAAATTAATTACAAAATAACAGTCAAGTATAACAATGTAACCATTGTATCATTGGATAGGTCAGTTTTTTAGTGGTTTTATTTTGCAGTGTATGGCACGAATGATCCTTCAAGAGTGACTCGGAGAAACACTGGAAGAAAGAGAATTTTTTGTCAAAATGTCGTCGATTCAAGAGGAAGCCGAAGGTGTGCTTTGGTTTCACGAAACGAAATCGTCGATTAATGCTCAGAGTAAATTTCGACATTTCTATGGAACGAAAACCTCTTGTTGTAAAATTAATAAGACTATCGTATGAAATGTTGAAAGAAGTAGGTAACGTTATAAGGGTCCTCCTAGCAGTACCCTTATAACATTAACCCCTGGCATGTCGAGTGTGAGTGAAACAACTGTTGAACTTAACACTTGGTGGGAATCGGAATACCCCTTAGGCATTCCCCAAGCTACCGAGGGTGCACACGCGGAAGCTTACAAAGGCCAAAGGTCCAATAAAAAATGCATAATGATACTTGCAATACATGACAAAAAACCGTATATCAAAGTATAACAATTTGAGCATAAATATATTTAAAATCAGGGCAAGACGTTTGGTTTACGCGATATAATGATTATGTTATGATATTAAAATATTAATTCTCTAGACTAAGCAAATATTTCGATTCTGTTTGCAAATCAAATGTATTAATTTAGATTTTTAACTTATTTAAATACGTGCAAACCGATATAGCAGAAATAACAAAGATATAAACGCAAAAAAAAATTCCTTCAGATAAGCGCCTCTACTAAAAGAGATGGAATCGTAACATGTTGCCTTTGGTAATGAATTAATATGATGAAAATGTTTTCAATATCAGGAACAAAAACGGAAAAGTTTGATATGTTCTCCTATTCTACAGGTTGAACTGACAGTATTCAGAGCCATCTGTAGCTTAATCTAACCACCCCAATGGCACCCAACATGACTATTAAATAATAAGCGCATTTGTTTGCGACGGCATGCATCTCACAGTCGCCCTCATCAGCATGGAGACATTTGTTCGGTAATGCTATTGTGCACTACCTGAATACAAATGTTATGGAAATGTAATACGAAATGTGTAGATAAGAGATATCGAATAAAGAGTCCTTATGGAGTCATGGGCATAATTATGACAGTGAGCTAAGAGCAACTGCGCGCTACCAAAGACAGCGAATTTCACTGAGGGGGGGTTGGGATGGATGTCTGACGGCATGGGCCTTGTCTCATTCTTAAGCACGTATCGATAAGATCACGATCCGAATAATTTTAATCTTCACATGTTGTTCGCGGACATATTCTCCTAATCAGTGATTATTTAATTTTCACTCAGGGTGAATTCGAGGACCCCGAAGATTTTGAACATCCCTACCCGACTTAATACTCTTGATCAAAATACAGGTTCTAGTCGAGTTTCATCATTGGGATTATCTAGTCCTCTAGTCTAGTATGGCATATCTTTCAATTTTTCCACGAGGCCTTTCAAAGTTTGTAAAAAGAGGGAAATTTTTTTTTCAATGAGAGATTTCCCTGACCCCCTAGAAAGACACTGGGGTCCCCAGGGTACATGGACCATAGTTTAATATTTGCTACTCCAAATAATTGAGAATTTCGAACTATATGCCAACGTACAACATTGACATGTTTTGGCGACTGTGTTGAGCACTTTCCAGTGTAAATGAAAGGTGTGATACTTGATACAAATTAGATAATTGCATACATTATGTAGCTAAATAAACCAACATCACAATAATTTCTACCACGCATGTGCATTGTTAGTATGAAAATACGAGAGCCCGAAAACGCTACTGAAGAGTATCTTTTTTTCAAACATAAAACGCATTCCGCTTATTTTTTCGTAATAATGGACATCTATACTGTGCCAGATAGATTTGTTCAAAGTTTCATTTTTTAAAAATAATTATTAAATAATAGTACATTCAAAGTTGTAGAAATGTCCTGAATGAGCTATATAGCTCACTTTCAGAGAAAAAATAAATACAACTAATACACTTATTATATGAATTGATTAAATAAAAAGTAGGTAAAATAAAATAATGTATAGAATAGAACATTTAAAATAAAAAATACTATTAAGTAAATTAGGATTAAACTAAAATTAAGCTTACAACATTATATTAGGAAAAACGGTAAATATTTTAATATATAGGATATTGTTTAATATGCAGAGGCACAAAAAAGCAATTCAAGTTCGTACAGAATGAATTTGTTGTGTCTGCAAAGTTCCATTGCGCCTAGAGAAAAAAATCATGTTTCCAGAACTATCATGCTGCTTGAAGCGTGGTGGTACATTTTGTTCTACTTATTTTTTTAAAACTTTGGGCACCCTTTATTTGATAAAGTGTTTAATATCATTAATATATACCAGCTTTTGTTCAATAATTAGTTTTATGAGGTTTATCTAAAATATTTGTACGTATTTCCATCTAGTGCATTATTTTTGTCAAAAATTCAGCGTATTAAAGAGTTAAAGTCTAGGGGCCATTGGGGGTAGGGTGACATATTTCTCAAGGGAAGTCTCTCTAAGATGAATTCCCATCTTTATTGGAAATCAGAGCGTGAACAGTTTTGTCGCTTCTACATTTGATGCTTTTCTCTTTGGATTTGACTTTTTGTTAACGTCTTACTTTACCGCAGCGGTTCTTAGACTGGGGTCCGCGGGCTCTTCTAAGGGGTCTCTCATGAAATGTTGAAAAATTTCTCTCTTTTACAGAGTCTGAAAGGCTTCGTGGAAAAATTAAAAGATGTGCCGTGCTAGACTAGATCACTAAATTGTCCCCAATGAAAATACTCAGCTAGAACTTTTATTTTGAACAAGAATATTAAGTGAGACAGTGATGTTTAAAAACTTTAAAAGGGGGGGGGATACATAAAAAGAGGCCACAACGATCGAAAGTTACTGCAACATTTTTGCCCGCGAATAATTTACAATTTGATTACAGGTGATGAAGTGGTCGTGGCCGAAAAATTAAAGAGGCTTGTTCGTAATCGCATCATTTATTTGAGTATGCTTCTCGTACAGTGCACAAAATACAATAGCGGGAATTATTTAAATGTACAGTTTTTATAAACAGGGAAGAACGCTTTTTAAAAAAATACAGTTACGTGTTTAGGCGAAGGGATTAATTAGTTATTTATGGAAATGATGTCATTGCTTAGGGAATATTAATCCCGGTAAGAAAGGCGCATGAAAACAATTATGGATCTTAGATTTATTGGCGATTCCAAGAAATGCATCAAAAACTCAAGGTCCAAAGAAATGTTTTTAAAAAAAGAAGAAAAGAAATGAGGAACTGCTGCTTTACAGCAAAGCGAGGGCCGTTGATGATGGATCTCGTAGTTTTGAAACTCGAACATCGGAAGAGGATGATATCTGAAATGGCATCCTAAACTCCATACTTCCACACCACTCTCTTCAATGGGAGGAAATCCAACGCTCATACAGAAATTATTTTCAAAAATATTTTTTTCTTCCAGGCAAACCAGCATGCGAGTTCCCTGGAGAACCAGCCCACGGTCACGTGGTACCCACTAAGTTCCACTACGATATCGGAGAAATGGTCACCGTGGAGTGCTTGCACGGGTTTAGAGTGCTGGGTGTCCCCCGCTTACGCTGCACTTCTACCGGCCACTGGTCAAGTCCATTGGCCCATTGTCGGCCCATCGTTTACCAGTCATGATGGTGATGACGATGATAAAGAAAAGCTTCATTTCGCATTGCACTATCATTCTGTACATCAGCAGTGGACTGGGATGCTCAAAATGGACATTTACTGCTGCAGTACTTATTCCATGAATAGGACTCGTTTGGTTGCTAAGTTTATAGTTTGAATTCGGCATTCTTTGTTTATAAAGTAGGTGCTGCTTAATGTGATCGCACACAAAAATTTGGAATTGACGATTAATAACGAATTTTTGGCATAACCAAATTATTCTCATTTTCTTATTTCTTGTCACAAACTTAAACTCAGTGGCGCAACAGACCATGAGGATCAGGGCCTACTGTGCCCATCCCAGTATACGTGACCATTGGGTGCTGAATTGCATGCGCAGAGGTCCTGATCAGGTGGTCAGTCTGAAGTGAGACCCCCAGAGTTAAAGTCCTTAATCAAGCTTGATACTCATTCATCGACCCACTGCAGTAGAGATGAAAGGTTGAGTCAACCTTGCCCCAGCCCAGGAATAGAACCCGGACCTGTAGTGTGGAAGCGTGATACGCCGCCACTCGACCACTGGGCCTTTATTTATTGTCATATTTTTATTATATTGTTTTACTATCAATTAAAAATATATTCAAAAAACAAAATTATCTTTATTTTAATTTTTTAAAAAGGAATCTGTGTTGGCATATTTTATTACATAAATAAACCATGCTTCCAAGCCAAATACATATTGAACTAACAACTTCCTAATATCATATATTACACTTCTTATTTCTGTTAAGTTTAACATCAAATGAAAGCTAAATTATTTCCAGATCTACATTTGTGTCAAATGCTAAAACAGAAAGTGGAACTAATTAAATCTTTTGTTCATACATACATCTAAAAAATTATATAGATTCTTTCTATTATTCGAAATTGCAGCTCATTTCAGTTCTTAATTTATTTATGTAAACAAGTTTGAGAAAAGAACTTTAACTGTTTACTACGAGAAGTAAAATTGAATAAACATAATACTAAATGAAGAAATAAAAATAACGGTACTTATCATAAAGCACATAGCTGAGATTTTATTATAAAGATTTAAAAGGCGATGTAAGGCATAACACAAATACCAATAAGATTGTATTCAGTTCTACATACTTCCAAAGTCACGAAAAATAAAAATACATGAAGAATTTTAAAATACACCCGTTTTTACTAGTAATAAACAACATTTTTGAAAAATGACCTATTAAAAATACTATAAACATTTGTAGAGCGGTTAGATGACATTCTTATACATTGACTAAAATAAAGTTTCTTGAAAGTTATGAACATGAATGTGTAAACAATATTTTTAGCAAAAAGATAATTTAAAAATGTACTGAATCAAAGAGTGAGACCTAAATATATCAGGTAAAAATATTTAAAACAGAAATACATTTGGTAAGATTGTGTGGGTTGTTTTAAGTTAAATTAATCCCTACTAAAAAGCCAATTTCGAGAATAGGGCATTCCCTGAAAGTATACAAAAATGCTAGAAAAAATTACTTTGACTTGTAATTATGCCATGATCTTTTTAGACATGCTACCTTAATGTTATGCACAAATTAAGTAGTTAATGGTTTTAATCAATTATTAAAAGTGAAATTTAAAGGGCAACATAATTCTAAAAGTTTTTAATTTTTCTTGGAGAAAGACAGATACAATTCATTTTTCTTTGCAATGCATATATGACACATTTTCCTTGTATTTCATGAGTGAACCCAACATTCAACTAATACCTCGTTTCCTTGCCAAAAGATATCGTATAATTCGGTTCTTTTCGCACTATATTTTGGAAATCAGTCTTTACTCTTTGAGTCAATCATTACATGTTTTTTTTTACTTCGTAAAGTCATGTTTATGAATAAAAACCACATTAAAAACGAATTCTTTAGACTTTTCCAAAACAAGAGTATTTTAATCAAGAATTAATTTTGGTAGCATGAAGTAAAACCACGGAGATTCAATCTTTTTTTTAGTTTATAATAAAGATTACATTTAGCAGATCCTACTGTATTTAATTTTTATGTAAAAAAAAACTTATATCTTGAAAAATTGTCTTGTTTGAAAACTTTATGTACACATATTTTATTTTGTGTTGTAAATATTCTGCACCGATTACAACAGAATTTTATGTTTAATTATTGAAATTTCGATTGATGTTTGAAAATACTTTTGAAGTATTATTTTATATTAGAACGTTATGAATGTATGTTTATAGTATGTTAAAAAAATTATTTATTTTATTGTCTTGATTATTTCTGTTATTTTTACGAATTTAAACAAAACAATATACTTCATTCAATGTTATTTATTTATTTTTACTTTTTTCTTTCCTCTTGTATAAATCATACGCTATGACTATTATAGTGCTTCCAATTAAAATATCATGAGGTCACAAGTATCCATAACACTGAAGGAATTTTTAAACACATAGTTCAACAATATAATAACACCAATTTGACTTCAAAATACATTGTATGTCGATTTAAAAGAATACTGTCGTCTCTTAAGTATTGAGAATTCATTTTGGAAGTTGTGAAACCAAAGAAAAATTTGATAAATTTTTGTTAGAAAGTGAAACATTTCCATTTCTGGTCAGTTTTGAATAAGAACTACCTTCCACCCTGAATTTTAATTTTCAAATTAAAAATGATTAATGGAAATATCTAAATCAAGCATTTTTTTTTTTTTTTTTTTTTTGTATATTATAATAATTTTTAAACGCTGTAAAACTTAAGCTTTTCAGACGAAAACGTGGCAACTTTCCCCTAAAATATTAGGTTGGGGAAAAAGAAGTCGTTCAGATTTATGATCATTGGAAAGGTGACATTTTGCGCTAAAAAATTATTTCGCTGTTTTGTGTTTTGAGCTGTTCAGGTGTGAGTTACAAGGAGTTAAAAATGGAAATCGTATTTTACAGATTTTCTTTGATAAAGGTGAAAATGCAGGCCAGAAGGCTGAAATTGTGAATGGTGTTTATGTGGTGACGATAATACAACAACCAATTACGTACAATTTTGTTTTCATTGATTCCATTAGAGTATGCACGTCGTCGAAAATGTCGATAAAATCCCCAAAATGATCGTTGACCGAAATGTTGGTAGTCGTAACATTGTCCAGGAGCTAAAAATCGACCATAAAACAGTTTTAAACCATTTGTACAAAGCTGGATTCCAAAAGAATTGGTGTGGCACCTTAACACCAAGTTTAACACAAAAAAAAATATGACGGATTGAGTTTCCATTTACGAAGACTGGGTTAAATGGAATGAAATCAAAAAATTTCTTCAGAAAATAGAGACTCGAGTAGAGAATTGGGTGACATCATTGCGCAAAAATTATCATAGTCAAAGCTCGGTGCAGCAGCTAAAACGGTGGCCAAACCAGAAGAAGGCTCTACTGTACGTTTGATGGTTCTGGAGAGGAATGATTTATTATGTGTTGCTTCCGTGTGACCAAACACTAAATTCGGAACACTGCTGTCAACAATTGAAGAGTTTGAAGCTAGTGATTGATCAGAAACGGCCAGAATTGACCAACATGAGAAGTGTTATGTTCCATCCGGACAACGCACGATCAAACACGTCTATAGTGACTCGCCAGAAACCCAAGAAGCTTGGTTGCGAAGTTTAGATGCACCTACCATATAGTCCGGATCTGGTACTAAGCAATCGCCATGTTCTTCTTACATTGCAAAACTTCTTTAGTGATAAAAAAATAAGCTTCAAGAGAAGATTGTGAAAATTAATTACTAGAGTTTTTCGCCAATAAGGACCATGACTTCTATGAGAGAGGCACTATGAAGCTACCTTTAAAATGGAAACAAATTATAGAATAAAACGATGCATATTTGATCAAAATTGATAATCCTAAACATGTCAAATAAAGTCTTGAAATTCACATAAAAATAATGGATTTATTTTTCTCCAACCTAGTATATTAAAGATTCCTTTCTACGCAATGTGGATTCTTGAATTTTCTTTCTAAAGTAAAAATAGAGAAACAAAATGTTCTACGACAGAAATAATAAAAAAAAAATATCGCATACATTGTCGGAACATGTTAAGACATAATTCAAAAAGTTTTGAATGCAGGGGCTTGTATTCTTAACGTAAAAATTTCAATCTTAAATTATTGCAGGCAGATTCAGTCATTTAAACATTTCCTGGTCTGCCAAGAGAATTCAAATTCCCCCCTCCGCAAAAAAGGAAAATACTTCTTAAAATATTCTTATCATGTGTGTATGTTTTTCATTCTTTTTATTTATTGCATGTTTAATTAATAAACATATTGAAATTGAAATGTGAATCAATTTTCAAATTATATCAGGATTTATGGATTTGTTTTGATTCCATTATAACCTGTGTCACTATTTTAGAAGAAACTGATTTTTTTTTATAAAACAAAAATATTGAATCGCTGTTTCATGTACATTGTTTTACAATAAAATCATGTATAAAACCTCCTTCGATCTTACTAATAAAGACTTAAAGATTCTTTTGTATTTTGTGAATCGATAACCCTTATATCAAATGAGTATGTTTTCACAGCCAAACAATATTAACACCTATATCCAATACATATTCCAAACATACAGAAAATAATGAATATACACGAATAATGAATGAAGGGTGTTGATGAATCTGATCAAGAAATTCAGAAGGTGATAGAAGGCAAAATGCCCCTATCCCGAACTGGCTAGGCAGCCAAAAATTCAAGACCGATGAGGACCTTCCAAACATTCAGATTCATATCAGGACACCGGTGGGTATATTCATCGAAAAAGGCATCGGAATACTCGCTCACCGATCCGACACATACCTGGATCACGGTGATAATGTTAACAATTTTTATACTTGACTTTCGGTAATGAATACAGTCTTTTCCTTACTCTTATTTTTTATCGTTCATCGTATGCCGGAAAAAGCATCCTTCGTACCTACGGTAAAGAACAGAGGGGTAAAAATTAACATGAAATTACTATCCCAAGTATATAGATTCACAGAATCGATTGAAAGTTGCAAAAGTGATAGAACACAATGATTGTAACTAGTCCTATTCAAGCCTAAGGGAACTCGTTTAAATAAATCCTCAACAAAGTCTTCCAGATACTCAAGGAAACGCTTCAAGCATCAATATGTGAGCTATAACATCGTGGACGGGTAGCGTGATGATGAACTCACAGCAAATTGTAGAAATATAATAAAAAATGTTCTCACCAAAATAATTAAAAATAATGCGATATGGAAATGTCTCTTTGCCAGTGCGTTCAGTCTCTTTCGGACGTTGGATTCCATTCGCTACACATCTCTGCATCGCCTGAAGTACACTCTCCCATCGTTCTCCGTAGTTGGTCTAGATAGCTTCCTCAACACCGCCGGTGGTCCGCCTCTTACCTTTCCTCTTACTCCAGGAAAATCCGCTTTCGTTTCCAATCCCATCTCGAACGATCTCCCAAAAAATGATCCTTTTAAAGTTCAGGTGTGGGTCCACTACACGCCCCTCGTCATTTCTCATTGGCTTTCTGCACTCGGCCTTCGGACTCATTAGCGTAGAACTAACAATCGCTCTCCCTACTCCTTCTTGAATGCCCCGGCACCTGATGTTCGTCCGCATATCTGGACACGTTGTCCATCACAGCACCATTATTTCTTGAAGCTCTTCTCCCGTCATCCTCCTAGGCGTCAGTCTCCTCAGTCAGACAGCCCCGTCAATTGTCACACGGTAGGGCCCTTTTATGTCTGTTATGACTTACAGACATACTGTCGTTGCGGTCCCGAGACCAAACAATAGACAATGACCTCAAGGCCACGTGCACTGTCTCCGACCCACGAGCCAGCCACTTTCTTTATTCTATAAAAATAGACATGAATGGACGGGTGTGGGTCGTATCAATGCGCCGTCGTTACAGAGCGAATGTTTTTGGTATAATAATATTTATGAATTTGATAGATTGATTGCAAGTAGACTGCCCTAACTAGTCTAAATCCTTTAACGTCGTCTACATTCCAGAGCAAGATAAATTTTTCTAGTCAAAGAGCCACTTCTGACTTTTGTTTAATGATGACTAAGCCCTAGAAAGCAATCTTTTAGAAAGAAAAAAGTATATATAACTTGAGTGCTCCGTTCCAAATAGTTCCTCTCAATCGATTAATCTTCCCCTAAACCGAAACAAAGTGACTCACAAAATTCCTTTTTATTTACTTCGTCTGGGAGAGAGATTGTCTCCCTGATAATCCCGTTTTCAGCAGAAAATATAGTTTTTCCTCTAAGCATTATTGATATTCTATTTTTGTTTCGATGTTCTTTTATGAAAAATGTTTTTTTTTTATGGAATACACAGAGAGCTACTTTGTTGCTCGACGAACTCCATTCTCAATTTGTTTCGTTAAATTCTCTAAAAATTGCACTCAATGCTACTAAATATTCCCCTTTTTTCCGGAAGGTACTCGGAGGGGGTGTGAAAAATTACTTTCTTTTTTCTATCCATCCCCTGGAAGAGAACAGTTTATATTTAGATTAATGATTGGAACTCGGGTGTTCTCTGGCCTAAGATAAATGTTTTATTTTGCTCTACTATTTGGCAAGGTATGCAGTCCAGAGGTTTTCCTTTTATTCTCATTTGCACAGGCCGAAAAACATCACCAGTCTTCTCTTCTACACTCGATTTTTTTTAGGGGAATCCGTTTTCAGAAAGATGAATTTGTTGTTATTCGTGTTCCAGGTGTAAAACATGCGCCGTAATTACTTCATTGATGCAAATGTTACCTTCCAATTATGTTGATCAGGGTTGAATTTAACGTTTTTTTTTTCTTCTTAAAATAGAAAAAATATTGTTTAAATTTCAGTTCAGTATTAATGTTGTAAATTTTCAGTAACATATTCCTTAAGTTTCTATTCGAATAATCAAATCATTTGTTACTAAAACACTTAAATGTGCGGACAAGAATCAAAAAGACAAATAATTCAATAGTGTTACGTGCATACGGGGTTCGAGGACTTTATCCCAATAAGTCGCAAAGAAGAAGACAGTTCATAAAGAGCGATGAGAATTTATTGTCGAAAATCCAATCCTTGAAATACAGGATTCAGCAGCAATATTCGCAGAATAAATCTCAGAAGATCTTTACACCTTCAACAACACTCAGACACAATTATCGGTGTTTAAAATATTAAAATATTACTCACAAGCAATCACTCGTTCAACAGCCGAAGTAATCACTATTCGCTTCAACAGCCATAGCAAAACCATACTGACCGACGAGCATCGATTTATATCCCTCGCGGATAATTCGAGAAAGACCCGCTTGCGTCATAAGTCTTGAAATTAATGGGTTTATCTACTAATTTCTAGACGAATCCGGAGGGTTCCGAAATCACCAAATTGGTCGCCAAGTCACCAAGATTTCGCCAAATTCCCATTGAATCACCATTATAACGTAAGGGATGGCGTTGCTTGTGAATATTACAATTTTAACTTAAATTAAATCTAATTTAGAGTAAGATAAAGGCATTGCACATCCAAATTTAATGTATTTACACTATTCGACACAAAATTCGTAACAATAGGAAATGATTTTGCGTTTTGCAGACAGTATGTTTTCAAAATTTAAGTAAAATGCTCTACTGCTATAATTTTTCTTACTACAAAACTAGGCAAAATACTCTAGTTCTTATGAATGATACAGGTGCTAAGAGTTCAGTTTCAAAGACAGTTCTTCATCTGCATATTTAACACTTTCACCGAGGCCATGGCACGCCTATGTTCTACCCTCTGCACCGCTTTCCGCAGCGCTAAAATTAAAACTAAACACTAACTCCTTTCACACTTGTTTACTTTGAAAAATAATACAATCAATAACAATTCTCTCTATAATGATTTATTTATGGATCCTGGATCACGAGTTATCTCGTCCTTCACGATGAAAGTGTTAAGGCTATATGATTTCATTTTATTTTTTTAAAAAAACTTTTAAAATGGTAACATTACAAATAATTTATAATTTTTTAGATTATAGATTCTGAAAAATTGAGTTTGGCAAGTCATTATCAAAAAAGCAATTTTTTATTCAAATCATTAAAATGCATTTTATATTCTTTTAAAACGTTTAATATATATTAATTTGCTATTTCAATTACCCTTAAAATTCAGCTGATAACACGCACTTTTAACACAAAAGATAAGATCGAAATTTAAGGGGGAGCGTTATGCGCCGGGTATAAAAATGATAAATTCAAAAATAACAGGAAATGAGAATATAAAAATTTACATCTACACCTATGAAAGTACTGTTTTTTTAAAGAAATTGCATACCTTATGAACTAAAAGAGTTTTAGTTCTAGAATTATACTATTTTTCAAAAGTCTGGAATAATACCTCGAATAAATGACTTCAAAATGAAATATGAAATAGCACTGAATACGAAAATTTAAGATTTTTTTGTAAAAAGGACGGGGGAGGGGTTGTGCGCGTTATGTACGGCGAATATCCCTAAAAATTAAAAAATGCAATTCTAAAATATAGGTGTGTGTTATACGCCGGATTTTACGGTAATGTATTCCTTGGAGTTTTAAGAAGAAAGTACCAAACTGAAAATTTGGCTCTGTTGAATTTTAATAATTGGCTAAACCAGAAAGAAACGCATAAAAACTGTAAAAATATTAACTTTTATCTTTAAAAAATATCTCTTGGTCGTAAATGCATACTAACTATTAAAAATACCAACATCTGAAGGTTTTCGAAAAGTATTTCAAGACCCTATCTTAAACAGGAAAGAAAGATATTTGACGAGAA
The DNA here is from genome assembly GCA_019973935.1 of Trichonephila clavipes. Classification (NCBI taxonomy): domain Eukaryota; kingdom Metazoa; phylum Arthropoda; class Arachnida; order Araneae; family Nephilidae; genus Trichonephila; species Trichonephila clavipes. The sequence continues at coordinate 529,711 of BMAU01003548.1, forward strand.
GAAAACACTTGCATTGACAAAAATAAAAAAAATGTGGAAGCGTATTTAAAAATTGCAAAGTTTTTAAAAATCATAACAGTAAAAAAACTTCAAGTATCTTTAAGACTAACAGAATATCAGAGATGTAAAATTTCAGAATCGAGCTTTTCAACCGGATAATGCGATCAAAAAATACCCGCAAATTTTTTTATACATATTTTTTTTATCATTTTTAGGATTTACGCTAACTGAATCCAGTTGAAGAGTCACCTCTTTAAAAGGTGGGGTGATGTTTACGACAACGAGTGAAACAATCCCATATAAACACTAGTGCGAAAAGGAGGGTTTTAATTTCCAGTACGAAACTGACAAGGATAATGGATAGAAAAACGAGACTTAAGAACGTTTTAAATATTTAACGTGATCTATATAACAAAAAAAAATTACCTTAGATAGATTGGAACTGATTCTTTTCTAAGAGGAATTTGTATAAAATCAAGAATCAATATCTATTACCATAATCACTTACATCATCTTCATCATCATTATCCATTATTACAGAAACAGATGATCTGGTCCTACTCAAGATCCCCCCCACACACACTGCTCATCAACTAAAGCATTCCGAAGGTCACATACCATCCTAACTAGCTTGATTATGAGCCCACTTAAGGGAGGCCTTTAAGCAGATTCCCGCCGACAATGCATCCTAATCATAACCGTCTGCCAACATCCCTTTGATGAAGGGAATTTAACTGTATTATGCATCCAACCGGAATCGGATTCCCGTCTGCAGCAGAGTCAATTCTAGATTGGGTCATCTTTGCGATCTCTAATGGATGAGTTTATTTACTAAGCCAAAAGGATGAGCAGATAGGGGGAAAATGCGTAGTATTTTCCGAAAAATATGCTTTGGAATATGAAACATCATAAAAACGATCCGATTTGTGAACTGAAGCTATAAAAGTGTTATTAGACTCAACAGCAGTGCTCTCAAACTTTCAATATTTGCGACTCAATATTCAACCCTAATTATCATCGGGCCCTTCTCCATACAAATAACAATGTATTGAATTCAATCACAATATACTTTGATACAAATACGACCAGCATATATAAACGTCTTGCTCAGCCCCCGATGTCTTTTCGAAGTGCACCGCTCTCCCTAAAACTATTCCGAAGCCTTTGGAATGCAGTGAAAAGACCTTTTACAGAGGATTTCCCCCATGCATCGGGGGCGTTGGGAAGGGGAATCGGCAATTAAGGGATTCATTAGAAACCGTACAAATTATCGGGATAAGTGGGTTAATTTTTTTATATATAACAGTCCCATGGGATGACTGGTAATTATTAAACTCTTTTGTTCCGTCTTAATAGTGTTAAATGAATTATAAAATACATTGTGCAGTACTGATACATTTAGAAGCAGGGCGAATGTTGATTTTATTTTTTATTATGTCAGAGAGTATATTTTGTTTGTTTACTTTCAGTAAATTAATAATTTTTTAAAATAATCTTTTATTTTCGATTTTTCAACATGCTCGCGCCCCTCTCGTAGAATCATTGCGCCCCCTTAGAGGGGCGTGCCTCACAGTTTGAGAAATGCTGCTGTACAGATAGAAAATGATACACACGATTGGACCAAGTTTGTTTTGCTTGTGTTGCCAAAAGTGCCTATAACTGAGAGTGCGATACTTGATTTCATAATATACGAGTGCAAAAATCTATTTGAATGCATAGCAAAGAAAGTCCCTTGCTGTCTCTGAACCTTCGGCAAGTGTGTTTTAACAATAGATTTTCTGACCTATATATAACTATTGTATAAATTTGTTCAACATTACACAATATGATTATAGATTTAGTGAATATTAGCCGTTATCCCCATAAACCCTATTCACTCGAATCTAAGCCTCACAATTTTTTCAGTGTTAATGCAGCTGAAAATCGGGTGCGGCTTAGAATCCAAGTCAAAACATATGTTGAATGAAAAAATTGAGTTTCCAACCCTTTCAAAGGTAAAAATGTATCCGTCCATTCTGGCCACTTGCGTGGAGGATTTCTCCTATTCGGTAGTTTATCTCCTGTATTCAGCGCATCGTATTGGAGAATTTTTGTTTTTGTTTTCGCTTTCTTTTAATCACCAAACACATCGGGCATAGCACCAAGATAGTTTCACTATGACACAAGTATGAAAAGGGAGACTCGATTTACATGAAGAAAATAATGGAAACAGAGCACCGGGTAGTGGGAATTTGACACGAATGAAACAAGTATATCTTGATGGCGTACACAAAATGATTTAGCTTTTGCTTGTAAATTTTCACCGTAATACTGATGCTTAAAGTAATTATAGGTTCAAGTGTATTTGACAGTTTTTAATACTAGTAAAATAAATTAATTATTAACATCTTACTATCTCCCAATAAAAAAAATTATTAAATATCGGATATTGATGAAACTTGTACACATTTTTTAAATATTTTTTCTCAAAAACATATAGAGAATTAGGGGTGTGGCTTAGAATCGATGGCAACATTTTTTCTCAAAAATGTATAGAGAATTTGCGGTGCGTCTTAGAATCGACGGCTGCTTAGAATCGAGTAAATACAAAATATATCATACAATCATGAACAAAAAAATTAGCGCCCCAAGAAATAATTGCGGAATCGTAACGAAACTTGGCATGAAGGTACATGTCGGAGAGATATGTAACTGATTAGAAATGCTGCGTGATTGCGCATTACATATAGCCGGTAGAGGGCGTTTAACGTCGTTTTCCGTGGAGTACAAAGCAGGTAACCAAAGCTTGTTTAAGTGTGTTGAATCGTTTACAAAGGATGAGCCGGGGTAGATGTGCCATTACGCCTTTTCCGAAGAAAGTATGAGCAGCTGTCGCAGTTTGAGAGGGAGAAAATCATCGGCATCATCGAAGCGGGGTGGTCAGCTAGGCGAGTAGCTCGTCAATTAGGCCGCTCTGATTGTGTTGTGAGGAGGAATTTTATGCGGATCCGAGAGATTTTATTTACATGAAGATTAGACTCAGGACGCCCTCAACAAACCAGTCGCTGAGAAGAATGCGACATCGTAAGAAATGCACGCGTACAACCAACTGCTTCATCGGCTGACATCCACGCACAGGTAGCATATTCTCTATGAGCCCCTGTGTCTTCTCGAGCTATACGAAGGCGTCTGGCCGAAGGACATTTGTGATCGGGGGCGACCATTACGTGTGCTATCCTTGACTCCCACCCATCGACGCTACCATTTGTAGGGGTGCCACGCACGAGGAAACTGGACTGTTGCGGAATGGAACCCAGTCGTTTTTAGCGACGAATCCAAATTCAATCTCAGCAGTGATTATAATCATGTTCGTGTGTGGAGACCCCGTGGTGAACGCCTCAATCCTGCCTTTGCTTTACAGCGGCACACCGCTCCCATAGTTGGTGTGATGGTATGGGGTGTCATTGCTTACAATACACGGCCAACCCTAGTATAGATCCGTGGCACCATGACAGCCCAGTGGTATGTACATGACATCCTGCAGCCACATGTGTTGCCACTCAAGCAACAACTTCCAGGGGCCATTTTTCAACAAGACAATACTCGGCCTCACACGACAAGGGTGTCACAAGACTATCTCCGCATTCTTACTACCCTTCCTTGGCCTGCCCGATCCCCATATTTGTCTCCAATCGAGCCTATCTGGGATCATTTGGAATGGTAATTTGGGCATCCCACGTGTTTGAACGAACTGGAGGCAAGGTTACAGCAAATATGGAATGAAATGTCTCAAGACATCATACAAAACTGTTATGCCTCAATGCCCGATCGTATCGCATCGTACATTCTCGCTAGAGGGGGTTGTACAGGGTATTAAATCCTCCGTTCTTTTGCCTTTTTCTCTGAAATAAATTATCCTTTTTCTTTGATTTTCTAATCCTTTACTTATATCAAAGTAGTCATTACGTATGTAAAATTTCGTTTCATTTTCACGACTTCTTCTTGATGCATTAATTTTTTTTTGTCCATGAGTGTATATTATACACACACCGTATTGACTCGAATCAAAGCCACGCTATTTTTCCAGTGTTAATACTATTGAAAATTGCCTTAGCTTAGAATTGAAGGCAAAACATTTGTTGGGTGTGGAAGTTTCCACCTCATTTATAAAGAAAAAATGAGCTGTCCATTCTGGTCACTCTGATCGACAACTAATCCCATTCGGCAATTTATCTCCAGTATTCAGTCTGTCCTAAGCATCTGTCTGCTGGTATTTGGAATTTTTTTTGTATATTTTCTTTTATTCCCCAGAACATCAAATACATCGGTAAATAGCATCAATACAATTCACTCTAATGCAAGTATGAAAAGGGAAGCAATTATGCAGGGAAAGAAAGCACGGAAATCGAACAGCGGCCACTGATCATTTGACACGGATGGAACAAATATACGTCGATGTAGTAAACAAAATGATATAATTTTTGCTTGTAAATGTTCAACTGTCTGTAATAATTTTTTTTGCATTCTTTTACAAAACCTTCCTTAAAAAAATGTTGCATAACAAATGCAATGAATGGCTCGGTAAACGACAACGTGTGGGAAAATGGCAAAGCGGGCACCAATTCCGATGTCAGCTGTGACATTGGGAGTGACGAATTTTTTTCCAAGCACGATACTGACGGTTAATTATAGGTTCATGTATGTATTTGAAAGATTTTAATACTGGTAAAATAAACTCATTGTTAACTTTTTATCATTTCTTTTTGATTTTTTTTTAAAAAATTACCAATGGGATATCGATGAGCTTTATACGCATTTTTTAATTGTTTTCTCAAAAACTTGTAGAAAATTGGAGATGTGGCTTAGAATCGATGACAGCATTTTTTCAACAAAACATTTTGAGAATTTGGGGAGTGACTTAGAATCGATGGCGGATTAGATTCGAGTCAATACTACATATCAGCGATAATCAACCTGCGGCCCACCGAGCCGTTTCAAGTGTCCCGGTCAGTGCACATTGCTCTTAAAAATTCTCTTATTTAAAAACAATATATCAAAAATTTGGTGTCAAGAAATCAAATATATCAATTTTAGCTTTTTGTTGTCGATGTCGTACGAGTGCAAATTGATATTCCTTTTTTTTATTTGTAATGGTAACGGCGAAAAATATTCCAAGAAAATATATCGTTTCACGACGATTAGGAGGTTGACTGTTTTGTGGTTTAAAACAAATATGGATAAATTATTGTTTGATTTGTCATGAAAGTGCTGTATTTAAAAAATACCAGTAAACAGAAATCGTTCGTTGACACTTCCCCTCGAGATCTCTTTCAAGAGGTTATAAATAGGATTTCTTGAATATTCTTTGGAACAGCAACCAAGTGTTTTGTCAGTGGTAATGTCACATCGGTAACAAAGACATCTCATGAAGTTTGTTGTGTTATTGGTAATCATATGAAACCGTTTACTGATACAGAAATTGTGATGGAGTGCTTAGTAAATGCTTCAATTTAAGTATTAGTGACAAAAATAAAAAAAATATAAAAAGAGAGTAATTAAAAGAAAATAAATAAGCCAGGAGTTAAAATAATTTGATCAATTTTCCACATTTTAAACCCCTTTTCTCTCTTTATCTTCATGATGCGGCCCACGTGAGATTGCTAACATATGTTTACGGCCCGCATGAAAGATCTGACACATATATGCGGCTCAGCAGGAAAAAAGATTGAGTACCCCTGGTATATATATTATAAAGAAAGAGAGAATATCTTGATGAAAGTACTAATGTATTAGTTTTCGTTACAAATGTATGTAAAAGTACACAAACAACATTCACGCGATTGCGTACACTGAATGTTTCTACAAATAAGACGAAGTTCTGAACGGTGCGCGGCGGATGGGTAACACTTGTATAGAAAATGTTGCAAGAGCAAGATATAAGTCATGCATGTGGATTTAAAGACTTTTCCTCCTTGCCCTAACATCATGGAAAGATGAGAGATATAACCAGGGCCCGCTACAGCTGCGGCATTTCGTGCAAGTTACAAGTTCTTTTTTACTTCACAAGTCTTTAAAAATGGTTTGTATAACAGGTTTCAGAAAATTTTATGCATTCACATGTTTGGAATCTACACATTTTATTGGACGACGATTCCCGTTATCAAAGCATCATGTGCGCGATGTTGCACCTCAAAACTGGTATTTTGCACATAACTAATATTTTGACATTTTTTTAAAAATATGCAACTTTGGCATCTGTACATTTATATTAAACAAATAAATCCACGTCAATATGTTTTATACAAAACGAATTATTAAACGTACGCCCATATTTTGAGAGCATTAGAGACGTAAGAGAAAAATGAATAAAACAAAGTTAAAATTGAACAGAACTAGCAATAGAAAGAAATACGAACTGAAACAAAAAAAAATGAAAAATTACCAAAAGTAAAGAAACCTTTTGTGAAAACATTAACTATGTTATTACAAAAACAACCAGAAAATGTGTAGGATTTAAAAAAAAAACACTGTGTGTGTCGGCTCCGACGCACGACTGGAGTTTACTCCTTAAGTACGGTTGCCTTTGGTTATATAGTATACACAAACAGGGTAAATAAACTCATCTCATATAAACTGAAACCATGCATGTATTTTTTTTATTCTATTCACATTTTTCGTAATGATTCGGTAAAATAATATACATAAATTATGTTACATAGATATATGTTATGAGTACATTGTTAAGAAGGTTGATTTACTTCACTATTATATATATATATATATATATATATAATATCACTGTTAATATTAATTACATTCTCTCGCCATTATTAATCACTGTGACAAGAGACTTGTGGTAACGATACGTGAACGTCGCAGATACGTGATTTACGAATCGTGAAAACATCGCATTAATGGTTGTACCATACCCTAGTGCTTTACCAGAAACAGAATCCAAATGAAGCTCCGATTTTAAAAATTGCGCTAATCTCAATCCTACATCTTTATCGAAATCAATATTGAAATCGTCCTCAAATATGAGTGGAAGCACATGATACTGTTTCCCCAGTAGCTTAGAACCACCTTCTGTATATGCATATATTGTCCCGTGGATATAATCTATATAGTGTCAGTAACATTCTTTTTGACAGAAATGTAAACTGTGACGACAACAATGGGTTTAATGTTAAGTAAAGTGCATCTCGCGGCACTTATATCTCCCAGTCGTTACTTTGGTAATCAACGCACCAAAGCAGTATTAAATACATACCACCAAATTTGGTAATTTTCAGTTGTTATAGTCAACTTCTTTGTTGAAAGAGCTAAGGCATGAAGTGTCACTTGGCTAGAAAACCGTTTTTCGTTACAACCCTAGTAAACGTAGTTTGCGAATAGTTTTCAAAGTTTTTATTTTTTAGAGCTTTTTTTAAAAAAAATAGACTTTCCAAATTTCCCACATAGATGACAAATAAAGGTAATTTTTAAACAAACAATGTAAGAAAAAGAGTACATGAATGATTTTTTGCAAAAAGGGTATAGACGAAAGACAAAATCTTTGAACAAAACATGGATAACAACATTTGACACTTGGGGGGTTGTGTGATTATTTTTATAAATAACGAAGTCAATAAATATTTAGTTTATTTATAAAAAAAATTGAGTACTTTTGGAAAAATTGCAAAACAAAAAAGTTTTCCACTTTTTATATTTTAAATCCCTGATTCTAAGAGAACAAAGTATGAACTTTTTTAGTACAGAATTTCGATACATTACTATGGTAAGAAATCCGCACAGAACGATTGAAAAACCATTTTCATAAAAACGCATCAATATTGTCTCATTTGAAAAAAAATCGTGAGCAATGCAAAATTTCATTATTTTGTAAAAAAAATTATACCGTATCATGGAAAAATAAGAGACCTTTTCGATTCTGTAATTATTTTTTGTCTGATTTCGAAAAGAAAAGAATGATCGAAATTTGAAAAAAAGACGAAAAAGTAGTCTTTTTTTTTTTTTTCGTTTTGACAGCAACTTGGTGCATGCGCAGAACACAGTTTAGTGCTTTTTTGTGTGTGTTAACACTTGTACAAATTTCACTCCTCAAAATATTTCCATGCCGAGAGCTTTATATGAAAATCAATTCTTAAGAAGTAAACTCCTAAAATTTTATTTAAAAAAAAAGACATTTTTTTCATTGAGTAGAAAAGATACCGAGTTACTCTATAAACAAAATACAAAAAAAAATTGGAGAATTAAAAAATATGTTTTAGATGACCGAAAAAGGTCTTAAATGATAGCAAATATAAGTAAAAAAATTGTAGAAGATCTGCTGTTGTTTATAGTAAAATCCTATTTTTCAGGAGAGGATTAAAATAAACTGTTTTGGAACATAAGTAAATGAGTAATTGTATCTTTTAACAGAGTTTCTGTTAACATTTATAATTAACTATCACTACAAAAAAAGGCTTCTTTGCTCATTATCTACAATAAGAAGAAAAAGGAAATTTACCACATAAAATTGTTTTCAATTGTTTAACAGGAAAGAAAGGAAAAATAATAATGCATCGTACAGACTGTAGTTTTTGCAACTCATAACGAATTTTACCGATCTGTTAGGATTAAAATGACGATCGTAAGTATATGATTAGAAAAGGAAAAAATGTAATTAATTTATCTATCTTAGCAAGACGCGAAGGTAAAAAGGTATTAATTAGTGTAAACTTTATATCCATAAAAATTATAGTCATCATTTTTTTGTTTGCCTTTTCTTTAATGATGAAGCTGTTTTCTAGTCTTCTTCGATTGGGTGAAAAACAATGTCAAAAAAATAGAATAAAAATACAGTCGAACCTCCATATATATAACAAACCTCTATATTGTCAATTTTTCTATCTAGCGAAATTTTTCCTGGAACCGAAAACATTTCACTATTTTCACTGTAAAATAACCTCCCAATAGCGAAGTGAATTTTCTATTTAACGAACTTTTTCTCTTGTGAATCAATTTTTTTCTCCCTATTTTTAAATTATTTCTGGACATTTCAAGTTATTCTCTCTTTTGACACATCTTGAAACTCGCCGATAGCAATAGAATCCTCGGCATTTCATCCAAGTGCAACCTTTGACCCCCATTGTCCAGTTCACTTAAAACATCTTTGATATCAATATCACCTTTTACACTCAGAGGAATCTCGTACCCTTTAACTAGTTTCCGTTTATTTGAAGTGTTAATCTGTCGGTTTCTCGTAGCTCAAAAATATAAAAACGTAAGTGCTTGAGAATCAAACAAAAAAAATTAATTCTTCAGGAAGTGGATAATGGCGTCAAAAAATTTTTCTTGCAGTTTTTCTTGCTTTTTTTTTGATAGGTAAGATATATAAAATAAATAAATATTAATTTACAAAAATGTGTGCATAATTACTTTTTTTAATGTAGTGTTTATGAATTTAAAATTTGTTTTATGTGATTTATAAAGAAAATTGAAAGATGAACCTCTATATAACAAATTTTCCATACGACGAACTTTTTTTCCGGGATTTAGCGACTTCGTTATATAGAGGTCCAACAGTATATATGCGATAAATATGTTATTAACTCTTACAAAATGCACAACAATGTTTTTCTTCCCATCTGTGTTTTACTTGGATTAATTAAGAACTCGTTAGACTGATTAGATAATACAGATGTAGTGGGTGAAGAAAAAATAACTGAAAATGCCACACGAATCTCATGACTGGAAACTTAAATATTGTTATGTTATTTGAATAAACAATGATTCTGAAACACAGCCGACCCACTTCCGGCAGTTCCAGCGCAACATTTATTAACCAGTTAACTGTGGCGCTCCCCGTTTGATAGCGCGCAATTATGTGTGCTACGGAAATTGAGCCACGACGAATGTAATCGTAAATTACAGAATAAATGCTACTGTAAAAATATTGGAGAAAAAAAATGGATTTTAGAAAACCATATTCCCCCTCTCCCAACCTAGAGTTCCTCCAGCTGTTGGTCACTTGGAGTAGGGATGGCGATCTGAGATCAATTAATCGAAAAATCGATTTCCCCAGCTAAAAAAAAAACGAATTTTTAAATCGATATGTAACACTGAATCGATTCAGTGAATCAATATTTCATCCTAGAAAATCGACATTCGATCTTTTCGTTTGGTAAAAACCATAAATTTGGTGAAAACCATAAATAAACGAAGAATTCAAACAGTTTTTATCGTAGGCAGTTGTGCCTCTGAAGTATGATCATATACTTTACTGTCAAGAACAAAAAAAAACTCTATTTATCATCACGTTCACTCAATAGCCATAAACTATATGAGTATCGCGGGATCATCCGTACCCTGTGAGCAACTTTTTTCGATTGCCTGCAAGATAGCTCGACAACATCTAGTTTTTCTTGCTGGATGCTGTCAAGGGCCTTACCAGACTGGACGCTGGGAGTAAAGGCCAGTCTCTGCAAGGCGGCTGTAGACTGTTCACCTGGAAATTCTTTTTCCAAGCACAGCAGCAAGGTCACGTACAAACTGAGGAGTCGTTGTCGTATCATGCGCTTAATACCACGTAGCTATACTGTGCACATTGGCCGACCTTTTTGGTGATTAGTACCACTTGTTTTTAATTGATTCTATAACCGAGAGACCATTTTCGGGCCACTTATAATCATGGAGGCAACTCTGCTTGAGAGTGGCCAGTTTCGAACCTACCAACGTCTTTTCCTAAATTGGTTGATATCGCGTACTAACCGTTCTTCAAAGTATACATAACACAAATTCTATCAGTTTTACTGGAGGCATTTTAAAATTATGACGAAAAACATGTTTTTGACCCTAATTGTGGACATGAGTATATTTTAAAGTTTAAATAGAAAATTAAATTAATAATTTACTTCTCAGTAATTAATAATTATGGGATTTTAATCTCTTTTCTTATTTACTTTTTTTACATAGATAAAATGAAGTTTCTCCTCTTGATTTGCAGAACTCTAATTGTTATGAAACAAATCAAGAAACTATCTACTTCGGATAAATCTCTGTTTGTTCTGAGCTTTTAAACCCCTTTGTGTATTAAGCCTGTACCTCGTAGACATACACGAAAGAGAAAGAATTCATAGAAAGCATTGTTGCTTAACAGATCGGAAGCAAATTTTCTCGAAATGCTCATTTCTCACTTATGAATCAGCTGTCACTATATAATTTACTCCGGAGATTGCTTTTGCTAAAGATTAGTTTTAAGCTGCAGTAATATATATTTCCCGTACAATTTTTTTTTATATAATTCCGTGAAAACATCATTAGACAATGCAAACCCACTTTTTTATACTCCCTAAATGATGAACTGTCTAGTGTCACCACCGAATATGGGGAGGATAAAAATATGGAAAGCCAAAGAGAGGCTGAGTGATTGATAGATTATTAATGAGGCACATCGAAATAAGAGTCCGAGAAAGATCTCGAAATTTTGGGGGAGTGAATATTCACGTCGCACTCTTCAGCTACACGAGGGCTTTTGGCGACGGACCTCGTCATTTTAAACCATGGTCAAGTGACGAACGCAACACCTGAGCTGGCACCCTCCTCTCCTAACTACCACTCCACACTAACGGGAGGACGTTTGAGATCTCGACAGATTTTACGTGCATCGCTCCCCTACACGGCGGACCTTTAGTGTTACAGGGATCGAACTCGTGATAAGCCTGCCACGATCCTATACCTAGACCACTTGACCGCAGCCACTCTTTCAAGGGACGAGGACAACATTTGAGCAGGTACCACTCTCCAAATTTCCAGATCCCGCAAACGGGAGGACTTTAATTTTCGGCAGATTAAATGAGACCAGTTTTTCTACACTGCGGGTCTTCAGTGGATTCAGGATCAAAATCATGCGGCAGGACAGGGAAGAAACTTATTTTACTCGCATCGTTGTTAAGAGTTTCTTTATAAAAGTTCTTACAATTAATGCTGCAATTATGACCAACTGTCATCAAGAGTTTGACTTTTTGCAATGTTGTAATTGTAATTGAGAATTACGTGTCTTGAGTGTGTGAATGAATATTAAAGTAGCAGTTGTTCAGCTACTCGCTGGCTTTTGGGGACGAATCTCGTGTTTTTCTACCATGGTCAAGTGAAGAGGACGACATCTGAGTTGGCACCCCCTCTCCTAACTTCCATACCAACGGGAGGATAATTGAGCTTAGACTGATTTAACGTGCAACTCTCTACACAGTTGGTCTTCAGTTACACGAGACTGTTACCTTGACCATTACACCACTGCGGCCACCACTGTTCAGTGGCATTGGACCTCAAACTTTCGACTCGTCGGCCGCGAGCTCGTGAACCTGACTACTCGGTTACCGGGGCCATTCTAACAAAATTTTACAACCTATGAAATAATGTTTATTAAAAAAAAAGTTAACACTTAACTGTGAAATTTAATCACCTAACTTTTCTAAATATCAATAAACTAATAAGAAATAACCCAACATTTAAAAAATTAGTAATAACGAAGACTAGTTTCAAGTAAGTTGAAAGGTTAAGCATACAAGGAAAAAGATAATTTATAGGAGTTTTTTCAAGATAAAAAGATAACGTCAAAATAACCGTTTAATATAATATTAGCTCATACATATTGTGGAACTTTAAAAAAATGCCCGTACAGAGAGAAATTATAATTCTTCAAACATTTTGCCGAAAAAGCCCTGTGTTTGAAGGTTAAGAAAAACTTCATAATTAACAAACAAGAAAAAACTTAGAGAAATATTGCTTCGATTTAAGTCATTTAAACATTATCTCACATTTAATAAATACCTTTACTGTTAAAATTTCCAATTTTATAATCCTTTTAAAATAAACAGCACACTCACTTTTTATAAAATTAATTTAATTCGATTCGGATACTGCGAGTGATTAGAATAGCATAACATTTCGAATTCTGTGAGCTATTTATTCTGAATTTTTTATTCGGTAGCGAAGTTCCTTAAATTTCACTCCAAGAGTACTACAAAAAGAAAAGTTAAAGCTATAGTAAGAGAAAATAGTCTAACTTTCTTTTTAATTAAAAAACATTTCTGGAAATAGTTAAGTTGGATAAAAGAACAATCGATTAAGAGATCTGATCTTAATTTGTACAACTATCTATTTCCAGAGTTTCTAGGAAGTCACACACACACAAAAGAGTAACAGAACCTTTTAATCAGATAAAAAAAACTAGTTCTATTAATTCAATTAAACGGCTCCGCATGCTTTCGGAGTGAGATACAAGAAAAGTAAACCCAAACTTAGGGAAAGTAAAATGTTTCAATAGAAAAAAATAAGATGGAAACCATAGTCAGAAATTCATAAAGAGACCTTAAGAAATAGGTGTGAATATAAACTATAATTGCATAAAGCCGCATGACGTTTTTCAGGAAACAGTGTTGTTACCAAATTTTAAAAGCATTCTCTTGTGGTTCGGACCTTTTATTTCTTACTAACTTGTCATGAATTATTTATCGTCACGATGGATAGAAGACCAATTCATTAAAAGGAGCTTTTGTGTAATTTGGATCCTGTATTTTCAGCCAACAATTTTTTTTAACAACACAGTTCTTAGGAGGTATCGATGACGAACTCTCTGAACAAACGATATTTATTTTGATAATACGCCCCCAACTCTTGTTTTTACACGACGCAGAAATAACACGGTATGCGAATTTGATTTGGAACTAGTTTGATATCACGGGACACGGGCCAAGTTGTTGTTTATGTTCGCAAAGGTAGCAGATAACATTACAATATGGTTACCTTGATATTCTTGCAGTTTTTGGAACGTTGCAAGTTTCTAGTGCTTTTTAATTGATATTCTTTATTAGTGTTAATATATATTATGCAATTATTTTTTCTAATATAATATAAAAACACATTATTATATGTAATAATCATATAATATTCGTTATTTATAACTGTTCTTTATTATATTTATAAATATTATTACATATTGTTATTTATTTATAATTATTATTATTATCTTTATTTATAATTATTTTGTTAATCATTTATAATTATTATTATGATGTTTATTTATAATTACTTTGTTATTCATTTATAATTATTATGTTATTTATTTATAATTATTACGTTAAATGAGTATTCTTATGAATAATTTTTATATTACAATACGATGATTTTATTCTTTTTATAATTACTATTAAATTATATTATATGATTATTATTATATATAATAATTATTATTAAATCATACTACATGAATATTATACATAATTTCTATTAAATTATATTATAAAATTATTATTATATACTGCATATAATATTATTATATTGCATGCAACTTTTAATTTTGTTATATTATATTCTAATTCATTATTTATTGATTGTGAGATCTTGGCTATTCTCAGTTTCATCCTATATTCTATTTTTGAAATATATTTCAATGTATTTCAAAAAAAAATTTAAAATTATCTTTCTGGCCATTTGATACCGTTAGGCTAAAGTGTTGCCAGATCGTGCGATTTTTCGCGAATGTTGCTACTTTTTTAAACTTTTCGCTACTTTTTTTATCCTATTGCTTCTTCGAGAATTTTACGCCACTTCACTTGAAGATCCGGCTACTTTTTTGCTACTTTCAACCATATATAAAAGTATTGAAACAAATTTTGACAAAAATGATTATTATCGGAAAAATCTCAAAAGTGACTTAAGTCCCCAAACAAAACATGGAATTGCGGTATATATGCTTCACCTCTCCGAAACTCTGTAATTCCCCCCCCTCCTCGCCACTGCCACGAATCGGAGCCTATCAAAGCGGGATTTCCCTCTCCCACCACTCTTTTCCACTGCAAGTGGTGGAAAAAAGTAATGGTGGGATTCGTTCAAATCCCGATAGCAACATGAAAATGAAACATGTAATATTCTTTAAAAAAATAGGCCTAAGGAGAATTTCTACGTAAATATTAAACTGGAAAAATTAATTGTGAAAGGACAAATTCTTATAGAATTAAGTAAAATGTATTCTTATCATCAACGGTAATGCATTTAATTAAAGAATAAAAATGTATTTTTGTAATTAACTTACGTTTCAGCATTGGACTTTAAAAAAAATGCATACAACGACAAAAGTAAGCACATGTCATATAGAGAGATTATGTGATAAAAATCTGATTGCACGGAGGCCTAGGAATTCTAGGGGGCACAAAGCCTGACTGACGCCAAGTACGTATTAGGTCTTGGGGTCCAAAAGCTGACCTTGAAAGGAGCCCTAGCATTCTCCGTTACGCCACTGCCAGGATTCCTCTCTTTTCAATCAACTGCTTGTCTCACAATTCCCGTACGTAAATTATTACAAGAATAGAATTATACTGTTAAATTACAGCTACTAATTTTAGCAGAATTTGAGTGGATTAACTTGCCTTTCAAAGTTATGTTGATCATTGCAAATTACTGAAAGAATTAAAAGATTATAACCCTTACTCTTTTAAAAAGTACTATTTACCCTAAATATGTGAATCTCGAAGTTGACATGAGTTTAACAAGCATTTATATTAACCTATTGAAGTACTTTACGGATGTCTTTTTGAATAAACTCACAAGCAAAATTAAAATAATTTCTACAGAATCTACTAAATAAATCTATCAAAGATGTCATAGTTTTCTCAAGATTTTATGTGAACAACTTTTAAAAAGAATCTTTTCAAATTATGGAACTTTAAAAAAAATAAAGAATTTTTCCCCTGATATTTTTTTAAAATTCAAATTGTCCTTTTTTTATCTGCCCTTAGAAGTAGTAGACCAATATAAACTATATGTTCTGGAGAATCAATGGAGACAAATTTTTAACAGTTGTGAAAGATGTTTGTCTATCTGAATCTGAGCTTTTAAATGATGAAAAATTATTTTTGATGTCACATTTTTAATACAAAAGACGCAGTTGAAAATACATTTTTAAGAGATTTAGGTACATTTGTTTAAAAGTTTTACAGCCTTACCATAAGTAATGTCACTGTGGAAACGGCATTCTCTAAAAAAAAAAAAGACAAAATGGAGGAAAAAGAATCGAATGTGCCTCGAACTGTTGGAGTTTATTCTCAGAATGAAAATTACTTTGGAAAATTTGGGGACTTGCTGCGCGTTGATTTCATTCCATCGCCACAAATGCTTCAATATAATTCAGAAATTTATAAAAAAGATACAGCAGATCTCGATATTTAGCAGAAAGAATTTGAATGTATTTTAAATGAATTAAATAACAAAGCATTTTGACGTATTTTTTAAAACAATTGTATAAAATTTAAAAAATTGTATTTATGAAATGAAAATCAATTCGTTACTTTTTGCTACTTTTTCCCCTCTTCGTGCTACTTTGCCGCATAAGTTTCTGGCAACTCTGTTAGGCTACCATCTTGGATTCCATTCCGGCAACAACAAGCGCTGCTTGGCGTGCTTCCTTCATCACGCTAAGCAGCGCTTGGCATCATGCCCCGTGATGTCAAACTAGCACCAACAATTTTTAGACGAATTTTTTGTTGTAGCACGAATCCCAAAAAATTTGTGGATTCCTTCCCCTTAGATGAAAAGAATTGATCGAAATTATGAATTTATAACAATAAAGAGATTGATAATGGCGAAGTCGGAGGTGAAGTTCAACTCTAAATAGCTGATTTAATTCGCGAAGATTTAAAATTTGCTACAAGTAGAAAACAACACTTTTTTAGTCATGATCCTGACATAGAGTGTGCATTAAAATTTCAATGTATTCTTCAGTTTCATACAATAGGATATCAAAAATTATATAAGTAGCTAGAGAAACCGAAAAAAACAGCCGCTAATAACAGACTTTATAACAACAAAAGACAGGGGTTATCAATAACGAACAAAATTCTTCTTTTGAATCAAAGCCGACAGTTTTGCTAGACTTATCTGACTCATCTACTGATTCTAGCATTTTAGTTCCAGTTCGTAATGAACATGCTATTTAGCAACTTTATTCCTCAATTTGAATTGTTATATGTTGTACGTACTTATAGACTGAAATTTCACTGTACTCTAATTATTTTTTTTTGTAATAAGAATGAATTATTTTTATTTGATAACATGGATTTCATCATTACTCTTTTTTTTTTTTGTACTGTTTTTTGGGAAAACTTTTATAGAATTTTCTTTTTACATGCTTTTATAAAACAGTGGAACATATTCCTAAATTTACCATTAGTCGCATGTATTTTTTACACCGTTTTTTGCACGGTTTTCTGAGGAACGAATACTGTGTAAAAACAGAGAGAGAGTTGGGAGTATTCTTAAAACATGCCAGGGATATAGTATATTTTATAGAATAGTTTTCGTGGAACGGTATAGTTTACTTTTAATCTCGTTTGATTTTTGAAACATTAAAATATACCATCATCTGATGTGTGTGTGTTTTGTTGTTTATCCTTTCATTTCATGTAAAAATCCTAACAGACATGTCATAATCTACACAACACATACTTTCTCTTTATACATACATCTTCCTTTTCGTATTTAGTTTCCTCAAACCCCAGTAGGTATAAGATCCGCAATAAGATTAAGACAAATAAAAATATTTGAAATAGACCACGAAAATGTAAGGTCTAGTTGAATTTTGATTTGTGTGTGTCTTTCGACGAATTATGTTTCCATTGCATCACTCGAAAATATTTTCTTTTCGTAGGAGACGAAAGTAAATGTTTGTTTATGTTATGCAAATGAAACAGCTGCAAGAGGAAGAATTCGTTAATGTCCCTCGTGCAAGGCTTGAGTAAATCCGTTTTAATTTAATTACTTCTACACACACACACACCCTGCTTCCCCCAAAATAAGACTTGGATTAATATTAACTTTTACAGAAAAAGACATGCATATCAGGGTTTATTTTAAGAGGACGTAATTACTATCCCCATGATAGATATTTAATAAATATATACAAGGCGTGATAATTAAATAACCGGAATAGTCTTAAAAATTAGCTTCATTGAAAACCATGTACAAATACCTTTCGATTCCCTTTAACATATAACCCTTTCCCTTTCAATACATAGCTGAATAGGAGTTTTCCACAATTCAAAGCAGTTCTGTGATTCATTAGGTGTCACGATCTTCAGTAAGTCTTCTATTTATGTTTTCACCTCTTCTAAAGACTAGAACTTTGTTCCCCTCATTGCATTTTTCACTTGAAAAATCAGGTGGAAGTCGCAAGGTGCGAGACCTGGTTACTGTGGATGCTCGAGAAAAGAGTTTGTCTACCAAGAACTGTTTTTCAAAGACCGCAATGTGCACTAAACTGTTGTCTGGGTGTAAAATCCACGTGTTATTGCTCTGAAGATCTGTCCTTATCGTCCTCACACATTCTCTGGCTTTCTCAGAACCTCAATGCAGTATTGCTATTTTAACATTTAGATTTGAGATTCCATTGATATCGAGCAAAAAGTATGTGCATGATCAATTGCTGATGTCACAGTCGACCAAAACGTTCGTCATTTTCAACAACATCCCGACCTTCGGAAAATCGTTTGTGCGATTCAAAAATTTGACTCTGAGCAAAATTAATTTTCCTTTTTACTCCAAGTTAAACCCTCTGGCTCTTGTAAAAGCCTCCTGCTCACCACTGGTACGCAGCTAAGAGTCCTGGTCTATCTCTACAGTGTAGGAAATCTAGGGATCTTCAGACGGCCCTGGTTCGCTTGAGAAGCGGTCACCTACGTGGTATGACTTTTGTGCAGGGGCTAAAGTATTTCATTACCTGTCCCTGCTTCACCTGCTCATTTTCTGGACTGCTGGCGCATTTCTCTGGGACAGTTGTTTGGAGATCAAGACCTGGTTTGTGACATGCTTATACGAAAAGGTCAAATGGTGTAGACTTTCCTGCTGCAAGAGGATTAGGAACAACACCAACAACAGAAATTTGATAATGTGACGTACAATTATTTCCAAACATCTTTTTTATTAATTTAAAACATTAAGTTGAAGTTTGTTTGTTTTTAAAAAGCTATGCGCAGTTCGTTTTTTTTTAAGTTTATCGTGATTGTGGCACTTCGACACAACAACGTCTTTCTCAAACATGGAGGAAAAACAAACTGAACTAGAGAGAGTCGCGTTTCTCAAACTGTGGGGCGCGCCCCCATGGAAGGACGTGATAACCCATTGAGGGGGGCGTGAGCATATCGAAGAGTTGAAAATAAAACAGAAAAATTAAACAACACAGATTGAAGGATAAAGAAGTTTATAATGAGTTAATTTTACGTGAATTGCAAATTAAACAAAAAAAAGCTTTTTTTTTTGCGTAGCTCAGCAAAACAATAAAAAAAGAAAGAAAGAAAACACCTTTGTTAAATTTTAAGTATGTAGATCTAATAGCTGATACAAAGGATATTTTTTTTATTTATAACTCCCCTAACACTCTTGAGGGTCGATTTTTGAAAATACCATCCTAAGCTGATCTCTGCTCAGCAAAAGAAACACATTGTTAAAACTTTTGTGTAATGAACGCTTAAAATAGTGTAAATAATTTTATCTGAAAGTATAATACATTAATATTACTTTCTGTAGTATTTATTTTATGTTAAAACTGTAATATTCGCAAGCAACGCCGTTTCTTAAATTATAATGGCAATTCAATGAAAAACATAGCGAAATGTTAACGATAGAGTCAAGTTGGCAAATGCCTAGCTACTTTCATAACTCGAGCTTTATTAGAGCTTTGTAAGACCCGCCGTGTAGGGGCGAAATGCACTTTAATACTTTATCCAACCGCATTATGATTTACTGCAGTTTTTTCCATACAATATTTTTTTTTGGATCACTACGTTTATAAATTAAGGGATATACATAAACAAAATACTCCACTTTGGAAAATTTAATCCGTTAGAGCTAATAAATTAATTAAAGATATTCCACTGTAAAATTAATTATATATACCGTTTACTTAAAATAAGTAGTCAAATAATTTTCTAAGGTCTTCATTAACATACGAAAAATAAAACACTTAAATTTTGACAAACTATTTTTTCCGCTAAAATACTCATCATGGAACCCGTGCTGCTATATATCTTGGAAGAGTGGATTTCAAAGAATATTCCTGCTAAGTATTGGTAGAATATTCCTTCTAAGTTGGTTTGGTGTGTTAGTTAGGAGAAGAGGGTTCCAGATCAGGTGTCGTCCACGTCACTTGACCATGGTTCACAATTACGTGGTCCGTTGCCAAAAGCCCTCATGTAGCTGAACAGTGCGACGTTAATATTAACTCGTTCCAAAAGATACAGTACAGTAGTTTTAATTATTTTTATACTTAAAAATGCAATATCTGCCTATTCAATTAAAATTATAGTGTTATAATTAACTACTAACCACAAATAAATTTTGAAAATTTGTCCAAATGATGCAGTGTGAAAGAGAAAGTTTATTTACTTTAAGTATCAGAACTGATAAAAGCATTTATCTGGAAAAAAGATCAATTTCTTACTACCAAATGTGCATAATAAAATGTTAAAAAAAACATTAAAATAAAGAGAGATTTATAACAACCTCTCCCTTCAAAACTTAGTTTGATTCTGAAATAAAAAAAAATAGGCATTATATCAGAGGAATTAATTAGAAGCGAGCACCTTGCGTAGCCAAAACAAAAATGGTTTTTCACAAACAAAAGATAGATATATGCAGACGTGTTTTTTTTTTTTTTTTTTTTTTTTTTTTTTTTTTTTTTTTGCAGCGCATGCCAGAATTGCTGGCAGAAGACAGAATTTTTTCCTACTTACTTGACAAATATCGTTATATTTTGGACACTTCATACAATATCTTTATAAATTATAGTTTATGCTATAAATTATAGCCTATGTGCTTTTCTGATGTATAAGCTATATTACTGTAAAGTTTCATTAAAATCCATTCAGTAGTTTTTGCGTGAAAGAGCAACAAAGAGTTTCACAAACTTTCGCATTTATAATATACATTAGATTTACTAAAATTAAGCAAAACAAAATACATTGTGACATAATAAAAAATAAAATGCGCGTTTACACTGTTATAAGTATTTAGAAATGTATGAGTACTGCACAATGCATTTTATAATTTATTTAACAAAACCAAGTTAAGAACAAGTTTAACAATTACCAGTGACCCCATGGGCTTGTCATATATAATATTAAATCAAAATTTAATACTTATCTTTATAATTTGTAAGGTTTATAATTAAAGTCGTATTATAGCTTTACGTCTAAGTACAGGATGTTTGGGCTTAAAGTCTCCAAAAATTATGGCTTATTATTACGAAACTACCCTTCAGAATGTAATCAACTGTTCTTTTATAAATTGGAAAACTCTCCGAGATTTTTTAGGTCTCGCTTGATCGGCCATAAGTGCGTGTATTATTCGGCACAATCGCAGACAACAAACTTTTTACGCTAGTAAAGATGTGAATGACTCAGTAAAAGGTGCAGTGCGTTCGTTGTTTAACGTAATTTAAATCAGTCACGCGTGTACAGCAACGTGTTCGAACAGAATGGAATATCAATCCTCCGGCATCAAAATCTATCCACCAAAGAGAAAGAACTTTAAAGGATTTTTGAACTTTGGTATCTCAAACTGGCAAGTAATCAATGATAGAAGACACTGATAATCGTGTGCGTCATTCATTTTGTAGGAATCCTGATAAGTGTAATAGGCAAGCCATTAACGACATTCCATTCTGTTCAGACACTTCTCTAGATACGCGTGACTCATTTAAATTCCGTTAACACTGCACCTTTGCTGTGGCGTCTGCATCTTTACTAATGATGCCATTGTAACATATTTATCGTCTGCGATTGCCGAATAATGCGCGCACGTGTGACCGATCGGACTAGACGCAAAATATCCCGGAGAGATTTTCAATCCATGGATTAACAGTTTATTACATTCTGAGAGGTTTCCGTAATAATAAGCCATTGCTTTTGGATACATTAAGCCCGGAAACCCTGTATATTGCAGTGTTATTGCATGGATGAGGGGAAGGGCTTGAAGGAAATTATGGCTGAAAATTGGGTTGCAAATATTGAAAGTTTGAGAAGCATTGAGATAGAGGGGTGGTAAAATTTGCCACCAGAACTGGAATGATTAAGGTCAACTATATTGCATTTCCACTCCTTCACACTTAGATTAACGTCTAGAGCATGAAAGGTCATCACTGTTTACACTTTCAAAGGAAATCCTCCATCCAGTGTTGTGATTTTTTGAATTCTTTTAGTGATTAGTCTAACTGGGGCGACATTGTAAAGGTGAATGCTTTGTGACATCAGTCATTTGAATAACCAGACAATTTTCTGCAAGGGATCCCATTGTCAAAGTCTTCTAACTCAGTAACTAATGTTTGCCCCGAGACCTATACCTACACTTCTTATTCTTACTAAATTCCACAATTTTTATCCTGGACTCGACGGAATCGCTCCTTCTTATGGGATCCAATCTTACCCAAGGATGAATATTATATTCCTTCTAAATTTATTATAACTATTTTAAAGGGTAAAACTGTTATAAAGATAAGTGAGGGAAAACTTTTTTTTTACTTGAATCTTGAGCAGCGGCCGCAAATATTGGAGACTTCCCGATTTAAAATGCTGAGCACTTAGTATCACTAATAATTGTGATAGAATAATCAAACATAGAGGTCTAAATGCATTCGATCTGCTACCCAATTATTGATGTCAGATGGATTGTTGCATTTGAGAAGTTCAGATTCTGGTATTTTTCTGTAACTCTTTGGAGAGTTTATAGTGAGCGCATAGACTTTGGGAAACTATTACTTACTATGGACAAGAATGCACGACGATATCATCTATAATCTAACAGAGATAGTCTAATAGCTTTCTTTAGTGTTTATCTAGTACAACATGTGTACTATCATGTTATGCACATAACACTTTCATATTGAATACAGAAATTATTATCTCAACATATCACTACACCAGAAACCATACATGGCAAAGGGTGTTCTTTTATGTTGCGGGAAGAGACATTCGAAACAGAGTCTTAGAAAAAACAGGAAATATTTTCTCCTACATCGGAACAGAGTCTTAGAAAAAACAGGAGATATTTTCTGTAGTATATGCGAAGATTAAGCCAGTGTTTCTCAAACGGTGGGAAGCGCCCCCTGGGGGGCATCATAAACCTACAATGGGGGGCACGGGCATATCGAAAATAAAAGATTAAAAAAATTATTTACTGGAATGAAGTAAAACAAAATACTTTCTGAAATAATAAAAAAAATACACATTTTCACTGATATAATTTATATATATCATGTGCGATATTATGTCATAAAAAATAAAAGCTTCTACTTCAAAACCTCATTAGCTATCTTTGATAATATAACCAAATAAAAAACATTTTGTTTGATTTGCTGTAATCCCATGATGAAAGATTTTTTTATTACGTTTTCTTTTCAAACCGAAAATGTTACTCTTTCAGAGAGAAAAAAACAAGACAAAACCCAGACCCATAAAAAAAATTTTTTTTAGGAAGATAAAAAATTCATCACTGCTATATTATTGCCATCTGCTGTAGGAATGTATTTGCTGCGGTTTGACCTTCGAACTTACTTGTTCGGTTAGTTACGTCTCTGCTCTTATATATATTGGTTTTTTCATTTAGGGAAGTTGTAAATAAACTATTTCTGCTGCACTTTTTTCCTTGTAAAATATTTTTATGATTTTTGGAAAAGCACAGAGAGCACTTTGAAGGATTACTAGGCCAAAATTTATTTTTGAGTATTCCCAAACATATAAAGCATAACGAAAAACGTTTTACATAATGTTTAGAACATTCATATTGTAATAAATACATTTTTAATCCGGGAGCGGTCACGCCGAGAATAGAGTGCACGAAATCGGTAATTCTGGCAAAACTGTTTAATTGTTACTAAAATGGCCCTGACACTACCCTCCTGTTTGACAGTCTTAACATAAACTAAAATATACTTGTCACATATCTCCCTCTTTTTTGGGAGTGAGAAACGTTTTTTTTACAATCTTAAGGTACTTGTTTGACAGAGTTCCCGGTGTGATAACTTTTTTTCTGTGTCCTTGAAAGTAGGTGAGTATATTTTCTCTTAGTTAAATTATTCACTGGAATTACGATTTTTATTGTGTACTATAAAAATAATTATAAAAAAAAAAGATTGGGGTGACTCAATAATTCCACTCGACTATTAGTATCGAGGGCGCGCCTTCTCCAGGGTTAAAACATGTTGAAGTCTTTTCGCTTTAAATATTAAAAATAATACAATTATTCTTCATCAGAATTTTTTCATTGTTCATGATTCCGCATCAATTCTAAATGCTAATTCTGTGAGGCTTAAAATTACAGTTCGGTTAAAACTAATTTTGATTTGAGCAATCATTTTAAAAAAATCCTTTTACATTTTTGTAAACATTGTCGCGCGTTTGGCTTTACTCTCCTTACAATTCAGCGATTATATCAAAAAGGTTTTATTTTCTTATAAATGAACTCGTGCAAAGAGCGTGTACTTCAGCCCGATATATTTTTAAAGTATCAGTGCTTCACAGAGTATATTATAACTAATTAATTAATACTAAATTAAGAACAAGTTTAATAAGTATTAGCGACTTCCATGGACTTGTCTTACAGAGCAAAGTTTTTCAAAGGAATGCTTGGGATTAGAATTTGACCCTTTGAGTTCTTTTTCTATATTTAGCTTATATCTATATGTTGTCTTCTTAGCAACAACCACATTTTGCAATATGTTCCAATTTAAAAATGAGAGAAAGGAAAAATAACATAATAATTATCCTATTACTTATTTTTTTTTTTTTTGCTTAAAAGTAACACATACAAAATTTAATACTTTATGTCATGAATTTGCACGGTTTATAATAAAGATTGTTGCTTTAGCGTCAAAGTGCATTATTATTGCATTCAGTACATTATTAATGTATAGGGGGGCGATAAAAATTGTGATTGAAAAGGGGTGCCAGTATTGAAAATTTGAGAAGCTCTGGATTAAGCCCAGTGGCAGCTTATTGCGCTTCCCTACGACAGTTCCCGGGTGGCTGGGCAAGGTCGACTCAGCCTTTCTTTCCTTCAGTGGGTCGATAAATGAGTACCAAGCTTGCTTCGGAACTAAATACTGGGAATTTTTGCATCAGATTAACCCCCTCACCGGAATATCTGCACATGCATCTCGGTGCTTAAGGTTATGAATAGTGAGATGGGCGCAATAGGCCTTGGCCCTCAGGGGCTGTTGCGCTACTGAGTTTAATATATGAGAAGATATTGACTTAAGAAAACGTTAATGTGAAGTCAGCCGTACGTCCAAAACCACATGAAACGATGGATTCATTTTACCATCCAGCTAGCAGAGGTAAGGTTCTGACATGGAAAATGTTAACATGGGATCTCTTAACCCGTTCAGGACATGTGATCACCTGCGCTCCGACTTGCCAGCCCTAATTCGCGGCTGACACAATTAATTCAATACATACGAAAGAATACAAAAAGAGTCCCAATTACCATTACACATTTCCATATTTTGAATAAAGTTCATTGCACACTTTATTTTATTTTTATTTTCTCATTTATTTCAAACAAAGTAAATTCCATTATTTCTAAATGCAGCAAAGGGCTGAGGATAAGCCAGCGTTTCTCAAATTGTGGGTCGCACCCTCCTTGAGGAGCGGGATAACTCTACAAGGGGGTGCGAGCATTGAAAAGTCGAAAACAAAAGGTTATTCAAAAAATTATTAATTTACTGAAAGTAAACAAACAAAATACGTTCTGATGTAATAAAATATAGAATACACATTTGCACTGATATAATACACTTATAAATGTATCAGTACTGTATAATGTATATTTTACTATTAATTTAATAGTAATAAGAGCAAGTTTGATAATTATCAGTGACCCCATGGGCTTGTCTAACACTTATCTTGATAATTTGTACGGTTTATAATTAACATCTTCACTGCGGATTAAAAGTTACGCAATTCGCTCCCCAATTCCACCGTTCACCACGTAGACGAGCGTATTTTGATGTTTATTTGCGGGGGAGGAGGAAAGAAATAAATAAGCAAAAATCTTCTGAAATCAGTAAATCCTTCACAAACACTGTCAAGGTCCTCTCATTGCATTCCAAAGCTCTCGGAATAATTTTATGAATAGCACCACGCAGAAAATATCGTACTTTGAAAAGACGTATATATACGTCCAGAAAATTAGTGCTTTGGCTGAGCGAGACGTTTATATACGTCGGTGGTACATAAGAGGTTAAAGCCGTATTGTAGATTTAGTATCTAAGTATATTATTATTGAATTCAATACATTGTTATTGAATGGAAAGGGCTGCGTTGAAAATGATGATTGAATAGTGGGTCGCCTACATTGAAAGTTTGAGAAGCACTGGGTTAAGCTGAACCCATACAACTCAGATATCCATGGCAGGAGTTCAAGTTTCAATCGAAACATGTACTCTGAAATCTATTCAACCTGTTCTACGCAAAAACCGTCCCATTCAGGGGTTGATGCAGTTTAAATCTGACGAGGCTTAAGCTTTTCCTGTTGGCGTAGTACGGAAGTTAGAGCTGTGTGCCAGCTCAAGTGTCGTTTATATCACTGACCCTTAGTTCGAAATTACGAAGTATGACGTCAGTGTTCTTCACAACGCCTTCCAGCCATTCAAATCCAATCGAGTTGGGCTGGATGAAGGGTCGTCACAACAGAAAGAAAAAAAAATGTGCAACACATTCATAAATCAGCCACTTCAATTCAATTCTCCATCAGTTTGTAATTAAGTCACATTGAAACAATCCCCCATGCCGTATATTTTATTCTTTTTCCAGCTCCTCCATGGGAGTCCATGAATAAGAAACTCCCAACTCATTATTTTTACTCCACAAATGCAATTAATTTTTTGTGTTTCCCAATTTGCAAAAAAACCATTGTTTCAAAAAATTCCATACATATTCAACGTAATTTTTTCTCGTATCTATTATTTTATTTCGTGGAAATATTTTGTTTTTAAATCAGCAA
Source organism: Trichonephila clavipes (assembly GCA_019973935.1). Lineage (NCBI taxonomy): Eukaryota > Metazoa > Arthropoda > Arachnida > Araneae > Nephilidae > Trichonephila > Trichonephila clavipes. The sequence continues at coordinate 556,720 of BMAU01003548.1, forward strand.
TCAATCCGGACATATTTTTGTAAATTACCCTTAGTTTTTATTGTGGAATTTTAATTATAATATATTTTCTCTCGTTTTCATTTCTCCTTCTGTCGAAGAAAATAATTCACTCTCAGATTTGTTTATTTTAACTTTTTTCTGACCTTTTATTTCACCTCCTCTCCACAAATTTCTCATTTCTCATGGATTTTGAGGAAAACAAGCTTTTCCTAAGAAATAACTCTTTTTTTTCATTCTATGGGACATATTAAATGGAAAGTAGTAATAAATAACAATAAAGTCGTTCTTCCGGAGTCCACTAATTAAAGAAGGGGAAATAGAAGCTCTGATTTAATCATGCTATAAGACGAGATGATAATTGCCCAATTTCGATCTCAATAAAATCCTTTGCGTGACTAAAAAAAACGCACAAAATAAATATTTTTTGTTCTAATTTATTAATGTATTCTTTGCGACAGAAAATTAAATGAGGGTTTTATCTCAAAATTACTTCGCAGATTCAGAGAGGTATTAATTGAATAAATTAATATAAAGTATTAAGTATCTTATTAATTAAGGAATTCAGTATTCGAATTTTCATATAATTATGTGAATGTACGTAATCATTTTTATTGATTTCAAAGCTCCATATAATTATATATAGCTATATTTTCTCAATTCAAGGAAGTAAATTAATATTTCATTTAGTTTGGGGTAATATACATTTAATTATCACATTTGAAACGCTCAGTTCTAGGAAACAAGACACATGCCTGCAGGAACGAAATGTACACATTTTACTTTTAATTAATTACCATTTAATTATTTATTAAACCTGACATAACTTCATTTCATTGGTTCTTTAACCAACAAAAGAAGCATGCTAGCTAAATTTTAATTCCGTAAATCTAATCGATCAAAAGCGGGAATTTATTTTTTTCTATAACATTCCCGCGAAATTCTTTTGAGATATAGTTTCAAAAACCCGTTCTTCTCTTCAACAGAAGCAAGATGTTTGCCAAATTTCTAGTTTGTGTCGATGAGTTCCAGAAACTAGAATTTGTCTCTAACAGCGTCCTCTCCCCTGAGGAGTAGGATTTTTAGCGGATCTCTATTCAAGGAAAGAAAAGCATTTCAAGTCAGTAGGGGGGATACTTATAAAACGGAGGAATTTTGTCTATGGTGCCCCCACAGCCTCCTTTCGGAAATAGATTTCCGGGGGAAAAGTTCTTAGCAGATCTTTACTCAACAGAAAGTACGTGTTAGCTTAGTTTCAAATTTGTAAGACTAATAATTATAAACGGAATTTTCTTAAATATACAACGGCATCTCGTCAATCCCACTGTTAGGAGTCAATTTTCACAAAACTTGTGCGTATCGGATCTCTATTGTTTGTAGAATTTCAAATATCTAGATCTCATAGTTCAAAACAGGAAATTTTGCCTATAACATCACATCAACCACCTGGGGGGCATTTCATTAAATCCGTTCTTAGCGGATCTTTACTCAACAAAAGAAAGATGCCTGCCAAATTTCATATATGTAGGTCTAATAATCTCAGACATGTCATGATGAATGCGAGTCACTTTTCTTCTTAACATGTATAGACAAACAAGGTCAATGCACTTATTTCTTAAATTTTTAAGAATGTTTTTTTTTCAAGTGAAATCTTTCACATCATACTTTAAAGTATTTTTTCATGCCAAAAGTTTCAGTTTCCTCTTTACAAATTTTTCTCTGAACTCGTAAGAATCGGCGTTATTTCTATCAAAATACATGTTTTTTTTAAAAAAACCAATTAAAATGATTTGAATGTAATATAATTACAACAAAATACAGTTGCATTCATCTACATGATAAAACTTGTGATAAAACAATCTCCTAATAACCAAGCTTTAAATGGTTTTCTACCCTTCCAAAGCATTCGCTAAAAATTCATGTGAGCGTTATTTTCAAAAACGATGGTCCATGCAAGTTCTTAGTTTGCTATACTTCCATGATTTAATTTCAAATACTTAATATTAATTCTAAATATGTTACTCAGAGTCACCTAATGCTTTTTGTAATAAAAATGTAAAAAATCGATTTTTAACAATAAAATGGGTACGAATTTCAACAAAATACTCTACCAACATTCGATAAAAAAACAAACTTTTTCTCTATCGCCGCCATTTTCTTCCAGAATGATAATACATTCTCTTTTTGTTTCAGTTTTACGTTCTTTCAAAATGGTTTTTAAACTATTCTTAAGGCAAGCAAAACTCTTCACAGAAATGTTTATAGTTAAATGTGGAGTCGTTTATGAAAGCACCTCTTTATCTGTTTTTCGAAAGAGGCAGACGAAACAAACTATTTGTTTGCGTCGTAGCATTTACCTGTCTTTTCTATATCATGATGCACTTCATTCTTTCTAAGATGTCAAAATGATGAAATGCAACATAGGAAAAAAGGTGTCGATCTTGAATAGGAAGCAAACATTTCGAAAAATATGCTTTATACGAATAGATTTTTTGAAAAATAACTATCAAATGTTTCTTTTCTTTTTAAATTGCACTGTTTCTTTTATAGTTTGTAGTAAATTTTTTCTTGAAAATATACTAAATTCTCCTATTCTCTATTATATCTAATTGAATATTGCTTCACAAAACTTTCCTCAAAATCTTTGTTTTAATTTTAATAAGAAAATCCGGTTTCAAACTGCGAATAGGGTGTACAGCATTTGAAAGCTAATTTTGTTCATCTCAAATTATTCTTAATGTCGCACTGTAAAACAATACGAGGGCCATGGGGGACAGACCTCGTCATTTTCAGTCATTGTCAAGATGACACCTAAGCCGACAGCCCCCTCCGAATTTCCATACCACGTCAATGGGAGGACTTTGAGCCTCAACACATTTAACATGCATCGTTTCCTTTACACGGCGAGTCATCAATAGCAACGGTGTTCGAACTCATGACACTCTGGCTACGAGTCTGTGAACACTACGCGGCCTGGGCTACCACGACCCCGTTTTTCATTTACAGAATTTTATTTTGTTTTAATGTTACATATTGCGACATCAATAATGCACAAATTGTCTTCCGGGTACAACGTAACTATTATTTTTATAGGAATATTTTTTCAGGTATACTATGCAAAAGTCCAAGTAAGAATATAGCAGTAACGTTTCATAAGTTTCTCTCCAATAGTTTAAGAATTTGTTCAATGTATTATTTTTGTGAGAATCAATGCACCAACGACAAAAACCTGGTATCTCATTTCTTAAACGTTGCTAAATGATGCCATTTTCTTAATTAAAACAGCTATAACAGGCAGATACAATCCACGATTGTCAATATTTTACAAAATAATCTCGAACGTATAAAATATTTTCATATAATAAACATATATATAATTTTTGTCTTAATCTATAAAAAGTGCAAAACACATTTTAATGATAAGATTCCTGATCCTAAATAGAGAGTACAAAAACAAAGCAACACATAATAATTGAAAACTTGTTTAGCCTCATATTGGATTCTTTAATAGTTCCTATGAGCTATGAGGCTGGGCAAACTCAAAGGAGAATTCGGGCCGAACAAACAAAGTTTAATCTTAGATGAGTCGCAAAAAAATCAATATTCATAGAAACGAAGGTTTTTTTTGCCAATTATGGTAAGCATATATAAAAAAATTTAATGTTTACGTCCTGATATCTCTGCTCTCCATTACTATCGTTTCTATTTTTTGTTTTAATATATACTTTTGTGTACTGATATAGTGGCCGGGCCGCAAAAATAATAACTGAAGGCCACATGCGGCCGGTGAGTTTGGCACTCCTGCTTATACTCTTAAGGTTCTTCGTAACTTTTTCCGCGAATGATTGAATATTAACGTCGAACTGATCAGCTACACGAGGTCTTTTGGGGACGGACCTCGTCATTTTGAACCATGTTCACGGGACGTGGACGGATGATGCCTGAGCTGGTACCCCCTCTCCTAACTCCCTATATAGATAACCTCACCACACCAATGGGAGGATGTTTTAACTCTCGATAGATTTAACGTGCATAGCTCCCCTACACGGTGGGTATTTAGTGGTGCTGGGCTCGAACACATGACATGCCTGCCATGATTTGATACCTTGACCACTGAGCTACCGCAGCCCCAATTTTCTCCACGAAATTCTTCACCAAGTTCTATTACATTATATTTGTATTATGAATATAAATATGCAGAAAAAATACAAATCATGAGCATTTAGCTAATTTGCATATGAGGAAAGCAACCGGTGACCCCCCTTATTTGAATGATAGATTTGTTAATAGACAAGGGAAAACAAACGACTAAACGAAGACAAACTGACGTATACACAAAAATAAAAGTTAAAACAGATTATTTACAGTAGTTGAAAACCAGCTCGTCATGAACAAGCTTCAGTAGCACATGGACTTAGATAATGTCTTATCGCAGTGAACGCACAAGCAGATTCTGCTCTCGGCTGACTGGCTTCTCAACTCCACTGTCATGATACTGATAATTTCATGGAATTTTCCAGAAGATTCGACCCAGTAACTTCTCGAAGGTTCTTTGGTGGTATAGTGTTTCAACAAATCAGACTGGTTACCCTGCGAACGTCTTCTTGGGTTGCCACAATCATATTTTTCAAGTTCATGCTGGGAAGCGCATTTTCTCGATAAAACTCAATTTTTCCACAAGCAGTGTATTACTACAGGGAAAACAACATACATTGTGTGTTGCAATATATTTAAAAATATTTTAAATGAAGAACAAAGCACAAGTGGATTCGGAACTCGATAGACTGACTTCTGAACATAGATGTTCCTTATACAACCACACGGGAATTTCCAAAAGAGTCGATTTCATAGAGATTCTCCTTGGTGCTAAAATATATTGTCAAATTTTTTGCCAAATATACCGCCTATCTGGTAAAATGAATCACATAACTTGGGGGTGTGATTATGGGTCCATGCTGGGGAACGCACTTTCCCTCTTAAACTCAATTTTGCACAATCAATGCAAAGAAACCAAAACACGTTTCAATACATCTATCATACTAAGGATAGAAACATATAGACCTTAATGATCTAATATCTATGATAAAAACAGCACAAGTTTATTTTTACTCGCAAGATTCCATTTTATTGACATTACTTATGATTGATTGATTGAATATTAACGTCCCACTGTTCAGCTACACGAGTGCTTTTGGCGACGGATCATGTAATTTTGAACCATGGTCAAGTGACGTGGACGACACCTGAGCTGGCACCCCCCTCTCCTAACTACCACACCACACCGACGGGAGGACGTTTCAGCTCTCGACAGATTTAACGTGCATCGCTTCCCTACACGGCGGGTCTTTAGTGGTACTGGGATCGAACCTGTGACAAAGCAAGCCACGGTCCGATACCTATACCACTCGGCTACCGCGGCCACGACATTACTTCTGAATTAATTTTATTGAATTAAGTTTAAAAAATCCCATTTCTTTTGTATGATTAAAGAGAGTCATAAATTTATTCATATATATAACATATAATAAATATTAATAAAGAATTATGCTTTTAATGAATATCTTTTCACCCCATTTCATAATGGATAAATCTCATATAGTCATTTAAACACATATTTTGCATTACCTTTGCTTCTAAGCTATAAAAAAGTGGGGAGAGGATCATGACATTTATATATATTTATTAAATATGTTCCAAATATATTTAAAGCCATAAATTGCACAATATTTCACTTTAACCCTGCTATTCTGTTCGGGTATACACGCACAGAAATAAAATTTATACGTTCATAAAAAAAGTATAGAACAGGGTATTTTGATGAAAGTCCTTGATATCGTAGATAAACAATATAAATATGTACTCCTAGAGGAATTTATATTTATTTGTATTTCGAAGAAATATTTTTCAGTTTATACCGAATGTATCATTCGGGTGAATATGACTCGATGCAAAAAATCATTTATTTTTACTCATACATGTTCACTTTTGTTTGGAATAAACTAAAACAAAACAATAACAATAGTTTCTTTAATTTATCCTTTTTCAAAACTTATTTCATTGATGCATGTGTTAGGTCACGTAAGAGCAAATGCGAGGTTAAAAAGTGGATACGATTGGTAAGGGGCGAAACTACTTGTTTTTATTGCAACGTGAGACGTTTATTTTTCCCCCTGCTGTATTTCACTTTCTGATATACAGTAAAAGAGTTGTGACTGTGAATTGGAAAGAATAAAAGGTAAAATCGCATAAATGTGAGTCACCCTGATATATCTAAGCTAATAGAAACTTCTGACAGCGAAGTATTCGAGTAATGAAAATCATACCCCCAAGTGATGAAATTGAGAGTGAAAGTTCTGACAACGATTTTGACTCCAATAATCAACAAATGAATTATAAAGAGAGTATTCAGTCTAAGAATTGTGCACTAAAGTGGAAACTGAAACCACTGTCACATTCTTCTCAATAAACAGCTGCTAATATAATAACTACTCTTGGAGTCACAAGATTTCAACGGCAAGGGTAACAGAGCAAGCGGTAGAATTTCGAAAGAGAGTAAAACTTTTCAAGCATACATTAAATTATCATTGTTAGCAGGTGTTCATAAATAATATAAATCATCAACAAAAATCTTAGGGGATAAAGAAATTGGCCGATATATATTTTCATGCGACAGTGTCCCTCGAAACATTTTGCACCGTATAGAGAGTTATTAGTTTTGATAATAGAATCCAATCGTCAAGAAAGAAGAAAATTGGATAAATTAGCTACAGTACGAGATATATCTTGCATAAGGAGGTAAAAATTCTACCAAAATTATATAATCCGAATGAAAATATAACTGTAGATGAAAAATTAGTAGGATTTCATGGCCGATGTCCTTTTAAACAGTATATATCAAGTTAGCAATCTAAATATGGGATCAAATATATGTGACAGTAAAACTTCGTATGTACTGAAAACACAAATTTACACTAGAAAAGAACAAGAGTTAAAACCAGAGAAAAGTCAAGGAATGTGCGTAGTGTGTGATCTCATTAATGGGTATTTGGGGCACAATATTACATGCGATAATTTTTTCACATCTTATAACATAAGGCAACTTATTCTAAAACGGAAAATAACTATGCTTGGCACCAGTAGAAAAAATAAACCAGAACTTCTTGAAGAAATACAAATGAAGAAGTTCACAGCTCATTATTTTATTTTACAGAAAACATACCAGTTGTAAACTACATCCTCAAAAAGAACAAGAATGTTATTCTTATGAGCACTTTGCACCCCGTGCAAATAAGTCAACAACATACCTGACAAAAAAAAACATTAATGATCTTAGATTATAATTCAACTAAAGAGGTTATGGATACACTTGCTCAACTTCTAAACACATACACCTGTAAAAGAAAAACAAATCGCTGACCCATGATAGTATTTTATTACATTCTTGATACTTCTGCGTACAATGCATTTGCTCTATGTTCTTCAATATATAGTGATAGGGACGAAAACAAATTGACTAAACGAAGGCTATTTTTGGAAGAACCGGGAAAGTCACTCATTTTTCCATACATTGAAACAAGGCTAATTCTACCAATAAGTGAGGACTCAGTAAAAATTTTGAAACTAATAAAAAGAAAAAAGGGAAAGCGTACCATCGGGACCTGCTGAGAATACTTCATTGTGTATCAGACGTGCAAGGTGCAAACTCTCTCTGTTTCATCTAGCAATAATAACAAAACTAAAATGTTATACTACAAGTGTGAAAATCACATTTGCAAAACTCATGTAAGACATTACTGCTCAAATTCTAAATAATATATTTCTTTTTATGGATGCTTTATATCATTATTATTATAAGCATCAATTTCAAATATTTTTCTGTTGTTTTTATAGATGCTTTATATTACTAGATCTTTTTTTAAACTTGAATTTCTATTGTTTCAACCACTCTTTAAATGGCACCCGTTATTAACGGCAAGAAAGGTAAGTTTTACTGAATTGGGTCATATTGACCCGAACACTACATACGTGTAGTAAATACGAACAGAAGAGCAGGGTTAGAAGGACACTGTTATATAATATTTCAATAAGCAAAAAGATTTTCCATTTATAAGAATTATTTCTTTTAAAATAAAATTTCGAAGACGGCAAGTATTACGAAATCTAGTTCCTGTCAAAATAAATAACTCTTCAACTACAAAGACCGAGTATCAATAACGGCAACCACAGAACTGTAATATGTTTTCACGAATAAAAATTCAGTGTGGCGGTTTTCCCGTCTTCTTTGGTTAAACAAGAGAAATTTCTCGACGAAATATATTCTTATATCAACCCTTTAATTTCAAACAAGCTACTTCTGAGAATTCAAAATGTTTGAATGCGCTCAAAAATGCATTCTCATTTAAGTAAATTTATTTAAAGAGGCATCAGATATATTCTTAGCAAATATATTTTTAAAATACGAAAAATTGTGAAGAGAAAAATAACTTTGAATGGATATTGGCGGGGTAAGACTCGTAATTTTAAGCCACGGCCAAGTGACGAGGACGTTACCTGAGCTGGCACACACCCAACCCTCTTTAAAATTCAACACCACTCCAATGGGAAAACGACTTTGAGCCTCGACATATCTAACATGCTCGTCTATATGGAGAGTTTTCTGTGACTAGGTTTCAAACCCGTGACTTGTCAGGACCAGTCAAGAGTTCGCCGCTGTGACCACCCGAGCTCTCTTTTTGGAATACATCAAAACTAATCATTTCTTTTTTCCTTCAATTCATTATACCCATTTATTGTTAAAATAAATGTTTTTAATTTGAATAACAAAAATTTGGTTTTTGAAAAGAACACAATTACAGTTCGAACAACTTACAATTCAAAGTTGCACTAATTACAATCTCGAGTATAATTGATCGGAACATCTTGGAGTGTTCCTAGTTAAAACGAGACGTAAACATTCCATCCAATAGAAGGACACATACACCCTTAACCTAAAAGGGTCTGTGCTTAATTCTCGCCTAATATCCACCTCGGGGCTTTCGGAAGAGAACTTTTCTACAAAATATTCTGCTTATAAAATGCGTTTTGATAACGTCTCGCAAAAATGTAACTTTTTATTATTAGGGTTTCTTGGGTACTTTTTTTTCTCTCCCTCTCCGATAAGGGAAATAAAAATGTCTTCATTCAATAGTGATATCTGAGGTATCGAATTTTAAGACACTTATGTACTTGCTTTATTAATAATGAGTTATTATTTCCGAATTTATTTCCAACTTCACATAATACTTGGGAGTATTTTGTACAATTTTTTTAATGTATTACTTTCATTTTTGACACACTTGCGTGAGTGAATGAGTGAATGCATGTTTTATGACGCGAGAGCCAATTTTGGCTAAGCTGCATCAAAAAATTTTCGAAACCCCGTCTACAACGAAGCGTGGGCCAAAGGCAACGCAAAAGGTATCCCCGGGACACCATTTTCCTCCTTACGGGACGCCGTATACGGTAAACAAGCTGGTTGGAAAACCAACGGTGTTAGTCGAAAACAAAGCAACAAAAAAAATTTTAAAAATTGAAAAATAAAACTAAATTACCACAGTTTTAACTGAATACAAAAATATGTTATTAATAATGAATAACTAACCAAATCAAAATAAATTATTGAATAACTGTACCGACGTATAGTCTTAAATATATATATTTAGGGTCTGAAGTGAAAAGAGAGAAATTTGAATGTCAAGGAGGGTTAAATATAGAGAAAGATCACTAGGGTACCCCGGGGCCGTGACACCCGTGTTTACTACAGACAGTAAACCCCCTGGGAAAAGGAAAAGTTCACAAGGGTACTTCGGGATTGTGACACTTGTACTCACCTAAAGAAGGTGAGTCCCCTGAGAGGTTGACACACTTGCTCAGAATTAATTTTTCATAAATAAATCTGAATTCAATCAAAACTCCCACGTCAATATTTCTCTTATTTCTATTCTTAATACTTATACTTGGTATTTAGATAAAGAGAAAGATTTTGAGAGTTAACAGCAATGTAGCCTCTTTTATTCAGGTTGGTGATGGAGATGATAAAAAAAACATTTTGAAGGATCCTGGGTTGGGACGACATACATGTGCAACAATGGAACACTTTTTTGGGTGTCATTACTAAATAAAAATGAATAGAAGTGAGAGAGTTTTATTAACTTCACACTATAAAAGCAAAACGAGGGCTATTTTGGTGACGGATCTCATCATGTTAAACCATGTTCAAGTGATGAGGACGACAGCTGAGCAAGCACATCCCCTCCAAGTTTCTACACCACTCCAATGAGAGAACCCCCTTTACACATCGGGTCTTCAATGGCACCAGGACTCGAACCTACAGATCTCTAGTTACGAGTTCGCGACTATAACCTGTAGACTATCGCGGTCACATCACAAGTTGAAAAGGGACGAGTATTTGTATATACATCCCCAAACAATGTAGGAAAAAATGTCACTTTGAACCCTCTTTGATGGAGGCAGTTCCAGAAAAGAACGTCAACATTGGAGAAGGATTAAATCCTCATTTATATGTACTGTTTAATGAGAATATTTGTCTGTTCTGTTTAAAGCACTATTTACATAGGAATTGAAATTTGCCTACGTGTTTACAATGTAATGACTCTAATTTCAGTATTCTATGAAAAAAAAATTTTTTTTTGGGGGGGGGTAAGAAGTGGAGAAATTGTAGGCTATGTTGAAGCAACAAGTGCTGCCTTCAATGACTTAGCCAAAAATCTCTTTCTATTTAAATTAGCCAGCTTACGCCAATCGCCCTCGTGTTGCTTGATAGTGCGAAGTAAATAAACTTTATCTCACCCATTGGCAACAGATTTCTCATTTTGAAGTTCGGTCAAGTGACGAGGATGGTACCTGATTTGTCACTACCTTCTCCAAAATACCACACCCCACTAACAGGAGGATTTTGAATCTCTAAAACGTTTATTTTCCCCTTTATACATGGGTCTTCAGTGGCACGTCGGCAACGAATTCGTAACTATAATTACTAGACGACTGAAGCCACTTTCTTCGACTTGGAAAGATGCATTTAAAATTCCCTTTTGTAGGAATAACCTATAATTGTCAATTTATGTACCAATAATACTGAAAGTACCTTATTCGAGGGGGCAGTTAGTTTTCAATGACTTCGTTTGCTCTAGCCCGTGTAAAATGATGGAAATTTAGGAACTAATTTGATATCGGGAGTAATTGCGCCAAGCGCTGCTTGGCGCGATAAAATCACGCCTAGCAGCGTTTGCTGCAGTTGGAATGGAATCCAATATGGCGGCCTAATGATAATTTAATGAGACACAATAATTTTAAAGAATTGTTTTGAAATACATTGAAATGTATTTCAAATAAAGGATACAGGAAGAGATTGAGAAAAACTTAAATCAATCAGAAAATAATGAATATCAATAATATGTAATAAAAAGTAACACATGTAGTAAGAATAGTATTATAAGCAGCATATAATAATCTTATATTATTTTATCGTAATTAGATATAATATTCATATAGTGCGATTTAATAACAGTTATCAGAAATAATAATCATATAATATAATTTAATAGAAATTATAAAAAAAGAATAATCGGCGAATTGTAAAAAAATAAAAATAATACATAAGATTACTCGTATTACATAATTATAAATAAATAACATAATAACTTTAACAATAAAAATAGTTATAAATAAATAACATAATAATAATAATTATAAATAAATAACAATAGTTATAGATAAATAATATTAATTATAAATAAATAAGAAAATATGTAATATTTATAAATAAATGTTAAAAAAACAATTATAAATAATGAATATTAGATGATTATTAAAAAAGTAATAATTTCACTTTGGTATTAAATTATGACTTAAATAATTACATAATGTATGTTAAAATTAATTAAGAACTCTAATTACAAAGCTTGCAATATGAAATTTGCACTACAAGTTCCTTCAACGAATTGCATCGAACGAAGAACGTAAGAAAAACATTTTTAAAACGTAAAATAAAACGAAAGTAAACGATTTATAGCGATAATTAAAAGCACAACACTTATTCTTCTAAGAAAAAAATATTCTAGTACTCATTTTAGAAATATCCACATTCGAAAATAGCATTGAATTATACAGAAGACGCAAACACTAGAAAAATTACACAGAAAATGGTTCAATTTTTACAGAAATTATAAATTTTTATTAAAATCGCCTGAAATAAAAAGGGTTACACAGCGGGGAAAAAACCAATAAAAGTTATTTCTAATATACGTTATCCCCATGGCAACCACATCGAAAGATGATAAAAATATTAAGGTAACAATATTGTAATGTTATCACCCATGTTGGCGAACATAAACAACTCGGCGCTATTAACCCCGATATCAAACTAGCACCTCCATTCGTTTTGTTTTGCATTTAATTAGTTTAAAATTTCAAATACATCATCATTAGAGTATCTTTTACCGAAGAATCTAAAATTAATTCTGTTTTCAAAATTAATTTATAGTTATACCTCTGTGGGACATGGAACTCTTTAATTTCAGTTTTTCAAATGAACCCATCATGTTTCTAGGAAATCGAAAAAAAAAATTTTAAAAGTTCTCAAAAAATAATCAAACCTTACCTTTAATATGCAGCGTAGAATGCCTTATCCATTCAATCTTATCCTATCGCAGGTTTTCGACAGCAATGGAGTGAGTGTTCCGAGGGATCCAAAAACTGAAGATGGGCTTTTTTATTATGATATTTGAAACTTCAACGCATTATATAATTACTTACACACTATTTACAAATAAACATTTATTTTAACATTCAAACAGTACATTCTATCATTATTTCACTTCAATTCCGTAGTCAAAAGCCTTTCACGATCAAAATAAAATAGAATGTGAATTTTTTCCCATGGCCCCTTTCGCTCTGGTATTAACAATATTCGTGGTAGTCTAGGAGTTATGGCCCCCGAAAAGGTGGCTAGCGTATTATGAGTGAGTGAGTGAGTGAATATTAACGTCGCACTGTTCAGCTACACGAGGGCTTTTGACGCGGCAACACGTAATTTTGAACCATGGTCAAGTGACGTGGACGACACCTGAGTTGGCACGCCCCCTCTCTTAACTACCACACCACACCAACGGGAAGACGTTAGAGCTCTCGACACATTTAAAGTGCATCACTCTCCCCTACACGGTGGGTCTTTAGTGGTATTGGGCTCGAACTCGTGATAAGGTCAGCCACGATGCCTTGACCACTAGGCTACCGCGGCCACTAACGTATTATTAGTTCGAGCGTTAAAGTCGCTGAAGACCCACCGTGAAAAGAGACTGATGCACGTTAAATATGTCGCTGATCAAAGTAATTCCATTGACGAGGTACTTAAGTTTGAAGAGGAGCAGCCAGCTCAAGTGTCGTCCTCGTCACTTGAACAAAATTCAAATTAAAAGCTCTGTCCCCAATAGCGCTTGTGTTTCTTTGTAGTGCGATTTCAAAAAACTCACTCACGCTTCTATATAACTTATAATGCTTGGTCCTTTTAACTGTTTAAATTTTCCAGCGAATTGTAAAAATGTACTTAAAATTCCCTTTCGTAGGGATGATTAAAAACATGTGGCAAAAGTACCGCAAATATGATCTCACTCTATCCCATAAAATCCAATTATTTAGTGGATCCTCAGTAATAATATTACTTTAGTATCACCAATTTTAAACACCTTAACACAGCACCTTAATACAGCAAAATGTATAATTAGAAAGATTTTCAAGCACCCGAAAAATTTCCTTATGAATTACCTATCGTTTATTACGAATTCTTTAAGGCTGTCTTCGGTTAATGTTAAAGAATAGGACCCTAATTTGGAACATTTTTTCATATATTAAAGAAATGAAAAATTAATGTGATATGGCTTCACTATCCTTTAGAGAGCGGCATTTTTTATCCTACTTCCCATTTTTAACCGAGTTGGTTCATTTTTTCTGGAATAAATGTGTTTCGAGTTTTTTCTCCGATACCGTAATGTTAAATAGGATATGCGTTCAAGTATTTTATCAAAAAAGAAAGTATTCATGGAATATTTTGAAAACCCTATATTGTTAACAGAGGTATGAGTTATAGTATTGCAAATTTCCATGGAGTGAGTGAATATTAACGTCACACTGTTCAGCTACACGAGGGCTTTTGGTGAAGGACCACGTAATTTTGAACCATGGTCAGGTGGCGTGGGTGACACCTGAGCTGGCACCTCCTCTCCTAACTACCACACCACACCAACGGGAGGATGTCTGAGCTCTCGACAGATTTAACGTGCAGCTCTCCCCTATACGAATGGTCTTTGATGGTACTGGGCTCGAACTCATGACATACCTGCCATGATCCGATACCTTGACCACTGGGCTACCGCAGCCCTGCAAATTTTCATTGAAATTGAGGAGTTTTTTTTTCCGAAATTTTTTTTGCTTCTCGTGTTTAGTTCAAACTCTTGTACTTTACCTAAACAACTTTAAAAATATTGTGTGCTTAATCAATTAGTTTCTTCTTTTAAAATTATTTTGTTAAATGTATTAAGTAAATTACATACTAAATGTAAGAATTGAATAAAATAAAATAAAATGTGTTACAAATACTCGAAATGTTCAATAAGAATTTCTTTTGAAAAGTACTCTTTCTCTCTCTCTCTCAGGATAGATTTGATATTTTTACGTCCTTAAATAAATATTTTTTAAAAATTATTAACATGAGCTCAATATTTATAGCAGAATATAATTTTTTTTAAATAAATGCGTTTACAAAACAAAATAAAACATTTTTTAAAAAATGAAATGCAAAATAAATGTTCAATTTAGAAAAGGAAAAGTAGATAAAAAAATCTCTTTCAAATATTCCATGATGAATTTGTTCTATTTCATGTGTTTCCTTTGCGGGCGAAATAATTCTATTAAAAAATGTCAACTTTTTCATTGAGTAAAACTGCTTTTGCCTTTTTCCCCCTCCCACGTTTTAATAATGAATTACTGTGTCGATGTTCGTGTATTCTAAAAAAATCGGAAATAAAATCGACCACTAAATCATCTAATTTTTTCTCCTCCGGACGTCAACTCATCTCATCTCGTTTTTTTCCGATCTTTTTCCCTGATAAAAGCAGTCTCGTCAGCTGTTGGCGATGTATTCATCCATTTCCATCGAAGCGAGGGTAATTTTCTTTAGGCGACTTTCGCCTTTTTTTTTTGGCTGAATTTGTCATAAAGTATGACGACACTCCAAGCAATTTATTGTAGAAAGGGAGTCTGTTACACAAGTGTACTTTTCTTAAAATAAATTCTTCCACTAGTTTTTAAAACGTAATGAAAATAAATTAACGTATGAAAAAAGATAAATAAAAAAGTTTCAATATTTATTTCGGTTATAAAACGTTAGTTTAATGTCATAAGCATCTGTTTTGAAAATACAATACCTCCTAAAAGTAGAATTATTGATAAACCCAAATAAGTAGAAAATCAATCTAATAATAAATAGTTACAACCAATTTATAGGAGAAAATAAAGATTCTGCATAGCTTTTAAGGGTGCAGTAGACTTTCAAATCGCTAAAAATTGATCAAATTTTCGATTTTTCACTTTTAGCAATGTTTGCAATCACTGCTACCGAATTCTCTCTCTCAAAGAGTTTTTTTACTGCAGATACTTTTTATGGAAGCTGCATTCTTTTAAGTTTCAACACATGTTCGACCAAGCCTCTTTGTTTACAGAACAATACAAAACCAAGAGTAATATATAAAAAAAAATTGCGTCAATTCCTACTTAGATCAACAAAGAAAATTTTTATTTAAGCTGATTTTTATTAAATAGTTACAATTAATATAAATATGCATATACATATGACAGAATCACAGCATTAAGTGGTAATTAATTTCTATTAATTATCATTAAATTATCGCGTAATGTCATACAAAGCAATCGTGTATATAAAATTTGAGTTCAAATAAATGGTTTAAAACGTGAGAAAAAAACATTTTCAAGTTTTGACACAAGTCGCCAAAAATGATGCCAAATTAGCTGTATTTGTAATTCTTTGAATAATTAGTTTTAATCAATTAATTTTTATTAATTATAATTAAATTATTGTATTATCCTCCAAAATAATCATCTATATAAAATTTCAGTTCAATCGAGTGCTTTAAAATGTATTTTATTAACGATTGAAAATTTCACCAAGATAAATAAATAAATATATATAGAGAGAATGTGACCTAACAGTAGGAATGGAAAACGTGATTCATAATTTTTTCAAAAAATGGCAATAAACATAAAGAAAAGAATCACCCCCTTTCCTCTTAGTTATAGGGCAGGGAAATTTTAGTATTACTCTTTTTTTTATTATTTATTTAGAAGTATATAGTTCGAGAAACCACTGTACTCTTATAATGGTAGGTTATTCACATAAAAGTTTATTATGCTATGATAAATCAGACATATTTTATTATTTATATCATTTTACATGTAGATTTACTTTACATAAAGTTTTAGAATTTGCCTAACTCTATATGAAGTTTCCTCTTCCTACTAAAAACAAATTTATTTTTTAAAAAAATTATAGTTTAAAAAAAACAAGCTAAAAAAATACGATTTTATAGTGAATTGAACTAAGAAGTAAAAAAAAATAATTCTTAATATAAGAATAAAATTATTAACGAGAAAATTAATGTCATTGGTGTAAAAGATTGAGGTGCTCTATATTAATTGTTATAATTTCGTACTAGTTCTATTCCGAAATGCTGAGTTAGTGTAAAGATGTAGCACAAAGCACCCCACGCTTTTACCACAATGACATTAAAATTTTCTCGTTAATCATTTTGTTCTTATATTAAGAATTTTTTTTTTTAGTTTTTAGCTCGATTCACTGTAAAAGCATGTTTTTTAGTTTTTTTCTAAACTATAATTTATTTTTCATTCTTTTAGCTCGATCTACAGTAAAAGCCTATTTAGGTCTAACTAATTAAATTGCGTTAAAAAATATTAAATATCAATCGTATTATCTCCTTTTAAACGTATTGCTATAATGTTAATTCATATCATTACTTCTAAGCATACCGGTTAATCAAAATAAAAATATATATTCAGCAGTTAGAACATAAATGTATTACCTTTTAAACGTATTGTTATAATGTTAATTCGTACCATCATTTCTAAACATATTGCTTTATAAAAACAAAAAAAAATATTTAACAATTAAATCATAAATTATTTTTATTCACTTGCATGAGTTCTTTTTTCCTCGCTTTCTCACATAAAGAACACTTTTTTTGTTTGTTTTATTTGAAAAAAAAATAGCAAGGAGCGTTTTCATTTTTAGGGTTGCTCCTTTTTAAGGGGTAAGGTCTTTAAGTCACCATAACTGGAATTAGTCGCCAAATTTGGGAATGATATAATGAATTAGTTTCCAAATCCCGTAAATCCTTAAAATCGTTATTTTTACATCCTGATCAGGACAATGGAACAAAATTTTGAAATTATTGTATTGTCATAGGTGCTTGACTTCATCGGTCCTCCTAGTGTGCAAAATTTCGAAGTACTTTGACCTTTTAAAGTGGGTAAAAATCGAGTCCAAAGATTTCATTACACATACAAGTGAAACTTATAAAAGCGTGTTAATTAAAAATGAGGTATATGGTATCCCTTAAAAAAGCAATTATATAGCAATAATTGCTTTCATTAAATGTGGTTGTCGCTTTAATAACTTTAAAATGTTCCTTGGGCAATGCATTTTTCCCAATTGCAGTGAAATTTTGCACAAATATTCTCTATAGATGTGAATATAAATGCTAGAGAATGTCCTTTTTTACTAATAAGACGGAAAATAATAAAAACAAGAGAATATAAACATTTTAGTTAATTAGTTTAGTTTTTAATTTTTATTTTAAAGTGAAATATGAAAACAACAACAACTCATCAAGTTTTACTTTTATGTATAAATTGAACATTATGAGAGAATATTGACATTGAACATGGTTTAAAATAAAAAAATTCATTTTACATATGAATTATTTTAAACATTATGTGTTTGTAGTAAGGTTTTTAATACAGAATTATTTTCATGAAATAAAAGAAAACATATTAGATAAATATAAAAGTCATTTTCGTGTTTTAAGTCGATGAGGAACAAAGAAAATAATATGTATATTACGCATATTCGCCACTACTTTTCCATGACGACCTGTCATTCCTGGTAAAAATTGAATCTCATTGGCGTAAATTGATTCGTTTTTTATAAACGTATTTTTCAGCAATATCAGAGCTAATAGTGACAAACCACAACATTTTGAACCTTGTTCAAGTGAATTGACACCATTTTTTCAAACTACCAAACCACATCAACGTCAAGACTTCTAGTCTCTACAGACTTAGCGTGCATTAGTCAATCTACAGGGCCCAAATTCAGTGACAGCAGGACTCGAACCTACAATTCGACAAAACAGATATCGAGTCCGAGACCATAACTGCAAAGCGACTACAATCGAAGAAGTTACTGAAATCAACCTATGTCCATAAAAATATTCATGGTCGAAATAAAAACTGGTAATGTAAAAAAAATTAAGTCAATTCCTACTTAGATCAAGAAAGAAATTTATTTTAGCTACTTTTTACTAAATAGTTACAATTAATGTAATTATGTATATACATAGGACAGAATCACAACATTAAGTGGTAATTAATTTCTATTAATTATCATTAAAGTATCGTATTGTCATACAAAGCAATCGTGTATATAAAATTTCAGTTCAACTGAATGCTTTACATCGTGAGAAAAAAATGTTTTAAAGTTTTGACCCAAGTTGCTAAAAGGGTCGCTATGTCACCAACATGGCTGTATTTGTAATTCTTTAAATAATTAATTTTAGTCAATTAATTTTTATTAATTATAAAATTAAATTATTGTATTATCATCTGTAAGATTCGCCCTGTAGTTTGAAAACTTTATAGGTGTCGTGGCCCTCAAAGGGGGAGAGAAAACGGAAAGAAGAAAAAGGTCAACGACATGACCAGAGGAGCAAGAAGAAAAAAAATTGGCAGAATGAGCGAGAAACGATGTGGAGAACGAAAAATGGTGAAAGACCGGATTGACGGTGATTTCGCGAGGATAGAAGAGAGTAGTGCTAATTATGCAAATGTATATAGTTAGTTTTTTTATATTGTTTTGTGTTGTGTGTGTGTGGCTGTAACTCCACAATAACTTTTGAGCCACTATAGACTGAGAGCATTTATTGTGCCTGGATATTCTTTTGGAATCTTCGATTGAACGGAAAGAACCTACGATTATAATTTCATCCAAAATAATCGCGTGTATAAAATTTTATCTCAATTGAGTGCTTTAAAGTGTATTTTACGAACAGTTGAAAATTCCACCAAGATAAATACATATAGAGATAGTGTGAGCTAAAAGTAGGAATTGAAAAAAGGCTCGAGTGGTCACTTTCACCTCATAATTTTTTTTTTCATTCTAAAGAGTTTGTCGACGCATGTATCAGAAGGGAGGTAGTAGTTTCTAAGTCATGAGAACTGACAGGCTGGAATAGCTTTAAGATACGAGTATAAAATAGCTCTTAAAATCCTCCTAAATTAATTAAGTATTTTTTAAAAGTTACTTATCTATTAACCCCACGCAAATGGCAAATTTTGAATGATTTCAACAATAGCTTTTGTTCGCATCTGAAAATTTTTAACCATTGTTTTTTGGGAGGGTATCACATAGATCTTCACATATCGCAAAATCTTTGGCAAATAATTGTGGCGCTGGTCGCAAGGTCCTGTCCGGCTTTCTCTTAGGCTCATAACCTAATGTCAATGAAGACCCAAGTGTCGATTGCATTATACCTATTAAATCTGACAATGCTTTAAGTTTGTGACGAATCTAAACGGCACTTTTCAACTAATACTCTTAGTCGTCTTTGGGGATTGTAAATTCGCATATATTTCCAACCAGCTCTAAAAGAAGAAAATGGGATATGCAAATGAATTAAGGTATTTAAGGAGAGCGTTGTAAGTTAGCAGAGGGAAGGCGATTGAGCCAAGAGCAGTAGTAACGAAGTTAAGAGGATTGAAGTGAATTGCGTGATTAGAGTATTGCTGTTATTATTCAGCGAAGTAGCATTAGAAAGATTGATCTATCTGGAGAGAACGACATTACAGCCAGGTGATATATTATTACTTAGTTTCTCTGACCACAACAGTTAATATATAATAAAGTTAGTGAAAATTTAATGAATGTTAATAATTCAAGTTGCGTATATTTCTTGGTCCTCTTATTCCAGTAAATTCGTTCGATATTGAGCTTAGTAGTTGATTAATATCATATTTTGTGATTTAAAGTAATATTAAAGGTAAATCCCTTTGACGTAGACATATTGTTTAATATTTGTAATTAGAAGGTTTCTAATTGAATCTATTGAATAAATATAATTTGTTATTATACAATTGGCGACTGGTCATTCTTTGCCTCAAGTTAATCTTAGTATCCAGGGTGGAATGCTAGGGAGTTCTCACTAGTTCTCCCGCTTGCGTTATGTAAAAGTTCAAAGAAGGAGATACCAGCTCAGATGTCGTCTCCCTTACTTGACCGTGGTTAAGAATTATGAGGCCCATCCATCACCAATAATCCTCAAGTTTCTTCATATTGTGACGTACATTAAAATTAAGTCAAGCACGTACTTTTAACATGCTTTTATTAGCTTCACCTGTTGCAATGTGGATTCTCAAAAGTCGATTGTTAACCACTTTAAAAGGTCAGATTAAGTCAAAATTTTACACATTTTTCAAGGACCGATGACAATAGAAGAATTTTATGATTTTGCCCCAGTGTCTTAATCAAGATCATCAAGTTTTACGATTTCACATTTCTAGATTTGGTGACTAACTCCAGATCTCATTTCCAAATTTGGCGACAAAAAGAGAGATTAAATTAAAACCTTAAAGGGAAAACACTCATTATTAATGCAAGTACAACAAATAAAAAAAGAGTGTTCTTTAAGTGAAAAAGAGGAGGATGCATGAGCAATTTCTTACCATATTTTTTTACAATTGCCCAGTTTTTCTGAAACTGGAAAAAAATGGACTCGAGCATGTGGAAAAAATAATTTATGTTCAGCTTGCTTGAAATCCACACATAAAGTCTGTTTTTCTAAATTCCCTTCTTGGATCTGTGGAATGAAATATCATTCATTACTTCATTTTACCAATCGATTCTGATGTCAACGGAATGAATAATTTTTTACTACTATTCAAAACGTGCACTTTTATGTCTAATACTGATACAAGTTTCAGAGAGAATATTGCGCTTTTTTTAGTGAAAAATATCATTGAATTTGCATTTTCTTCCGCATTAAATATTTCAAACTTCAAACTTTCAAACTCTTTCAAATTTCCTTCAGTTGACTGATCCTAAATTTTGCAAACTAGGCCGTATCGACACGCGTTGACATTATTTCAGTGATATTGAAGATTCTAAAAATGATGCTTTTAAAATTAATTCATCAATGAATAAATGATAGTTTAAAAAACAAAGACTCGCTTTTATTGTAGATAGAAATTAAAACATGAAAACTAAATTATAATTTGATGAAACTAAAAAACACGCTTTTATGGTTAATCGAACTAAAAGGTAAAGGAAAAAAAGCAATTCTTAATAAAATGATTAACGAGAGAATTAATGTCATTGTGGTAAAAGCGGGGGCTTTGTACTACATTTTTACGCTAACTCTGCATTTCCGAATATATCTAGTGAGAAATTATTAATATAGAACACCCAACGTTTTTACCCCAATTACATTAACTTTCTCGTCAGTCATTTTATTCCTATATTAAGAACGTTTTTTTTTTTCTACTTTTTAGTTCGATTAACCATAAAAGCGGGTTTTTGAGTTTTTTTAAATTATAATTTATTAAAAATCTGTTCAATACAGTTCCGTTCCTTAAACTGAAATATGTATTTAAATCTTGTTGCACATGAAAGCACATAAGTGGAGAATTTTTAATAGACTCACTAGCTACAAAAAAAACATACTCTTTCTTTTACGATGTAACTATTACATATTTTCACATTCTTAAGTTATCTTTTGGACCTACCTTGTAGAGCGGTAGGTGCACATTAAATCTGTGGAGGCTCCAAGTACTCAATTTGGCGTGGTGTGGAAAATTGGAGGGAGGGAGTGTGAGAGTGAGTCATATAAAGCTGCAAGACGAACCTCGTCATTTTGAACCATGGTCAAGTGATCAGGATGACACCTGAGCTGGCACCACCCTCTCCACACCACACCAACGGGAGGACGTTTGAGCTTCAACACATTTTGACGTGCATCTCCCCTCCCCCCCTCTTACACTGCGGGTCTCCAGCGGCACTAGGCTCGAAATGACACGTTTACCATCTGTCCGTTACCTTGACCCCTACCTTGACCACGGCCCCATGAAAAATTGGAGAGAGGTTAAACATGTCAAGTGTCACTTGGCCATGTCTCTAAATTAACAAGTCAGTCGCCAATGGCTTTCATGTTGCTGAACAGTGTAAATCTTATGTGATTAACTCCGATGTACAGTTAATCTTTGGCGAGGAATTTAATAACACATGGCCTTGAATAGGGAACCGAGTGAGTGAGTGAACATTAACGTCACACTGTTCAGCTACACGAGGTCTTTCGGCAATGGACCTCGTAATTTTGAACCATGGCCAAGTGACGAGGACGACACCTGAGATGGCACCCTCTCTCCTAACTACCACACCACATTAACGGGAGGACGTTTGAGCTCTCGACAAATTTAACGTGTATCACTCCCCTACACGACGGATCTTTAGTGGTACTGTGCTCGAACTCATGGATGCCTGCCATGATCCGATACCTTAACCCCTGGGCTACCACAGCCCCCGAATAGGGACCGAAGCACGTTAAATATGTCGAGGCTTAAATGTCCTCCTGTTGTTGTGTGAAAATTAGGAGAGAGGGTGCCAGCTCAGGTGCCGTCTTCGTCACTCGACCATGGCCCAAAATTACGACTTCCGTTACAGAAAGCCCACAAGTAGCTGGATAGAGCGACGTTAATATTCACTCACTCCCTAGCATTTGAGGTTAATGCTCTCAAGTACATTCGTAAAATTACTTTTGAAGCTACTGATATATTTTTAGTATTATACTAAATTTACGTTTTCGCGCGCCAAAATTCCCGTAAAGAAGATTTCTTCCTAAAGTCTGTAATTCCTATTTGTGCGTGTGTTTCTGTTTGTCTGCAAATGACTCGATGTTCACAAAACGATTTGCTAGTGGTTCCTTTTTTAAATATTTTGTATTTTTTCTCTCTTAGAGATGTTATAATCCTTTTGCATGGGGAAGGTAAATAAAGCAGAAGTGAATAAAACGGAGAAATAAATCTCACAGGCACATTCCGCTTTGTTGAAGAGTGGCGTGGTTAAAAGCCGCCAAGATGGATGACGCAGCAAAATGACTTGTTTGGCAGTTTCTGAAGGATTTGGCTTTTGTGGCAGCAGGATTTATTACTTGATTTACTATCAGAGATCAAAAACATTTTAGTGGGGAATACAAGCGATATATATATATATAATATTTATTCATATCCGCATTTGCACGTTATTTTTCAAACTGAATACTTGCGATGAAAGAGTTATCTGGTTTTTTAATCAAAAATAAAAGGGGGGAATATCATTAGTCAGAATTTCGTGATATTAAATCCATTTCTAATGACTTATAATAATGACATAAAAGAGCAATTTAATTCTTTGACATATATTTCTCATATCTGGAATGATGATAAATATTTATAAAACACTAGAACGTCGTTCATCCGAATCAATTGGAACTGTACATCGTTCCGATGCGCGATTGTTTGGGTAATCGAAAGCGATCCATGCAGTATATGAAACTGGACACTATACAAAAATATTGAAAATCATCCCATGCGGGAAACATGTATAAAGAGAAAACAAAATAGGTGCAAAATGTCGCAATTTTACCTTTATTGTGGAAAATAATCACTTATTTTTCGCTATACCATTGTACACCTTCGTTTTTTCGCTGCAAGGTCTCTGATTCTCCAGATCAGCAGTAGTTGAGTAGGATAGCACTCTGATTGTTGTTCCTACCACTCCATAGCTGTCTCTAATGCAGAAAACGCGTCAGCATTTGATGGACCCTTTTTTTATGTCAGAAATTGTTGACTTTTCAACATTATAAAACTGTGCTAGAGACGCCCAACTTTCTACCTTCGCGAGACGGTTCAATACTTCAAGATTTGTCTGATGCCTCAGCTTCCTTCATCTCTCTTTAATAAATTTTTTAAAAGTTACGTTTGTAATCTTTGACTTTTTGAGCTTTAAAATTGTGTCATTTGTTTTTATGCCTTGATTGACTAACTGTCGTAATATACTGTGATTAGCGAAAAAAATGTTTATTTCTATGTAGTGTTTGTTACGGACTGATAAGCAATTGAGGGTAAGTAAATCGCTTCTTATTTTTCATTTGGATGCTATTATTTTGAGTTTGTTCTGTTAGCTGCTATTATGTAAATCCTTTAAACTAATTTACATACAAATAATTGGAATAAGCATACGAATAAGCATTGGGAACTATTAACTATATTATATATTTTCTAAACTTTTTAATGTAACAAATACATTTAGAAAATAAATATCTTCTTTTATACCTGATATTTTGATATAGTAATAAAAATAGTTGTCGAATTCTCTGAACTAAAAAAAATCCCTAATTTTACTTGTTATGGTATATTCCATGGTTTTTTTTTTTTTTCATAAAATGGATTTATATTTACATTGTAATTGCCGACTTAAAGAAAATCGATCTTTTAGATCACGATTTTTTTGTGAATCGATTCATCAGGTTACGATTCGAATCGATTTAAAAATCGATCTTTTCGGAAAGAATTGCCATCTCTGCCATGCCGTATGCAATACCTTGTTCTTTTCGATCAGGAACGAAAGTGAATTTAAAGAGCGTGTTAGTCTTGACCGGAAATTTGAAAAGACGGAGTCAAAAGCAAAAAGAGGGAGCAAGAAAGAGAACTTAAGTTTGCTTCTTTTGGTGGAGTAGTTTATCTGAACAGCTTCACTAGCAGGAACTCGAACACACAGATCAAGTCTCTCGCTCTGACTGCAGTAAACGCACGCGACTGAACTCTCTTCTGTGTGTGTGCTTCAAAGGTCCCTTATGGAAACTTCAAGAAGAATTGATCCCAGAGACTTCTCGATGGTTTCTAGGCGATATCATGTTTTCACTAAATTTATCGTTAAGAGTGATAATGTCGCCAATCTGGTTGTCCTGGTAATGTCATCTGGGGCTGCGTAATCTTGTTTTTCATGTTCATGCAGGAAATTGAACTTTTCCGATAAATGTTCTCACATGATTTTAAGGGGTTTAGCAAAAAAATAAATATTAAAATCCAACAAAGAGTCAGATTTTCAGTTCCGTACTAACTTTTGATTCCAATAACTGAAAGATAAATCACTCGAAATAAATGAAAAAAAATATAAAAAAAATAGAAATATATCATGATTTAAAATTTTTCAATGAATTAAAAATCATAATTCAGAAGAAAAAAATAATACTGATTTTCTGAATTTAAATTTTAAAACATAATCTGAAAAAAAAATCAAAAATTAATTTTAACTTTCTTGTTTCCTTTTTAAAAAATAAATATCGTATAAACCTTAAAATAAACAAGTAGTGCAAAATTAATGAAAACAAAAACGCAATTTGAACACACGAGAACTTATAAAAATAACAGAAATACCTATAAAAAACTCTCTCCACTTACGGAACATTAAAGGCATCATAAAATAAACGATCATATGAACGGTAAATTGAAATCTGCTCGGGACAAAATAAAATGGTTTTAATTAAAATCTTATCACTACGAAGCTATAAAGTAGGTTGTTTTCATATGCTTCTTATTTTCTTAAGCACTTCAATAACTTTAATGACCTCCTATGTACGCAAACATTTATAATGAAAACTAAACGCTGGGACAATTGATGAAAATAATGAAGCCTGAATTTATCGTTAGCTAAAATAAATTAACTTTTTAAGAAGAGAATAAATATAAAATTCGAGGTAAGGAGGATTTCAAATAACGGACAAATATTTTTCAACGTGTTTTCCAATTATTGGTTTCACAGTAAATTAATGTTTGTCGGGACAGTTTTGTTTAAAGGCATTTCTAAGCAATTATTTTTTTAATTTTGTTCACGTATATAATCAACAAAGTAAGGTAGTTTTGTGTGTTTACAGTTCCTAAATAATTAATTTTAAAGAGATGAAATAGAATTAAGATAAAGTAATTTTATGCAGTAAATAATTTGTGTCGCCCTTTCGGTATAGTGGTTAGAGACGCTGACTGCGGTGCCGTAGGGTATAGGCTAAAATCCCAGAGAAGACATGGATGTTTAAAAATGTATAGTGTCTTCGCGGCATGGGAGTACTCTAAACAGCCATTGAGCCACAAATCTTCTCGTGAGGTTGGTGGCAGGGGATGAGAAGTGGGAGGTTCCTGACCCTCCCTCAGGGTGTTCTCCCTCAAAATTGGGATGGAACCGAGTTAAATAGTACTGTCACTTAAATGGTGCTCAAGGCTACGGCCAACGACAGGCGTACGTCTAGCCCCTTGCTACAACAAATAATATGGGGCGAAGAATTTTAATAAAAATGTACTTTTATCAACCTTAGTAGAGATACCGCGCAAACTGTAATTTAGTCACCAAATGTTATTTAATTAATATTTATCACAATTAAAGATTGTGATTCGATTGTGATAAATTAATATTTATCACAATTAAATATTTATCCCAATTTAATTAATATTTATCACAAAGTGGGAGGTCAGGGACCTCCCACTTCTCATCCCCTGCCACAACCTCACGAGAAGATTTGCGGTTTTGATTGTTAATTAAATTCACACTTCTGAGCAACACGTGAATATTGACAACAGATCTCGAAATTCTGAACCGTGGTCAAATGACTGGCACAATACCTTGCAGCGGCATCTCATGCTCCAAAATACGCCAACTGGAAGATCTCGACCGATTTTACATGCGTTGGCTTATATGTGCACGGCGAGTTTCCAGCTAAGCCATAACTCCAACGATACAAGGCCGACCACAATTTCGTCGGCGGCGCACATTCCAATAGCATATTTTAATTTAATTAATAAATAAAACAATATCTAATTTTATTTCCTGAGAAGATATGTTTGAAATATTATATTTTTCTCGAATTTTAATCTATATTTACAGTAGCTAGACATTTTAATTATCCTATATATATATATATAAGCGCTTTTAGAAAATACATTTTAATTGTTCAAGCCATGCTAACGATAGCGATTCTTTCCAAAAAAGTTCGATTTTTAAATCGATTCGAATCGTAAACTGATAAATCGATTCACAAAAAAATGAGGTCTAAAAGATCTATTTCTAAGAAATCGATTTTTTATATCAATTCTGCATTTACAATGTAAATATCAATCCATTTTATGAAAAACTAGAAAGATACCTAAATATAAACGATCTCTTATCAGTAAAATCAGGGAATTTTTTAGTTCAAAGATTTCGACAATACAATTATTTTTATTACCATATCATAGTATCAGGTATAAAAGAAGACATTTATTTTCTAAATGCATTCCTTACATTAAAAAGTTTATAAACTAGATAATATAGCTTATAGTTCCCAATTATAAAGATAAATAGTTTTAAAGACTACTAATTGTGAATAATTTTATGATTTTTTTCAAAACAGAAAAAAAATCGAATGTCGATTTTTAGGATGAAATATCGATTCACTGAATCGATTCAGTGTTATATATCGATTTAAAAAATCGATTTTTTTTTTTTGCCCAAGAAATCGATCTTAGATCGCCATCCCTAAGCCATGCATACCAGGGATCGGCAACCTTGTAGTTGTGGTGTTCCCAACCAACCTATAATAGATTTCAGAGTGCCCTATAGTAGAAAAAGAAGGAAACCATTATATTTCTAGCAATGCATGCAGAATTCGGGAATAAGGGGCAAAAATATATACAGATTTAAAGTTACGATACATTAATTATGCATCATTGCAAAGATAATTATTAACATGAAGATAAACAATGTAGGTATTTCTTCATTTGTATAAAGTTCAATTGTACATGCAATATGCATTAGGAATCTTTTAAGAATATTAATTAAAATAAGAAATAAACAACATAAAATATAAGTATTCTAAAAAATATAGTTAAATAAAAAATATATAAAATTTTAATGTGAATCTAGTGTCTGTAAGGCTCTACTTCAGTGCTTCTCAAACTATCAATACTGACGACCCACATTTCAGTCATAATTTTTATCGCTCCCCCTCCCTTTATACAATAATAATGTATTGAATGCAATAATAATGCACTTTGACGCTAAAGCTACAATACGATCTTAATTATAAACCGTACAAATTAATAAGATAAGTATATTAAATTTTATATATGTTACTTTTAAGTAATATATATTTTATTTTTCTTTCTCGAATTTTTAAACTGGAACAGATTGCAAAATGCAGTGGTTACTTTAAAGACAAAATATAGATCTCAGCCAAACATAGAAAAAGTACTCAGAGTGTTAATTTCTACTCGTAAACCTTGCTTTGAAAAACTTTTCTCAGCAAGACAAGCCCTTTGAAGTCGCCAATACTTATTAAACTTCCTCTTAATTTAGTATTAATAAATTAGTTATAAAATGCTTTGCGCAGCAATGATCCATTAAAAGTGTACTGTCTGAAGTACCCGCTTTTCGCGCGAGTTCATTTCTTAAAAAAACTAAAACGTTCTTGAAAAAATAGGTGAATTGTCAGGAGAGTAAACCCAAATGCGCGACAATGTTTACGAAAATGTAAAATAATATTTTAAAATGATTGCTCATATTATAATTAGTTTTAAGCGAACTGTAATTTTTAGCCTCACAGAATTAGCATTTATAGTTGTTGTTGTTGTTGTCGTGTGTTTATTACTGGGATACATACGAAATACGGGAGATAGATGAACAAAAACATATAACACAACCACAGAAGAATACAAATTTATTACAAACGATGATCCCAGCATATAACAAGATGAGGTGCGCTGCTTTTCCTTTCGAGACGGGAATCCATTTCAGGTGAAAGACCGACTTCTTTCCCGAAGAAAATACAACCAAGTCTTACTCGGGATTCGAACCGAACCCACTTCGTTACAAGCCGAGCGTCATAGCCACCATACTGGCTGGGCGACAGATTTAGAGTTAATGTTAAGTAATGAAAAATAATATAAAATTCCGATACAGAGAATAATTGTGTGTGTATGTGTTATTTTTAACATTTTTAAAGCGAGAAGACTTCAAAATGTTTTATCCCTGGAGCAGGCACACACTCGATATTAACGTTAATGTTCACCCGGGGAGATTGAGTCACCCCAATCCTTCTTTTATGTAATTATTTTTATTGTACACTATACAAATCGTAATTCCAGTGGATAATTTAACTAAGAGAATGTATACTTAACTATTTTCAAGGACTTTTCAATTTTGCTTTTGTAACAAACAGTTTTGCAGAATTAACGATTTCGTGATCTGAGTGACCCGCACAGTCACTTTCGAGTTAAATTGTTATTCAATATAACAATATGGATGTTACTGCTAAAAAAATATCATAAAACTGT
The DNA here is from genome assembly GCA_019973935.1 of Trichonephila clavipes. Lineage (NCBI taxonomy): Eukaryota > Metazoa > Arthropoda > Arachnida > Araneae > Nephilidae > Trichonephila > Trichonephila clavipes. Next base: position 586,471 of record BMAU01003548.1, read on the forward strand.
TTTACATGGAAAAACCCCACAGAAATACATTATTTACAACTTCACTAAATAAGAAGCAAACACATAATAGAGGGGTCATAACTAACTATACCAATGACTTAGAAAGTCAAACAGATGAACAGCAAATATATTCTGCTGCCTTAAGTTATAATGTACAATATTTTTTCAAAAATAATAACAGTGATGAATTTTTTATCTTCCTAATTTTTTTTAATTCTGGGTCTGGGTTTTGTTATTTCTCTGAAAGAGTAGTATTTTAAGTTTAAAAAATAAAACGTAATAAAAACTCTCTCATCATGGGATTACAATATAAATCAAATAAAAGTTTTTTTTTATTTGGTTATAGATCAAAGATAGCTAATTAGGAATTGAAAAAGTTTTTATTTTTGATGACGTATATCGCCAGATGATATGGAAAAATTATATCAGAGTAAAAGTGCATTTTATATAATGTCTGAAAGTAATTTGTTTTAATTCATTCCAGTAAATTAATTCTTTTTTAAATATTTTACTTTCGATATGCTCGCGCCCCCCTCATAGGGTTATCGCGCCCCCCAGGAGGGCTCCCCACAGTTTGAGAAACGCTGCTCTACTTAATATAAGGGATATCATTTTGGACTAGACACAGACATGTTCAGTTGTTCTTTGTGGACTCAAAATATATTTCATATGAGAAAAATTTGCTCACATGCAGATGCAAAACCAAAAGCGGAAAGCAGAGCGCATGCAGTTTTCTTCAAACAATTACATCTCTCCCGAAATTACTTCCTACAGTTTAAAATGGCTGTTGGTTTATCGTTAGAGTTACTTTCCAGATCTTTTCATAATTAAGTAAATTTGGTTTTTAATAATTATCAACATTTTTTTTTTTTTTCATGATGCAGCAATGAGTGACAATTCATTTTACAAGTATTATACAATCATTTTGGTTTTAATTGAATATTTTATGCTAAGAATGAGTCACATTTAAAAAAAAGGATATTTTTTTACATAAATCCTACTAACTTCACGCAAGCAGATTTAGCAGAATCGTTTAATAACAAAGAATTGAAAGTAAGAAATTGCCCTTAAATAAAAATGCATGAGGCTTAGAAAGGAGACAGAACACACATTGAGCTATTTCCGCTTATTTCATAACTGTGTAGAGAAGCGTGGAGTGCCATTGAAAATTGTTCTGCATGCCGCAAGTGGCACACGTGGTATAGGTTGCTGAAGCCTGATGTATAACGTCGTATATAATTTTTGCTACACCCTCATCCCGAATAACTATTTTAAAACTTCCTTTTTACATTAATTTTTTGCTTTTTGCAACCATTGAATGCATTTTGGACCTCTATTTTTTGCAACTGATTGCGCAATTGGGCATTACACACACACACACACATATATATATATATATATATATATTTATATTTATTTATATATATATATATATATATATATATTATATATATATATATATATATATATATATATATATATATATATATATATATATATATATATATTCCACCATTTAGCGTGGGATCTCTGCATAAGATGTATACTTCTCACTTATTTACTGTTTTCATTTTTAAATATAGGTTTTTATCCTAAATTTTTCTATTGAATATTTTCTTAATATTCTTCTATATGAGAGAAACATTATTGTTCTCTTTTCATAGTTTTATTTTACTTTACTTTCTAGTTTAGAAATAGTTTTAACTTTTCAACATGGCTCTGGTTTTTTTTCTATTATGCCGAAAAATTCTGTTGTACGGGAAAGGGGGATCCATAAAGCATTGCTTAACCCTAAATGGATGGTCTAATTCAGCGACAGCTATAAAAATCATAATAGGTCTCCATTTTAGTTCAAAGACATTATTTGTACCTACCTTTGTTGTCTCTTGAATTTCAATTGCTTTCTTCTTTGGCATTGTAAGTTATACAGCTTCTTTCATTTGGTATATTATATATATATATATATATATATATATATATATATATATATATATATATATATATATATATATATATATATATATATATATATATGTAATAACTCCCTCTAGTATCCTTTTTTTTATTAACTCTTTGCACTAATATTTAAAATAACTTTAACTGTTTGGATTAAAATTAACATTGTAATCTTAATCTTGATAGGCTAGTCCGAAATCCCTGTCCCGCCCATTCTAGCCAATCAAACTACACTGGTGTGCAAAAATTAAGGACGAAGTCGAAAATTAAGCATATCAGCTGAACGAAGAGGCAAAGCGGACAGAAAGACCAATCAGGAGATTAAGTAAGGTGGTGTACGGTAGCACATGCGCAGATATGCAGGTAGACGTAATGGGGAGTGTCTGAGTAGTATAAAGCATGTTGTCGGTGTAAGATCAGTATTTCTGGCAAAAAGATTGCACGCCGTATAGCAGTTAAAATCACACCGAGTTGCTGCCTCTGCGATAAATGGCGAATAATCAATCTGTTAGACGACATCTGGATGCTTTTACCCGAGGTCGAATCATTGGAAAGTTGGAGGAAGGCCGCAGTGTGACAAGTGTGGCTGCAGAGTTCGGAATTGCTCACAGCATCGTTTCATGACTTTGGAGACAATTTCAAACTACAAGAACAGCTATAAGGGTGTTCAGTAGTGGTCATCTACGAGGAACCCCACCCGCAGATGACCGGTACATTGTCTTACAGGCCAGAAGAAACAGGCGGCAGACAGCGGGAGAAATCGCTAGACACACGACACAGGCGACTGGACGACCGATATCGCGTTTTACCGTGGCCAGAAGACTGCACGGTGGTGGTCTGTTTGCACGATGCCCTGTAGGGTGTGTACCTTTAACGCCTGCTAATCGGAGAAGGTGTTCTCTGTGGTGCCGGGAGCACCGGAATTGGAGAGACAATGAATGGGGACGAGTACTCTTTACAGATGAGAGTAGATTAATTTTGAGTAGCGATTCTCATCGCTTACTCATCTGGAGAGAGCGGGGAAGCCGCAATCATCCCTCGAATATCATTGAAAGGGACAGGTATGGAGGTCGCAGTGTTCTCGTTTGGGGAGGCATCATGCTTGGACATCATGCATTATGCGTACAGACCTTCACATCTTTGACGCAGGTTCAGTCAACGGGACCCGTTATTGTAACGAGATTCTTCCATATGTGCGTCTTTTTAGAGGCGCTATGGGTCTGCAGTTCCTTTTCATGGACGAAAATGCACCATGTCATCGCACAGTAGCTGCCGAACAGCTCTTAGAGAGTGAGGATATTGAACGTATGGGGATTGGCCGGCACAATCTCCAGATCTCAATCCCATCGAGCATGTATGGGATTTTCTAGGCAGACGCTTGGCAGCTCGTACCTTACCACCAGTAACGATTCGGGAGCTTCGATTGGCGCTGCAAGACGAATGGGCAGCAATGCCTCAACAACTCATTGACACTCTTATTCTCAGAATGGGCAGATGCTGTGAAACCTGCCTAGCAGTCAGGGGAGACCATATCCGCTACTAAAGACCGGATGTTTCTTGCTGGACACCCATTACAGGGACGTTTCGGCCTTCAGTCGCATTGCGCTCCATGCTACTTTTTCAAACAAGCTTCCTTTTATCCCTCTAATTTCTCTTTTAGTAAGTGTTGCTTACATTACACATGTCCTTACATATTGGGGTTCTTACGGTATTAAATGTGTTGATTTGGAAAGCTTTTGTACAAAGTTATATTGAAAAAGCCTTCTCGTCGTTAATTTTTGCACACCAGTGTATTATTACGTAATAACCACTGTTGATATAAAAGCAAAAATCTGGTGTAATCGCTCTCTTTGTCCGCTTGTCTTCATCTTGTAAGAATGTAAATAGCTGCTCTCTGTGTTTTTGCGTGGTGCCCTCCAAGATGTGTCTGCTGCTTGTCTCCCGCTCGCTTTGCTTTATAATCGTTGCAAGTTTGTTTGTCTCGTCAACGTGAAAATGTACCGCAATTTTGTCCTAAGCTTTTGAAGTGTGCTTCAAAATAAAAAAGATGAAAGATGTTTTTAATGAAAACCTACTAACACTCGACAAAATACTACATTCAGCCAATACGTAACATATAATATATATATATATATATAAACATGTATTGGAGAAATTCTTAAAGATTGACAGGATAAATGTAAGGTATAGCCGTTTATCGTATCATATTTTATTCCAATTTTTAACAAAACTGTCTGCACTTCAAGCCATGACAAGGCGAGTCCTATTTCAGTGTCTAGTAGGAGCAAACGCGTCGTTTGTCCACGTGTTTTTAGTAAAGTTGAAGTCAAAGTACTTATGCGGGAGGTGGGTTGAGTTGTCCTGGTAGGAAGTTTACCCCAACTGACACATAAAGGGCTGGAAATTCATCGTATATATATATATATATATATATATATATATATATATATATATATATATATATATATATGTAAGGATAATTAAATTAGATTAAAAATTAAATTCCTTATCTAGCACTTGACTCATCTTTCACAGTTCCCATATTCAAGTATCAAACTAATCACCCATTTATTTCTTCCGAACATATGGCCTAGCCAATAAACATGTCTAATTCCAGATCGTTAGGTTTAATAGTCAACATATGTCAGCATTAACTTGCAAGCAACCTCTTCAAAGCAGCGATACTTACCATATGTTTTTCAAGTGTTATCCACTTGAAACCACCACCATGGCGTGTTTTTTCCTCCCTGCTCTTAGTGTCAGAAGAGATGTCGAAACGATTGAATAAAGATCTCCTTTTTTAAACTTTAATCTGATTCTGTCTTAAAAATCCTTATATATATATATATATATATATATATATATATATATATATAACAGTGATTCACCCTTTATTTCTTAAAATTTCTTAAATTTCTTCCTTACTTTGAATTTTCACTTCCTCTTCTTTCAATACCTTATTGAATTTTGATAACATTTCTTGAGATTTGGGTGTCTTCAAAATTGTTAAATTCTTTAAAAAGAAATTTTATTTTGATATCAATATTTTGGGCCACAAATTATGTTATTTTAAAATTGTTTGTATTTTTGTTTTTTAGTGTAAGATTGCAACAGGAGTTTTATAATTTTTTTTACTGCACAGCTTTAAAGCAGCAAACATTTTTTGTCCTTCTGCAGTGAAAATTGAAAAGAAAAACAATTTATTGTTTGCTGCATTAAAAACGTTGTTGAATTTTCTTTTTAAAGTACATATCATCATATATTGTTTTCTTGTTTATTTTTATTCATAGTAAGATATTTATGTGACAAAAAGGAGTTTTAAAGGAATACATATTATTTGCAATGTGTTATACACCGAGTGGGAAAACATCGACTAATTCGTAAAAACTCTTGAAATCCATAACCATTTCCGGATTCAAAAATTTCCAGTTCAGTTTATACTAAAATCGTTTCTTAAAACAAATTCAAAAAAATTCATTAATCATTCTAAAATGAAACTATTTTCACTAAAAGTCGTTTGATTTTATGTACTGTAAAATACGGCGTATAACTCGCACCGATACTTTCAGTCTGTAACATTTAATTATACTCACCACATAACGCACGCCCCCTTTACTTCAACTTCTATTAGAGTTCACTCTTTCCCTATATATCGTGTTCAAATTTTAAATTGTTCATAAAATACTTTCTATTAACTCCCTTCATACATTTTTTAAAACTTGTAATAGATGCCACTTGATGTTAGTTTTTTTCGAATATTAATTCATTGATTAAATTAAAAAATGAATAAACAGTAACAAAGAAAAAAATAGTCCAACAGTATATATAGAAAGGAAAATAGTTCGTTGTGTCCCTGTAGAGCAATGGATAGCGCGTTCGACTACTAATTCAAAGGCCGTGGGTTCGAATCCCACCTGGGATAGCCTCATTTCTGAGAATGCGATTCCTTTTTTACTATACTATTTTATTAGAATAATTAAATTTAATTAATGAATAAAGAATAACAAAAACAGAAAAATAGTCCAACAATCTATATAGAAAGGAAAATCGCGTTTTATTTTGTCATTTAATATTGTGAATCTGTCATATGTATATACACATTTATATAATTGTAACTGCTTAATAAAAAGTAACTAAAATAAAAATTTTCTTTGTTGAACTAAGTACGAATTGACTTAATTTTTTAAAAATATTTTTTTAAATAATAAATATTATAATTAAATAAATATTGTAATTAAATATTATTTGATGATCGTGCGTTTTGAAGTCATTTATTTGAGGTGTTATCCGCATTTGGAAAAAAAATAGTATACTTCTAGAGCTTTTTTTATTTTGAAAGCTCTCATTTTCATACCGCGTAAAACGCGTACCCGTAAATTTATATAATCTAATTTTTCAATTCCTACTATTAGCTCAACTCTCTAAATATTTATTCACCTTCGTGGAATTTTCAATCGTTAATAAAATACATTTTTAAGCGCTCAATTGAACTGAAATTTTATACACATGATTATTTTGGATGGCAATACAGTAATTTTTTTAGTTATAATTAATACAAATTAATAGATTAAACCTAATTATTCAAAGAATTACAAGCACAGCCACGTTGGCATCATTTTTGGCGACATGTGTCAAAACATGAAAAGGTTTTTTTCTTACATTTTAAAGCGCTCGTTTGAGCTGCATTTTTCTATGCACTCTTTTTGGGGTAACAATATGATAATTTAATTATAATTAATTAAAATTAATTGACTCAATTTAATTATTTAAAGAATTACAGATACAGTCACGTTGGTTTCATTTTTAGCGACATGGGTTTTTTTTCTTCTCATGTTTTAAAGCATTTAGTTGAAGTGAAATTTTATAGACACAATTGTTTTGGATGAAAACAGGAAAATTAAATGGTAATTAATAAAAATTAATTATCACTTAAATGTTGTGATTTTGCCATATGTATATACATATTTATATTAATTGTAACTATTCAATAAAAAGTAGCTAAAATAAAAATTTTCTTTGTTAATCTAAGTAGGAATTGAGTTAAAATTTTTTTTATATTACTTTTTTGTGTTAAAAGTACGCGTTGTACACCGGATTTTGTGGTATACAGTTAATTATTTATGATACACTCATTTTCAGTAATATTAAAAGTTGAAAAAATTAAGTAGCATTTGACTGAATAATGTATAACGAACACTTTTTGAAAATATATTTAAATTATTGAACTCAATCAAAATCATTTTAATTATTAAAATAAAGCAAATAAGACTTAAAATATTTTAGAAAAAATGTTCTTATATTTCTCTCTCTCTCTCTCTCTTTCTCCTTATTTAGAGTTTTAATTCAACTAAGAGCCGCAACTGAGACAAATTAATGTGAAGCACATAAATCACATTAAAATTCACAAAAAAATGTAATAGCAGTTAATTTTTCACATAACAGTTCTTATTTCTCAAGTCAATAACGGCAAAGTACTTTCGAAAGTTTACGACCTAATTGATTTTGAAATATAAATTGCTTTTTTGCTCCCATACTTAATTTAATATAATCACTTTGCGATAATTTTATAGAAATGCATTCATAATTTTGCAATGTTTCATGCATTCCGTTGAGACTACGTAGCCAACGAAGCAGTAATGAAAATAATGACAATAATTTAGGGTTTGAGTTCATTAACTAATTGTTAAGAGATGTAATTTTCAAAAAGGGGGCACTCGTTTCTGAGTATATCTAAATAATTAGTGACAACTGTTGACATCTCTGAGATAGGTTTTATCAGAATTTTTTTATTTTTCCATTATTGAGGTTAATAAAAATTTTAATAATGTAGAATTTGAAGCTACACATATATAATATATGTAAAGGAGGTCAAGCAGTAGTGCACACAGGAATTTTTCAGGGGGTCCAGGGTCGAAAATCAACCATTTTTATATCATGCTTCTTTTGATTTTGTCGACTATGGGGAACAAAAAATAGTAAAAAACTATACATTGGACAAATAATTAGCAGCAATCAATAAAATTAATCATTAATACTTAATTAAATTTTACGTACTATATACTTAAAATTATAATCAATCCGAAAAATATCAAGGGCTTTTTTGGGGGGGAGGGTGCGGATTCCTAGGACCCCCCCCTTTCTTGTGTGCACCACTGAGGTCACGGTTTAGTAAAGTGACTATGCCTGTTCTAATACAAACTGCTACAGCGCCCCTAGTAACAAAACGTGAAAGATAGGCATTCAAATCGAAAACAAAAAGATAATTACAAAGTTATTCACTTTTATAAAGTCAGATGTACCATTACCCGCGAGGTATGTTCCCTCATCCAGTAGTGGGCATTGTGTTGGCTTAGTAATCTAGCACGTTGAAACAATGCCTCATCCGACCAAGCAATGTTGGATAAAATCTCATTATTTTTAGATATACATGCGGCAATTTATCTTATATGGGTGAACTAAATGTCGTTTCGCGCTAATTAATTGATGTTCTAAAACTTTCTAATTGGAAATTTTGCTCTATCTCTTTTCGATTTGCAACGTATATCTTCCAAAATTCTCCACTAGAGGTGCTGCTGACATTCGCATTAGGTTCGTGACTCCACTTGCTTAACTGTACCTCTAAGTTCTCAGGTGTTTTCAAGTTCTTTGCTATTTACCTTGTATGATTTATTTCAATTAATTGATTATAATTTATTAATCTCACCTTTTGAAGCAATTTAAGTGTTGTTGGGGACAAATGTCGTGATTTTAAACATCGGTAAAGTGACGAGATTGACACATGTGTGTGAGTTGATACCACTTTCTCCACAACCAAATACCCACGACAGCTTTTATGTGTACTAGCATTTCTCTATGATGGGTCTAGGGTTTCTTTCATAAGATTGCCCTACTTTTTGCATTTCTGGGTATCATACTTCGTTCCCGGGAATTCCCGGGGAAGGGGACTGAAATAGCCTGAGGTAACTAGTTTTAACTTGACTATGAATTCCGACATCCAATAAAAATTTTAGCTGACCACACTGCTGCAATTTACGATCGTTCTCCCCTATTACTTGGAACGAGAAATGTCCATTTGAATCGAAAGCTGTGAGGGTAGTATAATAAGAGAAAGAGTAACGACCACATAGGGTTGGGGACCATCAATAAGGTGGAACTAGCAGCAATAACAGGGTTGGGGACAATTTTATAGTTTTTCATAGGAAAGAAAACAAACAAGAAGATATTTGACTTGATCAGTTTCTATCAGTCTGTCGAACATCGCTTCGTTGATCAAAAGAATTTAGTTTGTAAAGAAACAACATCTCGTTGTTTTCTAGCACGACAATGCTGATAAATTTTCTGATATCTTAAATTACGTTGATAACTTAAGTACTTATACTTAAAACTTTTATTTATTTTTTGCTGTTTTAGTTGAGTTAGAGGCAGTGGGCCCACTTCATAAGCCTATGGTTGCGGGTTCGATTCCGGCGGGAGGCGATAGATTTTCTGGATGCGAAAATCGTAGGCATATGATTATGTGGCATACAAAAGATTCGTTGAGTATCAATTTGGCTTTGGTACTCACGGCAATAATGCGCATTCGACGAGAACTTGAATTAAAATAAATTAATTCAAGCATCAAAAAATTTGGTAGTGAATGCTACCCCTAGATAGCACCACCATAAAATGGCAGTCACATTTGGGAACTTGCCACGTCAAGAAAGACTTAGTTGCCCATTAATAGAAAAAAAAAATGTTGATTTAATTTTTTTTATATACTTATCCAGTTATTTAAAGAAGGGAATGAATCCCCAAACTGTGTGTGTGTTTGGGGGAGAAAACTTTTTTAAAATCTTGCAACTCTTCTTATTTGTCATTTTTTGTAGCCAAATTTTTGAGTGGGATTCTTATATTAATATTTATTTATGTTTATGAAACAATAATATATAGCAATTTCATAAACAAGAAATCAGTAACACAAATAAAATCTCTTAAATACAAGAATTAATATTTTTAGTGCGTGATCATTACTCTAGCAGCAAATAAATTTTCAAGTAATTGTTAATATTTATCTCTTAGTAGCAACATTAGAAAAATAATTCATTCAAGATTGATTAAAAAATAATTGAAAACTGATCCACATGCATGAAGCTGGGTGATGCTTTGAGAACCATTCCAAAGATATCAGCTGAAGCTAAGAGAGCACTATATGCTTCAGGGTTATTCATAACAATGCTAAGATCTGGATGAGTAAAAAATCCTTATGATTTCTCAAATCACACTTTAAAAAGGAATAATAACAATATTTCAGAATTTTTCATTCTTAGCTGAATATATAACTGAGGATATAAATTTTGGAATTGATATGCGTCCTTATTTTATAAAACTATTATTACTACCAATTAAAAATAACTTTTCAAAAATTATTTGCAATTTTTTAATTAGTTGGGTTTTTACTGTTACCAGGACTAGAGCTCACAAATCGAAGGAACAATACCGACGGATTGCTGGCAACGATGACCACTCAATTTTCGTCCTCACCTCAGTTAACTGAGAAGGCAAACTCCGAGTTTAATTCACAGTTTTGGCAACGGAGCGTGAGTGAGTGAGTGAATATAACGTCGCACTGTTCAGCTACACGATGACTTTTGTAGACGGACCTCGTCATTTTGAAGCATGCTTAAGTGACGAGGACGACACCTGAGCTGCCCCCTCTCCTAACTACCACACCAACGGGAGGACGTTTGAGCTCTCGACAGATTTAACGTGCATCTCTCCCCTACACGGCGGGTCTTTAGTGGTACTGCGCTCAAACCCATGACATGCCTGCCATGATCCGATACCTTGACCACTGGACTACCGCAGCACCCTCGGCAACGGACCAATAAAAAGGTTCCGAGTTGTGCCAATTGTTTATTTTTTGCACTCGTTAGATATAAATAAAAAATATGCATTAAAATAGGATTAACAATGAAGCCTTCTAGGAAAAAAATTATCAAATTTGTATAGTTTATTTTGGAATTAATATTTTCTTCGTGCATTTTCTCTTCATTGATTAAATTTTAAATTGGCTTTTTTGGAACAAGAGCAATGAAGCAGAACTTAAAAAATCCAATCCGACTGCTAATCCAGCTCCAAACAGGCAAAAAAAAGAGAGAAAAAAATATGTAAGGCAATTTTATAGGGGATTATTAGATGTAAATAAATTATAGTTTTAAAAAACTGAAAAACAAGCTTTTGTGGTTGATCGAACTAAATCTGGAAGAGCTAATTTTGAAATATTTCACGAGGAAGAAGGCGTAAAGTCAATGATGTATTTCACTATAAAGAGCTCAATATTCTCACTGAAACTTGAATCAGCATTAGACACAAAAGTACACGTTATGAATCGAAGATTTTGTGAGAGATTATTTAATCGGGTGCCCTCAGAATCAATTCTAAGCCATTTTGGTAAAATGAAGCAATGAATGATGTTTCATTCCAATGATCGGACAAGAGAATGTAGAAAAACAGACTTTGTGTCTTAGTTTATAGCAGTTAGAATATAAATTATTTCTTTTTACACACACACATGCACGAGTTTTTTTATTTCCATATTCAGAAAAACTAGACAATTATTTATATTATGGTAAGAAATTGCTGAAGCACCCTCACCTATATGTGTGTTGTATCTGTGTTAACCTTGAGCGTTTTCGCTTTAACGGTTGTAACTTAATCTTTTAGTTGCCAAATCTGGAATCAGTCACCAAATTTGGAAATGGTATATCAAATTAGTCACCAACTCTGGAAATAGTTAATCCTGATGATGCTGATCAGGGTAATGGAACGAAATAATGAAATTATTGTACTGTCATCGGTCCTTGACAAGTGTGCAATATTTTGAATTAATCTGACCTTTTAAAGAGGGTAAAAGCCGAGTTCAAACATTCCGTTACATACCAGTGAAGCTTATAAAAGCGTGTTAAAAGATAATGATTTAGCGATGATATCTATATTGATGAAATTGTAAAGAATATTAATTTTAAGTCACTATGAATAATTGATTCACATTCAAATTCATTTTAAGATACAAACATTAACATTAACTATAACATTTGAAAAAATCTTGTAAAATGAGATTTATATAAAAAAAAAAACACTTACCATATTCTGAAAAAAGGTTTGTTCCATTTCATTAACCACAAAACTAATGCATCCTTCATTTTATTTATTTTTTACTGTATATTGGAAAGCAGTATGCTCTCTACCAAAACCGAAATCAACCATTAAATCTCGAATATGTTTCACCGGATATCAATTCATTTCTACTATTTTCTTATTATTTCCTCGTTTTTTCCCCTGATAAAGCAACTTCGTCAGCTGTTGGCGATGCATTCTTATCGAATCGAGTGTAACTTTCTTTCGGTGGGGTTTTTTGCTGAATTTGTCATAAAACTCCCAATTTGGAGAAGTTTTTTGCAGTAGTTTGTTCAAAGAAGTTCTTTTCGCTTGTTCGCGCAAAGCAAAGGAGAAAAAATAAGCAAAAATTAATCCACAAGAAAATCTTAAATGGAATGTTGTAGTATTTATACAGTTCAACTTTTGCTTTTATGCTATATTATTTAGTGAATATTCTAAAAAAATGTAGGGAATATAGTTACGCATTTAAATTAGTAATTTTAAGTTAAAAGTTAGTTTAAAGTGAATTTAGAAGTGTTAGTTTCCTGTTATTTAAAGCTGAAGAAAAATTCCACACAATTAGAAAAAAAAAGTTCAACTATGCTTTTGAAGCAATTTCTACGTAACGCTAAATTTGACTGAAACCATTTAACCACTTTTCATGTATTCATGCAAATCAAATTTATGCTGTAGCTTTAATGCTTGAGAAATTGCTACACAATGAAATATGTAAACAGACTAATGCAGTTCGACACACCTTTAAACAATTGACCCTTGCTGAATCGTTGTTATACCTCTGGCAAATTGAAAATAAATAATCAAGGAGAAAATGTGCTTATAGAACAATTTCTAGATTTATAATTTACTTTTCTTTCAATTGAAATTAAAAAAAAACTATTTATATATTAAATATTTACTTACAAAATTAATAGCTATAACAATTTAATATTGTATTTTGTAATTAATGAAACCTAATTCCATTTTAAAAATTAACGATCAACCTAGAAATAAAACAACAACAAGAAACAGAATGAAATGCCGTTTTTATTGTTATCTTGTACTTCTCGAAGGGAAGTAAGGGAAGTAAGGGAAGTTGGCAGAGCCTGAGACAAGTTGGACTCGATGTACGCTTGCCGTTGTTCGTAGCCTTGATCACCATACAGGTGACAGTACGAGTACACCCAAATTTAGTTGGAGAACAGGGGGGCAGGGGTATCCCACCTCTCTTCCCCTTCCTCTAACTTCACAAGAGAAGTTGTGACTCGACAGCCATTTAGAGTACCCTTATGCCACACAGGTACTATACATTTACAAATATCCCTGTTTTATGCGGGATTCGAGCCCAGTCCCTACGGTACAGTAATCAGCGTTGCTAACCGCGATATCGGATGGGCCAGAACAGAATGGAATATACTTTTAATTAAAACCTTATCGATATAGCAAGCATAAAATTCTGTATTATCCTTGTTCCTTTAATGCACTAATTATTTTTAATGGTCATATAAAAATACAGTCTAACCTCTATATAACAAACCTCTATATTGCGACGTTTTCTATATAGCGAACTTTTTCCTGAAACCTTGAACATTTCACAATTTTCTTCGTAAAATAACCTCTCTATAGCGAAGTGCATTTTCTATATAAAGAACTTTTTCTTTTGTGATTCAATTTTTGTTCTCCCTATTTTTAAATTATTTCTGAAAAAAATTCAAGTTATTCTCTCTTTAACACATTTAATGTTGGTCATAAATCTTGAATTGATTTTATTAGATCCTAAATCACCGAGAGTAATAGAGTCCTGAACGTTTCATTCAACAAGTGCATCCCCATTGCATTACCCAGTTCACTAGAAACATCTTCGATATTCTCTTTCACCATCAATGGAGTTGTTATGTGTCCCCGTGTTCTAATTATAAAATAATGTATGTTTAATATTACTTGTATGCTTTAAATTATAAAATGGTCTTAAAATTCATTAATTTCGGTATAAAATTATTATTTAAATATTGAAAATGCAGTGAATTCTTCGACATTCTTTTTTCTTGTTTTCCTTGCAGTTTTTTTTTTCTTTCTTTTTGATGGGTAAGATATATTAAATAAACACATATTAATTTTTAAAAAAGGTGTGAATATTTACATTTTTTAATATATAGTGTTTATGAATTTAAAATTTGTTTTATGTGGTTTATAAAGTATATTAAAAGATGAACCTCTATATAACGAATTTTCCATACAACGAACTTTTTCCCGGGATTTAGCGACTTCGTTATATAGATATCCGACTGTATATATATATATATATATATATATATATATATATATATATATGATAAATCCTCAACCCTTCAAGTTTCAGTTGGGGTAAAACCTACCAGAACAACTCAACCCGCCTCCCGCATAAGAACTTTGACTTCGACTCCGGCGAACTTACGAAGCACTGGCTCCTGATCGACGCTGAAAATTGGACTCGTTTTGTCATGGCCTGGATTGCAGACTGCTTTGCTGAATATTGAAATAAAATATAATATGATAAACGGCTGCACGTTGCATTTCTCCTTTCAATCTAAGAATTATTCCAATACATGATTTGTACACACACACACACACATCTAAACATATCTATATATATATATATATATATATACATATATATATAGATATATATATAGATATATATATATATATGTATAGATATGTATATATATATATATATATATATCTGTATGTATGTATATATACGCTAATTTATATTATATATATTTATTAATGAACAAAATGAAAGATTCCGACAGTAGATGAAAACAACAAAAGTTAGCGAGATTAGTTTTGGGGTTTATTCCTCATTATGAATAAATATTCCATCGGATTCAGCGAATTCTTCTAGAGCCACGCTTTCGTTTTCGTTTAATTATATTCTTAATTATTACTGTAACCAAAAACATTTTTTCTTTATGATATAATTTGGAAAATAATGTATTATGTTTCAAAAGCTTGCATTAGGGTGTCTTTATTGAGAATGTGTTGTACAAATCATTGCTGGAAATCTTGGCCATTGATTCATAATTAAGAAAAATTAAGCAAATACGATATCATTTAATTTAATGTTATCTATTACACATTTCCATTTGTATTGTCAATGGATGGGATGACGGGTTGGATAAGCAGAAGTAACAAGTAGCGAGAAAATTCAAAGTTCTGCAGTTAAATTTGAATCAAGGTTTTTAATACTTGTTTTATTTTTTATAAGAAACCTATTATGTGATCAAAAGTTGTACATAAAATGGCATTCTGAAAATAAGCATAAGGTGTCATGTAGAAAGGAAAGTGAGAGGCATCTGTTTGAGGGTCTCGTTATCATAATTAATAATTTTGTCACAAATAACTCATTGTCTTACGTCAAATAACAAAGAGAGTAACAATGTGAATTTCGTTAATACTTAGAAAGGATCAGCTATTATGTTTTGTTTTTGCTTTTTTATGACTGCCATAGCCTTATGGTCAAGGTCACGGACTCAGGGCCATCGTATCATGAGTTCCAACCTAGTATCGCTGAACACTCGCCGTGTAGAGGGTTAAATCTGTCGAGCCTTAAACGACCTCCCGTTTGATGGGTGTGGAAGTTAGGAGAGGGGGCTGCCAAAGCTCAGGTGTCCTCCTCGTCGCACTTGACCATGGTTCAAAATGACCACCGTCAGTCACCAAAGGCACTCGTGTAGCTGAATAAGGCGACGTTAATATTTACTCGCTTTCTTTACTTTTTCACATTTTTAAAGTTTTTTAAAACAAAAAAAATACGAAAAACTGTTCTACTTTTACTATTATTTGTAGTTAGTTATTTTATTATTATTATTGTATTATTGCGAGACTATTTTACCATAACCGGTGGCATAAGATGTACATGCGATCCTTCTGAGTAAGTTAAATAAGAGTCAAAAAAATTTCCAGAACTTAACATTTTAAGAATATTATTACAATTAAAAATAATTTAAAAGCAATAATTTGGCAAAAGATGAACATATAATTATTTATTTTCCAAATACTCTTCTTTTATGGAAAATGCTTCTGCAATAATAATATCTTGCTTAAATATAGCTATGACATCTGTATAGAGCCTGAACTATGATTTTTGAACTATACAATTTAGAAGTGGATTTATCCGTAGTTTAATGCATCATAGTAGAGAAATTTTAACAAAAAATGACTTATAATTGTTACAATCGTGAGTAACTCTGAAAATAATATGAATTTTTCAAAAGTCGTAGTCCAGGTCCTTTGGAGAAGTCTTAGCTATAAATAAGCAAAATATTATTATTATAGAAGCATTTTTCATAAAAGGAGAATATTTTGAATAAAGGTAATTTTAAGTTCATTTTTTGCCAAAATATTGCATTTAAATAGTATTTTTATTGTAATAATATTCTTATATATAAAACAATTTTATACATATTCTAATCTAAGTGACATTAAATATTTAAAAAAATATTCGTTTGTACGCCTTTGTAAAATTACGGTTCCGAACGTAGTCGGATACCTTAAGTAGTTTATGAAACAGTATAATTAAAAATATTAATTGAAAACTACTATTAAAGATGTTCTTGATGGAAAGGTTTCAGATAATGAGTATGAGGAACATGTATCAAAGCAGACTCCAATCACACATTTGAAGGCTTCCCAGCAACAAGGCTATTACTCAGCCACTTTGAGCCAAAAGGATCTCGGGTTAGGACAGACAAAATAGAATCTGCCATGCAAGAGATTAATGATTAAAATGTCAGCAAACTCTCCCTACAGGATTGGTAAATAAAACATAAAGTTCAATTTTTAAATGTTTTTAGTGTTTAAATAAAGTTTGTGACAAATCGGAGTCTCACAGCAAAGTTCACACTGTTGGAATACTGCTCGATTTACTCGTGTATTGTTACTATAGCACACGGTTTGCTTTGGCAGATGTTTAGGGAGTGTGTTACATCAATGTCGCTTTATAAAACTGCGCAATGGCTATTGGCAACAAACTTCGTAATTTTGGGTCAAGCTCACGTGACAAGGGCGCGACACCTGATCTACTGCTACTCCTCTCTAAGCAACCACACCTAAAGGAGAACTGTAAACCTCAACAGATTTAACTTTCATCTGCCCCCTGTACATGTGGGTCTTCAGCGTGTGACGTTTGGGATAAATAACGGTAGCATAATATTGATTAATTTAAGTATTTAGTTTATTTACGTCACAGCTATTATTTACAGAATTATACACGGAAGTCATTAAACTTATTAAAAGATTATTAGAGTTCAAAACAGTGTTTTGTGAGAGAAAGGATCCTTTTCGATGATCGCTCACTTGGAAATTCGAAGCATCTCTCTCTATGCTCGGGGATGAGGGGCGTCGCTTTTTGAGCATTTCGTTACATCCTGCCAGCGACAGGAAAGGTTCCCTCGTGATGTCAAAGGTCGCCAGGTGATCCAAGATGGTACTACGCAATAATGCAAAGTTGCACTTGTGTCTTTGCACGTGTGAGTCCGTTATCTTGATCCCCAAGGCTACCTCGGCCACACCAGTGCCATTGAAGGCCCATCTATCAGTGGGACTGATGCACGTGAAATCTGTCGTAACTTACAGTTCTCCTTTAAGTGTAGTTTTCAGAAGAGGGACAGCTCAGGTTTCACCCTCGTCACTTGATCATTGTTCGAGCTTGCGATGTCCATCGCCAATAGCACTCGTGTTGATTTATAGTTTGACCTTTGTAAATAATCATTCACTCCCCCATCATGTGGTCGCAGTAGCCGAGTGATCAAGGTATCGGATCGTGTCAGGCCTCGTCACGAGTTCGAGCCCAGTACCACTAAAGACCCGCCGTGTAGAGGAGAGATGCACATTAAATATGTCGAGAGCTCAAACGTCCTCCCGTTGGTGTAGTAATTAGGAGAGGGGGCGCCAGCTGAGGTGTCGTCCACGTCACTTGACCATGGTTAAAAAGTACGTGGTCTGTCACCAAAAGTCCTCGTGTAGCTGAACAGTGCGACGCTAATATTCCCTCACCCACGCCATTTAATAGCTCTAGATTTTATGTACCGCATATTATCAGAGCCAGAATTTATCTTCGAGATAAATAAGAGCATAATCAAAGAATTATCTTTAAAACCATGTAACGTAGATTTCATCTCAAAGTTTTCCTTTAATAAATAGTAGACCATGCATAAAATGTTTGCGTTCCTGAAATTATGACTTATTAGAGCACTTAAAAGTGAAGTTTCCAGTTATTAAATCTCACACAAAGCCCCGCTCCCCACAAATTAATAATTTATCTCTCCAAGGTAGGGGTAAATAATTAATATATAATGCCATCAGAGAGGTTTCTGGTGGATGGCTTAATAAATTACGTTTTGCTGTTAAATTAATAAACTATAACGTCCACCACAAAGTACACTGTAAATTTTAATCACTGAGCCCGTCTTTATTTGCAAAATTTGGACCAAGAGAGAGGTATTTTGAGGTACTTCTTTTAAATGATCAAGTTGCGACAAATTTCTCAAAATTCTTAAGAACTCACAGGACTCTTAAATTTCAAATTTTTCAATTTTTTGAAAAAAATATGTTTTAAGGCCTCAATATATTTCTGAGAATTTTGGTACCAAAATTGTATTGATACTGTGAAAATTTCCGAAGTTATTGAGAAATAAATACTGAAATCTAAAGATAAGAAAGAGATATATATGGTTTTCGTTTAACTTAATTTTTCGGAAAACATTTTAGCTCGCGCGCAGGATTTCTCAGAATCTATTTATGATATCAATTTGAAATAAGGCTCTTCATAACAATTTTCAAAAAAAAAAAACACACATTCAATACAATATTTTTTATTTGAATTTTAATTTATTTTCTTCTTAAAATTTTAAAATTTTCGTTATATATGTATTAAAAAATATTTTTTTCTCTAAATTTCTTAAAAGTTTGTATAACTTCAAAAGTGAACATTTTTATACCAAGTAAAATTAACTTCGTTCATTTTTATCAATTTTACACTTTAGAATCCTGCGCGGTGTAAAATACTAATTTTCATATTTTTGAAAAATTGTCCAATTTTTTTTTCTTTATAACTTTTTAAATTACGTCTCAAATTCTCTGAAAATTTGAGAAATAAGGTAAATATATATGATTATCCTGTGGTAAAAAATTAAAATTATTGTTTTGTTTTATTGTTAAATTACATTGGTTTGAAGAAGGATGTTTTTTTTTTTTCGACAGCACGGATATCTGTTAAGAATTCTGTGAGCCCTTAAAACTTTTGATAGAAATTATGCGCACGTGCATTATACAATTTAAATAAAATAATAGATACATTGTTTAGAATTCTAAATTTTCAATTACCCCATGCTATACATTTTCTTTTTAAAAAGAAAAACTTTAATTACACATTTATGAACAAATAGAAAATTCTTTCAGTTATATCCATGCCTTCTATCAAACCTATTATTTGAATTCATTAATTTAAACATCCTCATATGTGTATTTTTTATTTCTAATGGAGTTGCGAATTTGTGTTTTAAAACTGAAGACCCCGTACATTCCTCGGGAGCTAGTAGTGCGGCACCCTATAGATAGAACACCAATCCCCGCACATAATTTTGGTACCCGTATACTCACCAGAAGGAGGCACCTGAGCTCTGACCTTTTTAAACCATTCTCAGGAATTGAATTTTGCTGAGGGCACTCAAGGGATCGTTTACATGCCACATAATCATGTGACATGGACGCTATCGATTTTCTGCATCATGAAAATCCACCGTTAGGCAGGGTTTGAACCCACAACCTTAGGCGTTCAAAGCCACCCATAAGCCAGCTACGCCACCCAGCCGAAACTTCATATGTATATAAAATGCACTTTTTCTAAAAGCAGTTTTCCGTTTAATATTCTGTGGAAATGCGGGACTTCCATTCGCTAGACCAAGAGAAAACACGGTTTTAGGCTAGTTTGTGGACATCTTCATTAATGCTTAGTGAATAGGAGCTGCGTAGTGACTGACTGGGCAATAAAATTAGGTAACAAAATGTCGACAAAAGTGAATGAACCTATAAATATCCAGAACGATCTAGAATGATTATTTGAAGCGGCAACGGAAGAATCTGGCAATCTTCCCAATATATGTAAGGACAGTGTAGGTGAGCAACAAGAGAGTCTAAGGTATGACAACCACCCTGAAGTTCATTTGATTAACTTCCTTTGAAAAACTTACGGGAATGATAATCATTTGTCTCCCAGACGACATGAGTTTTAGCAAGCTTAAAACTCATTTAAAAGTCAATAACAAAAAATTATGCTACATGCAGGTGATTTCATGACATCCAATCTCCACATAAGTAAGAAAGTAAAATTTATTTATTATTTACATGATAAATAAAATTTTCGTGTCATTCTACGCAAATTACACGGGCAAAGTCACAGATTTTCTTGTTTTTAGTTTCCATTTGTTCAGGTGTGTGTGGCTCAATGTTCTGCTCCAGTTTCAAAAGTTCACAGAGAACTGTCCTTGTTGATCGGGGCAAAGTGGATACATTTATGCCTTTCTTCAACCATGGCGCAAGGAGATCTTCAATTAGTTTTATCGCAAACTTTATTCCAAATAATACTTTTTTCAGATTTGTGAGCCATATTATGTACATATATAACAAATGCATTCACATAACTGATAGTTACCATGCTATCTGTAAATTCGTGATTTTGAACTTCAATAAAATTTTCATTTTCTGATTCATCCTCAGAAATAAAATTGTCATCATCAATTAATTCTTTTAATAATTCTCAGATAGCCTCATTTTTACCCCAAAAGTTTTCTTCGCGAAAACGTTTTGACATCATCTTGAAAACGCAAAAAAAAAAAAAAAAAAAGAAAAAAAAAAAACTAAGACAGATTTTTTCATTTCCAAAAGTTACTGCTCCCCTTTCGTCTCTCAGACTAACATTGCTCTAAAAATACTATATGCGAAAATATTTTGAGAAAAAGAAATATCATTATCTGTAGTAGACAAGGTCATAATAAAGGTACTGAGTTGCACGCTACATTTCCTGTTTTTTGGGGGGGAAGGGTACAAGGTTATTTGTTATAGCCGTAGTCTGCTAGACAAATGGGTAGCATTCTAGCTTTAAATCGCTATTTTTAATATTAGTGTTAACATTAGTGCGTGGGTTATTATTTCCTATAAGAAGAATATAGACTATCATTATGAGAGTTCTCATAAAGCTTACGATTTACATAGATAAGAACCTGCCTGTTAAACTGAATGGATAATAACACTCAACCAATCTACATACCGATATACCATTTTATACATACTGTTACGAATTTGGTCTTGTTCTAATTGTTTCTACTCATTTGTGTTCATTTTTACAGTTTAATTTGTCGTATCTAATGTGATTTCAACCCTGTTTACCTGTAATATCATTTCCACTGCATTGCACGGCCCCCATGCTTTAACATTGGTTTAAATGGTAAACTCGCCAAATATTGCAGCTAGCGCCAAGTTGGCGACGGATTTGGCGACTTAATTTTTGGCGCCAAATTTGGCGATATATCGCCAAATGTGGGCGATAAGCTTGGCGACCATGGCAACCCTGCTCCTAATAACCCTGTCTGGCAACCCTATCGCGGTATTGTAACACTATGTATTGAGCTTTTCTCATACCTTCCGGATTTTTCTAGACCTTTCTATTTCTAGATTATTCTGGCAAGTGCCAGAGGTTTCTGACCGAAAGGTATAAAAGGGCCCGAGCCGGCTAGTTAGTTAGTCAGATCTCAGCTTTCAAGCAAGTGATACCTCTCCGTGTTTTAAAAGAGAGAGACGATTGCATAGTGAGTGTGTTATTGTTTTTATTGAGTTATTATTTTTGTGCTGAGTGTTTACTATTGCTTTTGTTAGTGTATTACATCTGTGTTATCAGTATTTTCATCGATTGTACGTGACTTTCTCGAACTGTTCTACAATTTGTGGAGGACTGTTTTGGCAAAGAATAAAATTGTTTTGGATCCCGCTCTTCGGCTTCAATCATTTCGAACCCCCGAAAACGCAACAATTGGTGTCAGAAGTGGGATTGAATGCCAACAACAAGAGCGATGGAGGCCCAGTTCCAGACTCAAGTTCTGGTCCACGAATGTGGGCGAAATGAAATCGGACTTGACCGCCAGCATGAATGCCAATATGACTGAAATGAAATCGGAGTTGACCGCCAGCATGAATGCCAATATGGGCGAGTTGAATACCAAGCTTACCAACGTAAACGAGCAGATCAGCGCCAACAAGGAAGAGTTGAAAAGTGATCTGAAGGGCATTGGCGACAAATTGACGACTATGGACAAGAAATTTGAAGAAATGGAAGGAAGAATCGAGTCGGTGGAATATAAATTCGAAAACAAATTTGTGGATATAGAGAACAAATTTGAAAATAAATTCGAAGATATGGAGAGCAAACTAGAGGCGAAAATTTTTGAAAAGTAGAAGATGTTTCCATCTCGTTCAGGAGTGACCTAGAGAAATTGAAGCAGAAAGTCATGACTGGTCAAGGGGATGAATTTAAGTTTCAAGCTCCTTATTCCAAGCCTTCAATCAAGCTTTCTACATATGACGGAAAGTCCTCTTGGCAGGTGTATAAGACCCAATTCTCCATAGTGGCGGATGCAAACCAGTGGGACTCCCAGACCAAGGCCTGCCAGTTAGCTGCTTCTCTTCGAGCCGACGCTGCTGACATTTTGCAAACTTTGCCGGAAACACAGCGGCTGGATTTCGACGCTCTCGTTAATGCTCTGGAGTTACGCTTCGGAGAGAAATGTGTGAAGGATTACAGCAGACTCCAGCTGAAGTCACGGCAGCAGAAAGTGTCCGAAACGCTCCAAGAACTGGCGACGGACGTCGAGAGGCTTTCTCACTTGGCGTTTTCTGACTGTCCGACTGAAGTAAGAGAAGTCCTGGCGCTGCAACACTTCATCGACGGGGTGCGTGATCCGGATATCCAGAAAGCTCTCCGAATGGCGGATCTCAAGGACTTAAAGGGGGCCCTAGTGTTTGCTATGAAATTCGAGGCAGCCCAGCAAGCAACACGAAAGGACAGACACCCCATACGAGCCGTCAACGAATCGGACACGTCGAACTCAAGTGTGGAGCGGTTAGAGCGACAGATGAGAAGCTTCATGAATAGAGTTGAGTCTTTGATGTCCCAGAAAGCAGACGGGAAGAAGACCCTTAAATGCTGGACCTGCGGTCGAGAAGGGCATCTGCAGAGAAGCTGCCGGGCACGCCAAGGCGCTGAAACTAATAAGCGCATTCCAGAAGGAGGTGTCGGAAAACTAATTAATGACCATCTCGTGGGGCGGAGGTTGCCAGATTTTGGAAACCCCCACATTCCAGTGTGTCAAATTTCGACAAAGAGTACCGGTGAGAATGGAATTTTTATAATGGGACATGTTAACGAGCTTCCCTGCAACATGATCATCGATACAGGAGCCAATGTGTCTATCATTCGGAACGATCTGGCTCAAAAATTAAAAGAGAAACTTATCTGGACCCCGCCCCACGTGGTGCTACAGACCGTGACGGGGGAAAAGATTGATATTCACGGAAAATTAAAAGTCAAGATCCAGTTTGGAGACACTACCTACCAACATGATGTGTATGTCGCAGATATTGCAGACCCTTTCATTCTTGGACTGGACTTTCTAAAGGAGCATGGTTTCACTCTAGACTTCAACAAGAACGAATTACGTTCCATACACGAAGAAGTCACTATATTCAAAATTGAACACAGGACAGAATCTATTCGACAGGTAACCGCTAACGAGAATATTACCATTCCCCAAGGACTGAAATCATAGTACCTGGATACATCGGTAACGATGTGAGTTTCAACTCTGGACTAATTGGAACTGCGGAAAATAAAGCGAATGGATTGCTAATAGCTTCGACGCTAGTGGACCTTTCCAGAAAAACTATCCCGGTAAGAATTTGCAACGTAACTGAAAAACCTAGAGTGTTCCAGAAAGGTGAAGTGTTGGCAACCTGCAGTCCAGTAACGTGTGTCTGCAAAAGTTCGAGCTTGCTCCTATCCAACTCGCCTCAACAGTTGACTCCCGACCTTCTAGAAAATGCTGAATTGTCCCCCGAACAGAAAAGCTCCGCAGAAAGACTGTTCCAAGAATTTGAAGACGTGTTTTCTAGAAACAGTAGCGATATTGGCCATACGACAGTGACACAACACAGAATTGATACAGCAGACCATCCGCCGATTAAACAGCACCCAAGACGCTTGCCGTTTGCTAAACAGGAAGAGGTCGGAACACTACTACGAGAGATGCAGGAAAATGACATCATAGAACCGTCTTCGAGTCCGTGGGCATCTCCAATCGTCTTGGTTCGTAAGAAAGATGGCTCCACAAGATTTTGCGTGGACTATCGAAAACTTAACGACGTCACCAAGAAGGACAGCTACCCTCTTCCAAGGATAGATGACACCCTGGATACCCTTTCCGGTCATAAATGGTTCTCGACTTTAGATTTAAAGAGCGGATACTGGCAAGTGGAGATCCATCCCGAAGATAGAGAAAAACAGCATTCACTTCCGGCCAAGGACTATGGCAGTTCAAAGTCATGCCATTCGGGCTCTGCAATGCGCCAGCTACTTTCGAGCGCCTGATGGAGACCGTGCTAAAGGGTCTGACTTTTTGAAGCTTGCCTTATTTACCTGGATGACGTCATAATAGGAGGGCGTACGTTTGAAGAACATATTCAAAATATCCGGAAGGTGTTATCAAAATTAAGCGACGCTAATTTGAAGCTAAACCCTTCGAAATGCAAGTTCTTCCAGAAAGAAGTCAATTATCTGGGACACATCATCTCTGCAGAAGGTGTTCGTACGGACCCCGAAAAAGTGTCCGCCGTAAAGAAATGGAAACGCCCTGAAAACCTCCGTGAGCTGCGAAGCTTCCTGGGACTATGTACTTATTACCGAAAGTTTGTGAAAGGGTTCTCTAACATCGCAAGACCCTTGCACAAGCTAACAGAAAGTAAACAAAAGTTTCAGTGGACAAAAGAATGTGAAGATTCCTTCCTCCAGCTTAAAGAAGCTTTGACGTCTTCACCGATCTTAATATATCCACAACCGGACAAGCCATTTATCTTGACACTGATGCCAGTAATGAGAGTGTCGGAGCAGTATTATCTCAGGAAATAGATGGCCAGGAACGAGTCGTAGCTTATTGGAGTAAGTGTTTATCGAAACCGGAAAGAAATTATTGTGTCACTCGAAAAGAGCTACTGGCTATTGTGAAAGCCATCGAGCATTTCCATCACTATCTCTATGGCCAAAAATTTCTTCTACGTACCGATCATGCCTCTTTAACCTGGCTAATGAATTTTAGAAATACTGAAGGCCAGGTAGCCAGATGGATACAACGGCTCAACGAGTATTACTTTGACATCAGACATCGTAAAGGCTCCTCGCATGGAAATGCTGATGCCCTTTCAAGAAGACCATGCCCAGAAAATTGTCGTCATTGTTCCAGAGTAGAGACCAAATATGACTATGCTATACGCCAGATAACAACTTCAACAGCGACGCCACCCGATCCCTGGAGTGACGAGAAAGTTCGAGAAGACCAGATGGCGGATCCTGATATTAAACCCCTTATAGAGTTTATGGAGTCTTCCAGCAATAAACCAAGTTGGCAGGACATCTCGGCTTATAGTCCTACAACTAAGCAGTATTGGGCCCTCTGGAATTCTCTACATCTCAGGAATGGTGTTCTATACCGAAAATTCGAATCAGAGGATGGAAAGACATTCAGGTGGCAATTAGTACTTCCTCGATCTCGTATCCCAGAGGTACTCAAAGAATTGCATGGCAGCCCAACAGGAGGTCATTTCGGCGTCATGAAAACTTTGCACCGAGTTCGAGAGCGATTCTTCTGGGGTAAAGTGAGAGCTGACGTGGAACAGTGGTGCAAGTCCTGTGATGCCTGTGCAGCTCGGAAGGGGCCAAAGATACGTAGCCGAGGGAAACTGCATCGCTACAATGTTGGAGCACCCTTCGAACGTATCGCTTTCGATATCCTGGGACCTCTGCCAAGGACTGCGTCTGGTAATAAGTACCTACTTGTTGTCATGGACTACTTCACGAAATGGCCCGAAGTGTACCCCATTCCGGATCAGGAAGCCCCCACCGTAGCGGAGGCTGTAGTGCAGCACTGGATATCGAGATATGGGGTACCTCTTCAACTTCATTCCGATCAGGGAAGAAATTTCGTCTCTGCGGTATTGAAGGGGGTCTGTGAACTACTCGGAATTGACAAGACCAAGACCACACCTTTGCACCCACAGTCAGATGGCATGGTGGAGAGGTTTAATCGTACCATCCTGAATAACCTCTCACTGATGGTCTCCAAGAACCAACAAGACTGGGACCAGAAAGTTCCTCTCTTTCTGCTAGCGTACCGCAGCGCCGTTCACGAGACTACCGGATATTCACCATCCCAGATGCTTTTTGGCCGGGATTTTCGTCTCCCTTTGTGACCTGCTGTTTGGTCGCCCTCCGGATACACCTTCATCGCCTGAGGAGTACGTGCAGAATCTCCAGGCACGTTTTGAAGATGTACACAATTTGGCTCGAGAACGAATCAACCTGAGGACGGAGAAAATGAAGACTCGGTACGACACAAAAGCCACAGGACATCAATTCAAGGAAGGTGACAAGGTGTGGTTCTACAACCCGACTCGACGCAAAGGACTTTCTCCTAAACTACAATCGCATTGGGACGGTCCTTATACAATTTTAAAGATAATAAACGACGTCGTAATCCGGATCCGTAAGTCAACAAATTCGAAGCCTAGAGTCGTTCATTACGACAGGCTTGCTCCATATTATGGCCATAATTCTTAGTGTGTCAATAATCGTGTAATTTATTTTGACCATGGTCTTGTATAAATAAGTTAGTGTGTAAATAATCTTGTAAATAATTTTGTTTATTATTTTGTAAGTGTTTATTTTGTACTATGCATTAGGTGTTTATTTTGTACTATGTATTACATGTTATTATTGCATATTCATTTAGTTGTTTTTAATCAATTGCTTTATTATTATGTTAACGTTTGATGAAGGGTTGTACTGCCCGGGACGTGCAGTTCTTGAGAGGGGGGCAATGTTACGAATTTGGTCTTGTTCTAATTGTTTCTACTCATTTGTGTTCATTTTTACAGTTGTCGTATCTAATGTGATTTCAACCCTGTTTACCTGTAATATCATTTCCACTGCATTGCACGGCCCCCATGCTTTAACATTGGTTTAAATGGTAAACTCGCCAAATATTGCAGCTAGCGCCAAGTTGGCGACGGATTTGGCGACTTAATTTTTGGCGCCAAATTTGGCGATATATCGCCAAATGTGGGCGATAAGCTTGGCGACCATGGCAACCCTGCTCCTAATAACCCTGTCTGGCAACCCTATCGCGGTATTGTAACACTATGTATTGAGCTTTTCTCATACCTTCCGGATTTTTCTAGACCTTTCTATTTCTAGATTATTCTGGCAAGTGCCAGAGGTTTCTGACCGAAAGGTATAAAAGGGCCCGAGCCGGCTAGTTAGTTAGTCAGATCTCAGCTTTCAAGCAAGTGATACCTCTCCGTGTTTTAAAAGAGAGAGACGATTGCATAGTGAGTGTGTTATTGTTTTTATTGAGTTATTATTTTTGTGCTGAGTGTTTACTATTGCTTTTGTTAGTGTATTACATCTGTGTTATCAGTATTTTCATCGATTGTACGTGACTTTCTCGAACTGTTCTACAATTTGTGGAGGACTGTTTTGGCAAAGAATAAAATTGTTTTGGATCCCGCTCTTCGGCTTCAATCATTTCGAACCCCGAAAACGCAACAATACCCATGATGACCAAATGGGTACTACTGGATGGGTACTACCAAATGGATATACTTCTTGAATAAACGTTGCATTCTTTTTCAGTTGATTATAAATAATACAGAATTTATCCAAGGTAATAGTCATGAAATAATTAGAAAACCTTATTTTTGGATTTTGGGGGTAGAAGAAAATTTTTAGAAAGATTAGAAATTGAAAACTATATTTTACTTCAATAAGTTTCATATATTCGTTACTCGAATTAAACTAAATTTTTTCGCAGGTTTTTCATTTTTACAGTAATTGCACGCTTTACTTTACGCTTCATAATGCGAGTATTAGGTTTAACACATCACGTTGACTCTGATATTTCTCTGGGGATCTTCCAGGTTCAGGACCTTCCTGAGCTTTTTGACAAACTTTTCCATCCATTGAAGTCTCAATATTCTTATTATTCTCTCTCTTGACATTCGTTTTCGGAACTGAACCAAAATCTAACCCTTTTACGTCTCCTACGCGTATTCACAATATTCTCCTCATTATGCGTGTCGAATGGCTCAGAGTCAGTATCCAATAGATCATCCTTGCTCTCGGAATTTTCTCCTCCATCTGTTTCGAAACGAAGGTTGCTCATACTTTTAAGTACTTCTCCAACAATTTCCTTACAGTTGCCATTTTAGAAGTAAATTTTTGAATTTGTGTTTGATAAGTATACTAAAAATAAAAAATTGATTACTAAACTAACTATTTTTATTTATTTACTATCCAAAGTTTGTAGCTTATTATTATTACAAACAGAACTGACCTCGTCACAAACATTTGTAATAATCATTTTTTTACCGCGTAGGTCATTACCAACCGGCGCTCTATAACCGCTATAAAACAAACTGCAAATAAGCACATAAAACAAACTGTACGCAATAGGGTGGCATTCTCTTTGAAAATTTGGAAGTTTCAACGCAGATACCTTTATAAAATTTCATATTTTCCAGCTGTCAAAGGATTTCTCAAGGTAGATAAAGGTCGAGGGCATATGAATATCAATAACGAAAGAAAAGAGAAATTTAAGTAGCTGGTCATAATGAAAAAAGAGTTGTGCTGTAAAATCCAAAAAAATTAAAACCTGGAATTTAACAATTTTGATTAAAGTCTCGAAAGCGGCCATTTAACCATACTAGTAAAATTAGTGTTAAATTTGAAAGACGATGTATCACGTAACATCATTCAAATTAAGATTTTTAATATTCAAACTTTTATCATCTAACTTGTCTATTAAGAAACACCACTTAAAAACATCTTCCAAAACCTTTAATTTTTCAAGCAGAAACCATTCCAAAACGCATGAAACATTTTCTCAACATTTTAAAAGCATTTTCCAAAACCCTTGAACACAAAATAAAAACTGAAATGGTAAAATTTCCTCTGCGCTCTTTTATATCCATTAAGTATTAGCTTCAACTCAAAATTGGATTTTTATTGTGAAATAACACATTTTTTAATAGTTGCAATTGCACGGAAGAATACGAAAATTATACTTTTCAAAAACGTACTACTCAGTTTGTTGTATGTGTGTGTGAGTACCGTTAAAATAAATACTTGCATAGCAAAAGAAAACTGTCACGTAAGCAAATAAATGAAGGGAAAAAAGACCGATTTAAATGTTTTTTTAAAAAAAACACTTTTCTTTTTTACAATAAAGAAGAGCTTGAAGTATTCAATTTTTTTTAAAAAAAATGTTCTTTGGACATGAAAAAAATAGTTAAATCTGGTTTGAAATAATCTGAGAAATAACACTACATTTATAAGTCTAGACTTTCTCCCTTTTTGTCCGCCGAAAGAGTATTTTGGCTGTAAAGATCGTTTTTAGACAATGAGAGAATACTTTTTAATAATGCTAAGTAGAAATAATCTTAGCGACTGACTTCGTGATAAATCTGATCACCAAATATCACCAAATTGGTGACAAAAATAAATCTGGAAGAGTCTGGGATGATTATATGATGAAATAATTTTAAAATCTCTAAGAAGATTCGTTCAAGGTTATATAAAGAGAGTGCAATGAGAGAGAGAGAGAAATAACACGAGAGTCAAATATTTGACAGTGACTGAGCGTTTTATTTGCCTTGTGCAAAATTGAAATTACAGTTTTCAATTGTTATGCACTATATTTCCATTAGCTTATAATACATATTTTTCATTATATACGTGTGCGTTAGTTGCTTTCTGTTGGAAGATAAAATTTACGTTATTCACTAGAGGATTCCATTGGCTTTTGATGCAATACTACTGATGCTTTTGATGCTGTGTTACGCACTAAGAACCGTTGGAGGAAATGTATAAATCTGGCAACGATATAAAATGGTAATTATGTAGAGAAGTCTCTAAAATAAAAATAATATTTGAGTTTCTATCTGGAATATCTTAAGAAAAAGTTTAAACTTTTCGATAAATCCCTCATATTTACGAATTGTTTCTCCTTTAAACTTTATTTTACTTAACGACAGAGAGAACCACAAAATTTTCTTTCTCGAAACATTCAAACTGAAAGATTAATATTTATTGCATTTTTCTAAAAATATTTTAAGACAGCCATTTTTCAAAAACGAAACAAGCAGTAAGAATATTTTATCAAAATATAATTATTCACAATACACGTATTTTCTATCCGAATTGTTTTCGTCTACGATTTGAATCAGATTAATAGAAGCATGAGTTCCGAACTTTTAAGTTTCATGATCAATTAGACTTTAAGAAAGTTGATGTCAACTTTTAAATTTTGAAGTAAAACGTAACGAAAATTTTTAAATCAGTTTCATCATCAAAACTATACAACTTTTATGTAAGTCATACATAATGTTGATGTATGAATATTAATGTTTACAGATTTTTACTTAAAACTGCTACATGTCACTCTTACGCCTTGTACTCAAAGAGAGTTAAGTTGAGTTAAATTGAAATAAAAGTTTTATTAAGCATTTAATTATAGTTTGTTTATAACTTATTATTCCAAGCAAATATGTCTCTTTTTTGTAACTGGAAATTTAAACATTTCATTTGCCGTTTACATATAATCGAGTTGATAGATCTGACTAAATATATTCTGCAGAAGTTTCATCCTCGCATTTAAATTGCAGTCCTTTTAGGTATAATTTTGTATGAAATCATTCTTTCTAAGCAGTTTGTCCAAATCATTCTCCCCAGCAGTTTTCATATTCCATGTAAATCCTTCGTGTACCACCATTATAACCTGAAGGTTGTCGTAAGAACTTTTTTTAACAGTAACTTCGAAAATTGAGACTCTTAACTCCGAAGTTTTCGTTCCAATCATTACTACTTTTGAATCGGACGGTGCTGTATATGCCAGAAACACACAAAAAAGTTAATATCTCAGTTTTATTAATCACATTAATCTAAAAACTTATTTTTTTTTGTATGAAGATATTCTCACACTAATAAATTTTAGTGATTAGATATTATTTATTTCTCACAACAATCTCAAACAAAATGTCGGCTCCGGTGGCTTACAGGTAGCTTTCCCGCTTCGTAAGCCCAAGGTTTCAGGTTCGATCCCGGATGGAGTCAATAGATTTTCTGGATGTAAATTTCGCAGATACGCCTGTGATATGATTATGTGGCATGTAAAAAATTCCTTGAGTATTAATTTGCCTCTGTTACTCTGGGTAAAATAAATCATGGCAATATTTAGCATGCGACGAGAGTTTGAATTGATTACAATTCAAACGCTACAATTTGGTAGTGGAAGTCACCACTAGATGGTGCCACCAATGAGACCTCTTAGAAGATTCGTTCAAGGTTATATAAAGACAGTGCAATGAAATAACACGGGAGTCAAATATTCGGCAGTGACTGCGCTTTTTATTTGCTTTGTGTAGAATTGAAATTATGGTTTTCCATTGTTATGCACTATATTTCCGTGCTTCCACTTTTTGGGGATTTGCCATGCCTGAAAAGGCTGAGTAGCTAATATGCAGCCCATTGAGGGGAAAAATCTCAAAATAGCTCTACAAGGCGAATTGTATCTTTGATAATTTTTCAATGTGCAGCCACTCTTAATCTTTATTGTAATCACTAGCGTAGCCGTAGTCCCTGTGACAAAAATTTCTTGGGGGCTCATCTTTGGGTCGCTTTAAAATTCCACTATCGTTTGCTTACATATGTTGCGCTGATACGACGATAACTACGACACTGTTTCTAATGAACATTCCTAAAATACTGCACTAGATTATTCCCTCTGTAGGAAGCTCATGAATTGTTGACTGCCTATTCACTGTTAACAATCACTTTTATTCGCCACTTGACTTCGTATGCTTAATCTCATTTACACCACCATTTTTTTTAACACGCTTTTATAAGTTTCACTTGTATGTACTGGAATCTTTGAACCCTATTTTTACCTGCTTTATAAGGTCAGATTATTTCGAAATTTTGCACTTGTCGAGGACCGAGGACAATACAATAATTTCATAATTTTATTTCATTGTCCTGATCAGGATCCTCAAAAATAAGGATTTTAAAGATTTTGAGATTTGGCGACTAATTCATTATATCGTTTCCCGATTTGGCGACTAATCGCATATGCCATTTCCAGATTTGGTGAGTAATTCTAAATTTATTGACTAAAAGATTAAGGTGCAACACACAGACCTTAAATAGGCTTGTGGTTAATGCAAGTAAAACAAAAAAAAGTGTTCTTTATGTGAAAAAGGGTTGGGCGGGAGCGTAGTTTTTCTGAAAAGGGAAATAAAAAAAAAGATTTGTGCATTAGAATAACAATAATTTATTATAACTGCTAACTATTTTTTATTTTGATAAAGTAATACGTTTAGAAGTGATGATACGAATTAACAGAAAAAAAAATACTTTTAAAAAGTGATAAATTTATATTCTAACTACTAATTTTTCTTATTTTGATAAAGCAATATGTTTATAGAAGTGATGATATGAATTAACACTGTAGCAATACGTTTAAAAGGTGACAATACGATTGATATTTAATATTTCTTCTTAACATTTAATTAGCACTTTTATTTGATAAATTCAACAAAGAGTAAATGATAATATTAAAAACTAAAGTAACAGGCTTTTTTATAGTGTGAATC
Organism: Trichonephila clavipes; assembly: GCA_019973935.1. Taxonomy (NCBI): domain Eukaryota; kingdom Metazoa; phylum Arthropoda; class Arachnida; order Araneae; family Nephilidae; genus Trichonephila; species Trichonephila clavipes. The sequence goes on from BMAU01003548.1 coordinate 619,570, forward strand.
GAACTAAAAGATAAAAAAAATAATTCTTAATAAAGAATAAAATGTGTGATTAACGAGGGAAAATTTATGTCATTGTGGTAAAAGCGGGGGTGTTTTATACTACATTTTTACACTAACTCAGTATTTCGGAATAGAACTAGTAAGAAATTATAACAATTAATATAGAGCATCCCACGCTTTTACCACAATGACATTCATTTTCTCGTTAATCATTTTATTCTTGTATTAAGAATTTTTTTTTACTTTTTAGTTCGATTCACTATAGAAGCCTGCTTTTTAGTTTTTTTAACTGTAATTCATTTTGGTAAAAAGTTGGCATTTTAAGACGCTTTTATTTCAAATAAACCCCTATTGCAGAGAAGCTCTCGAAGTAACGTACATTACAGGTTACATCAAATCCACTCTCTATTCATGTAGTCATCTATAACAACTACTGTTATCTGATTTCCAGGAGTTTCAACTCATTGGGTCCACTTTTTTTCAGCTTTATTTTGTAAATGAATATGATTTTGCAATTTTTAATTCCCTTTTATATAATGAAATAGGCTAAACTACCCTGAAACCTCGGTAAACACTTTTAAAGGAATCTTCTGTTCATACTCAAATTACCTTTCATACCATTATTCCAAGTATCAGCATCATTTGCTTTCAAATCAGAACCACACATTCAGAGGGCTGCATGCATCTGGCATTTTCCAAGGAACCCATTCATCAATATTTATCCATTGAGCGAACGGTATCATATGTGCTACAGTCATTCAATCCTGTTCGGGAACATTACGAAAGGAATTAGTTCATTTCGAGGCATGCAACCGAATCAATACATCAGATCTTTTATTGCCAAATGATGGTGATGTGAGTAATAATGCTGTTTGAAACGACGTGGTCTCATGCTCTAGAATGAAAGGGGGAGTTAAAATTCAAAATTGTTCTGGTAATGCAATTAATTTTTTTAGTTGTGAATAGCATTGCTTTTCAATCTGGAGATAGATTTGGATAAATTTGCACTGGGAGAGAGAAAATTTCTATTTATCAAATAACTTTAAATTTTCGCAAGTTTATTAGAAAATAGTTTCTGTATATTAAAAACAAGGTTTTTTAGCTAAATAAAGGAGTTTAAAGCAACTTTTCTTTTTTAAGTGAAGATCTAATATTCGATGTACCATTTTTAGAACAAAAACCTAATATGGCGATTGATCAAATGTGAATATTAACCCTTTAACTCCCGAAGAAAATTTGCTCGATTGGCTGTGCAGTGCCGCCGTTTTTCACATAGGCACGCAAAATCACGTGGTGTACTGGGGGAAAAAAGACATGAATAATAAATCCTGCCCTGAAATAAGTAAATCCTTCGTAAACACTGTCAAGTTCATTGCATTGTATTGCATTTCAAAACCTTTGAAATAGTTTTGCAAGTAGCAGAGTAATTCAATAGTTCTTAATTTGGAAGAATACACGCTGTCCCCGAATGTCGTGTACAGACATGGAGAGGAGGTAGAGCACATCGTGAAAGGAGCCGTAATTACATAGGAAAGCATGGGTGGGAAAAAGTAGGTGACGCTATACATCAGCTCACAAGGTCGGAACGTTTGGTTTCCTCATTTCCGAAATGGACAGTGTACGATGGACATGAATCATAATACGAACACCGAGTTGGTAGATATCCACTTCATCTACGACCTAGTTAACGGGAATGGACGTGTTGCTGTTTGGTTTTATGGGGAAAGATATCCAACGAGGAGGCAAGGGAGGAATCAGAACTTTGCGGAACATGGATCTTTCAAAGACACTATTGACGACACGCCCGTCAGTTGGGAAATGGACCTGGTTTCATGAATATCCATCGCTGCTACTACGATTCATGAAATACCCGATATTTTCGAACATGTCCGTCACTCCATGTTACGTCGGTGTCTTGCATGCATACATGCGAATGGCAACAATTTCAAACACCTCCTGGGTTGCTTTAATGTCGTACTTTTAGTTTATTTTCAGTTTTTCATTTTTGTAATAAAGCGTTTTACACTACATTCTGCATTGTGGCCTTGCGTTATTAGTAAATATATCTATATCTCGTTAGGGTTAAGTTTCCACCCATGCTTTCCTATGTAATTATGGCTCCTCTGGATGTTCTCTGCTAGGGATGAGGATTCTTTCCTAAAAAGTTCGATTTTTAAATCAATTCGAATCTTAACCTGATGTATTAATTCACAAAAAAATATCTAGGTCTAAAAGATCGGTTTCTAAAAAAATCGATTTTTTTTTCAAGTCTGCATTTACAATGTAAATAATTAATAAAAAACAAGATATTTTATAAAAAAACAAGGAAGACACCATTATATATATATATATATATATATATATATATATATATATATATATATATATATATATATAAACAATCTCTTATCAGTAAAATCAAAAAATGTTTAAGTTCAGAGAATTCGACAATTACAATTAATTTTATTACCATATCAAAGTATAAGGTATAAAAGGAGAAATTTATTTCCTAAATGTATTTGTTACATTAAAAAGTTTAGAAAAATAATCTACCTTATAGTTCCCAATGCTTAATATCCAAGCTTTTTAAAAACAATAGTCCGTCAAGTCTACTGGGATCCAAGCGGTTCCGCTCACGACTTGCGATGTTGCTGGCAATCGAAAAAAGGCGCTCACAAGGAACACATGATCCTATGATACTCATATACATCATGGCTATTGAGTGAACGTGATGATAGAGTTTTTCTGTCCTTGCAGTAAAGTATATAATCATACTTCAAGTGCACAACTGCCTGCGATAAATAGTGTTTAAATTCTTAGTTTAAGCCTTGACATTCTGGTGCATTCAACTAATTGTAAATAGTTTTATGGTTTTTACTTAAACCGAAAAAATCGAATGTCAATTTTCTAGGATGAAATATCGATTCACAGAATGATTTAGGGTTACATATCGATTTAAAAATAGATTTTTTTGGCCCGAGAAACCGGTTTTTCGATTAATCGATCACAGATCGCCATCCCTGTTCACTACCTCTCCTCTAAGTTTTTACACAGCATTGGGGGACACCCTGTATATGCGCTACGGGCAGTTAACGCACTAACCGAGAGAGGCATATACATACGCCCGCGGCAAGAGGGAGGTTAATAAAGATTGGAAATCCCGTGAACAACTAATGATTCAACCTCTAATGTTGGGCATTTGTAAAATAAAATAAAATTTTAAGATTTATTACATTTGTTCATTTTAACTTTAAAAAACTCCTAACTTTTTAGGCTTTTCAATTAAAAATAAATACTTATATATAGTCTTAGTGTCCTCTCCTTTTAAGAATAAAAAATTCTTTTTCCAGCTGTTTTTGATAATAGTTATTCAAATTCATCTGAAGATATTAACATATTCCATTTCTTTCTCTAGTAGTCAATGCGTAGGATGCACATTTGCAGTTAGTCTTCCCATACATAGGGCTTAAAGCATTGCTTCTCAAACTTTCAATAACAATTGCCCCCCTCCCTCCATACAATGACAATGTATTTAATACAATGATAATGTACTTGGGCGCTAAAGCTACAGTACGACAGAAACTCAATAAAATTTCAAGACAAGTATTAAATTTTGCATATTCTTTTATAAATTATTAACCCCCATGAGTGTCATACTAGCAATATTAAACTTGTTCTTAACTTAATATTGATAAATTAATTATCAAATACATAATACAATAATCGATACATTTATAAGTACATTATATAAGAGTAAATGTGTATTTTAATTTTTAATTTTTATTGCTTCCTTTCAATAATTTGTAATTCTTAAAATATTTTATTTTCAACTCTTCGATATGCTCGCGCCCCACATTTTGAGAAATACTGGCTTAAAGAAATATGCGTTAGAATTCTCCATCTTCTACTTCTCAAACATATGCAAAATTTTCATATCTATACAAATCATTTTCAGAGAAGTCATTTTTATCATTGTCAAATCCGGAGTGATTCAGAAGAAACTATGAAAGCATAATCTTTTTATTTACTACAAATTCCATTTCTATCTTGGAATGTTTATTCGGACATTATATAAATACATGAAAACACACGAAGACAACTAGGCACAGAAGGGAGAAATAGAAACAATTTCCCATAATCCAAAAGCCCTCAGCGTTTTAAACGGTTCAAATATTTTGCCGAATCACGTAGTTTAAATCCACTCGTGGCTGACCAAGTGATCAACTTAGTGCAATATTTGATGACGTGGAATTTTAGGAGAAAGAAGCGGTCAAATTAAACTTACTATTCCAATTAAGTTAAGTATCAATAGAGTGAAATTATTGCTTGGGAAATTCAGGATCGAAATAAATTAAAGAAAAATATTATCATAGGAGAAGTATTTAATATTATATGTGAGTGCACCCGCGCGTGTTTAAATCTATGAGAAAGGTGACTCACTCATCATGATACCTCTAGAACTATTAGACATACAACTTGAAAATTGGCAAGCGTATTTCTTTTGTTGAGTAGAGATACGCTACTTTGTACATGTCTCTTTGAATATAAATCAAATGACACTTTACTTATATTTGTTCACTAAACTTGCTTCTTGTATGTATCGTTAATGTGAATGAAATGTTTAAGCCATTTTGTGTAATCGAGACGATAATTCTAACTGAAAAAGATCTAATCTCACGCAATGTCCCAAGGGGATTACAGGGACGTTATAGATAAAAGAAAACTATATTGGCTCTACGGACTTGCAATTTGTCAAGCATGTTTCTTCCGTTGAGTAGAGATCCTTTAAAAAGGAGTTAAGTGAAAATCAACTTAACTTGGATGAGGGGGGAAGGTTAGGGGGGAGGCTTAAGAAAGTAACCTTCTTGTTCAGAAATTCAAGCTCTGTTTTCTTTAGATTAAGAGACCAGAACTATAATAATGCCTTTGAATACAATTCTAAGCTTAATGCTACTACTTCAGATACAATAACTTAAAAACAATTTATAGTCATACAACAACACGGAAAATACCTAAAGGAATGGGAAATAACGGCTAGTATATACAGTAAGCCTGCTGAAGTCCATTGCCATCCCAATAATTTATGAGCGATAAAAGCTGTAATCATATAAGTGGGCGTTAGGTATAGTAAAATCGTCATGCATTACACAAAAAGACTGCTTAAAACACTACCTAGTGGATAAATTTGGAGTTAGCATTCTTATCTCAAAAACATTAAAAAAAAGATTAAAGCAGTGTTTCTCAAACTTTCAATACTGGCGACCCAATTTTCAATCATAATTTTTGTCGCCCCCTGTACAACAATAATGTATTTACTGCAATAAAAATGCACTTTCAGAGAGAGACGATAAAGTTACAATACGATCTTAATTATAAACCGTACAAATTAATACGATAAGTATATTAAATTTTCTGTATATGTAATATTTAAGTAATATATATATTTTAAGAAAATTACTTAAAAGTATATATTACTCACTTATTATTAAGCTCTGGTTTCTCTTCAGACTTCGTGCTAATCTTTCGTACTTACTTATTATTATGTTATTTTTCTTTCTCTAATTTTTAAATTGGAACAGATCACAAAATGATATATTTAATTAAAGATTTATTTCCTTCAGCATTCATTTCTCAAAGTACAAATGTCATTAGAAAAATAGTCTAGTCAATGTTGCTCTCTATCATATCCATCACATCTGGCATTATAGGGTACGTTTGCGTGAGTCTGGGCAACCTATCGGACGTCTGCGCAAAACATGTAAAGATGCTTTTCCTCGTACAATTCCAGTCAGTTTTGGTCGACTCGATACTCCTATAGCTACCCAATCTAGCTTGAATGTACATTTTTTTAATTTACACGTTAATTGTAATTTACGGTAATTAAGTATTTACGGCAGTAGATTAAAACAATATCATACATACATTTTTAAGTTGTAAGAAAACATTCACATTCGACAAAACATTCGATGATAATAAAGAATCAACAAGTACACAGACGAACGAGCATGGTTCTGAAAATTAAATCATGGCGATATTCTCAAAAATAATCAAATTTTGAATTTACCACTACTGAAGTAAATGATGGAAAAAAGCCCCACTCGATATGTGTTAAAACTTACAAATCTGTAGAACAACATGTGAAAGTTGTTTTTAAAACATGTAAAATCATATAGCTATGTTGGCAAAGAATTTTAAAAAGTATTTTCTGATGAGGACAGCTTGGTAGCAAGTTACGAGTGGATGAGGGATCTATTTCAAGATACTCCAGAAGGGCTCTCAACTTCCGAAGAAGAAATCTTCATAGATTTCCCATCCAGTGAAAAATTAAAAGGCAACTTTGTAATAAATCGCTCTTTGAATTTTGGGTAGAGGTGGATGAGGAATTATCCGTACTGAAAACAAAAGCACTTCGTATACTATTACCATTTTCAACATCCTTCCTTTGTTAAACCGGATTTTCTGCGGTGGATGCTTTGAAGACAAAATATAGATCTCAGCTAAATATAGAAAAATCACTCTTTAAGTGTCAATTTCTGATATTAAACTTTCCTTTGAAAAACTTTCCTCTACAAGACAAGCCAGTGGAGGTCCCTAATAATTATTATAAACTTGTTCTTAATCTAGTAATAAGATTGATTGATTGAATATTAACGTCGCACTGCTCAGCTGCATGAGGGCTTTAGACGACGGACCACGTAATTTTGAACATTGGTCAAGTGACGTGGACGACACCTGAGCTGGCACCCTCTCTCCTAACTACCACACCACACCAACGGGAGGACGTTTCAGCTCGACAGATTTAACGTGCATCGCTGCCCTACACGGCGGGTCTTTAGTGGCAAGCCACGATCCGATACCTATACCACTGGCTACCGCGGCCAAATTTAGTAATAACAAATTATTTATAAAATACCTTCTTCAGTACTGATACATTAAACGTATACTGGCTGAAACACCGAATCTTCGCACGAGTTCATTTTTTAAAAAATAAAACATTATTTTTGATATAATAGCTGAACTGTAAGGAGAGTAAAACTGCGTGCACGACATTGTATACAAAAATGTAAAATGATTTTTTTTTAGATAAATGCTATAATTGTAAATAACTGTTTAAAAAAGAACTGTAGTTTTAAACCTCACAGAATTAGCATTTAGAATTAATGTTAAATAATGAAAAAAGAATATAAAATTCCTATGAAGAATAATTGTGTTACTTTTAACATTTAAAGCGAGAAGACTTCAAAATGTTTTAACCCGGGAGCAGGCGCGTACCGATGCTAACGCTAATGGTAGTGGGGACTCAGTCACCCCACTCATTTGTTTATAATTATTTTTACTGTACACGATACAAATCGGAATTCTAGTGAATATTTTAATTTATAGAAAGTATACTTACCTTCTTTCAAGGACTATTCAATTCTTTGATGATTTGAGAAAAATCCAATAAAACTGAGCTAAAATGATTCAAAGTACAAGACCATAATAAAGGACGCAAATCGACACTTTTCACTAATATTACAGAAATGTTATAAATCAATCAATTCTTTCCAAATATCGTAAAACTCTATTATTTACAGTTTCCCTAAGCGAAAAGCAAACGCATAAAAGATGGGACGGAAATATTGAATAACTATACCATAAGATTGAAGGTCAATCAAATGATTAGCAAACGTACTATGCAGCCTGGCTGAAAAGTGAATCATGTCTTTCTTTTCTTTTTCTACAACTAATGTACAGTATTTCAATAATAACTACAGTGATGAATTGTTTATCTTCTTAGAATTTTTCTCAGGGTCTGGGTTTCGTTTTTCTTTTTAACGAGTAATATTTTATGTTAAAACGTAATAAAAAAAATCTCTCATTGAGGAAATACAGCAAATAAAACAAAATGTTTTTTTTTTTCTTTAATTTTGTTTTGGGATTAAAGATAGCTATTTGATCACCGAAAAAAAGCCAGATAATAAACATAAATTATGCCAGTGTTGTTGTGTGTATTTTTTTATTATGGAAGAAAGCATTTTGTTTTACTTCTCTTTCCAGTTCTTTTTTTTTTTAAAAAAATCTTTAAATTTTCGATATGCTCGCGACCCCTTTGAAGTGTCATCGCGCCCCACACTTTGAGAAACTCTGGATTAAAGAGACAATCGATTGTAATGTTGTTCAGCAACGTCAATTTATTATAAAAACATCTTGCGCACAAAATGGATAGAAACAAAAAGCACAAAGCACTCACACGTGTTTCATCGCCAAGTGTTGCCAACTATGTATCTGTAGGCTAAAAATAGTGTCTTTGAGCAACAATATACATCTTCACAAGGGGTTCCGCTGAACTTTCTTCAACATGACACTCTGACGCAAGCATTCGTAATACGGTTTCGAAGTTCCCGTAGTTTTAGTGGATGGATTGCACACATCCTTTGTTTCTCCTCATAAAAAAGGTCAATAGGTTCAGATCAGGTGACCTTTGCAGGCCATTCAACACAGTCACATTACCTATGACTGGTTGCTGGATTTTGTTTTGAATATACTGTGTGACACGTGATGCCTTGTGCTACGAGGTGCCGTCATGGTAGGCCGGCCATACTTTATGGTTGTCACTCAACGTCAAATCTCTAGAAAATCGGATAGTGTGTCCTTCAGTAATGACAAGTATTGGAATCCCATTAACATGCCCTCGTAAAATACCGGACCAAACCTTTGATAGTGAATGTTCAGTACCAGACAGCTATCGGCGACCTAACTCGATGCCGAACTTAGAAAGCACATATAGAATTATTCAGCGACTAGATATGGATTTTCTGCTTATTGTGCGTATTATTACCCCCCAAAATATGTCTTCTTCGTTCGTATGATGTCGTCTCATAGTCTGACTTCCAAGCGGTTCATAAGGAAGTTGCACTAATCCTAGAGTCTCGGATCATATTCTGCCGTTAGTGTCTTTCGGGAGGTAAGGATGGCACCATTCAAGATATTCTCAACTCTCAACATTAAGACTTAAATCAGTGTTTCTCAAACTGGGGGCGCAGGGACCCGCGAGGGAGGCGCGAGCATATTGAAAATAAAATGTTTAAAAAATAATTTTTTTTGAATGAAGAAAAACAAAATGTTTTCTGACATAATAAAAATGCACATTTACACTTATATAATTTATATATAGCATCTAGTGATCATCAAAAAATAAAAGATTCCATTTCAAACACTCATTAGCTATCTTTGGTCCTATAACCAAATAAAAAAACATTTTGTTTGCTTTACTATAATCCGACGATGAGAGATTTTTTAAATACGTTTCCTTTAACCCCTAAAATACTACTTTTGAGTATCATGTATTTGACCTTCAAATTTACTGATTTGTTTCACTCCATCTCTTTTTCTTTTAGGAAAGTTTTAAATAATATTTTTCTGTTGCTTTTTTTCCATGTGAATGAGTTATATGATATATGGATAAGCAAATAGAGCACTTTGAAAGATTATTTGGCCAAAATGTATTTTAATGAGTATTCTGAAACATATCATTCACAACGAAAACTTTTTTTTACGCAATTCTTTTTCAGAACTAATATCCATATGTTTTATTGAATACATTTTTAACACGGGATCGGTCGCGCGATGCGCAGAGTCATCTCATGCTCAAGAAATCATTAATTCTTGGAAAACTGTTTATTTGTTACCACAATGACCTTAACAGAGTATCCTCCAGTATGACAGTTAAAATGGGAACTAAAATGAATTTATCGCATTTCGCCCTCTTTTGGGGGGGAGTTGCAAACGTTTTTTTTTACAATCAAGTTACTGGTTTTGATCAAGCTCCCTGCGCGACCACATTTGTTCAAAAATATTTTCTATGAACATGTCCATGAACTTTCCCCCATGGACAATTTGTGGTTTTGATTGCTGTGTTGTATGACTTATTATGGTTTATAAATGTAAATGAGCAGAATATAAAAAAATGGGCATCTGTGATCTCTATTGAAGAAAGTTGAAAATGACCAAGCAATTGAAGAACCTGTTGAAATAATGCACATAAATCGAAAGCGAAAGTAAACAGGAGAAAAACGATAAACATGAAACGTTTGAGTTGAATTGAAATTTTCAAATGCTGCCTAAAGAACTATATGAAGAAAACTATGAAGCCAAAAATGTAGCACTTCACCTTGTCAAAAGACACAAGGAAGAAAAAAAAAAAAAGTTCAAAATATTATTTGTAGATCATCAAACGCAGCAAAACTACAATAACGTGAACAAAATATGACAATTTTGCTGGAAAATAATGTTCCTGTATTGTTAGCGAAAAAATGTCTGTGATTTATGTCCTTTATTAAGGGCACGCAGATTTGGAACATTTTCTTTAGTTTTCTTGGATTTTTCCCTTAAATTATCAAAGAAAAATTGAAAAGTCCTTGAAAGTAGGTAAGTATATTTTCTCTTAATTAAATTATTCACTGGAATCGTGATTTTTATCGTGTATAGTAAAAATAATTATAAAACAAATTATAGTTTAAAAACAAACTAAAAAACACGCTTTTATAGTGAATCGAACTAAAAAAGTAAAAAATAAAAACATATAATACGTAAAACAAGTAACATGTACAAAATTTAATACTTATTTTGTTAATATGTACGGTTAATAATTATGATCGTATTGTAGCTTTAGCGTCCCAAAGTGCATTATTATTGCATTTAATACATTATTATTTTGGGAGGGGGGCGATAAAAATTATAATTGAAAATTGGGTCACCAATAGTGAAAGTTTGAGACCAAATGCCTTAAATTGTTAACATTACTTTACGGTAGGTATCTTTTTTTTCTAAAACGAGGATGCTGAATAACTTTGTAATTAAGCTTTTTTTATGTATCTCGTACCGCTTTTGAGATTAGAATATTAACTCAATATTTATTCACCAGTAAGCAGACTATTTTGTGTATCGCGTGACAACTTTACAATTCCAAAAACCCACTTATATGACTATAACTCTTGCCGTTCAAAAAGTATTGCAGTTACAACGGACACTGAATATAAACTAGAGAAATAGTGCAGCGCCAAGGATGTTAAATACATGCAAACCTCAGATTTCAGTTACAGTGAATGAAATTAAAAATTCAAAATGGAATGTTCAGCTAATGATACATATAAAAAAGTATACCGATTAAAAAATTGTGACCCTAATTTTTTTTTTCAAAGTTGAAATTTTTTTTATAATAGCAATAAAATAGTTATTAAATAAAAAAGACAATTATTAATAAAATATTTGTTTATTTAAACAATGTACCTTTTTTATATATATAACATATCTTCTTCGACTTTATCCACGTCACTTGACCATGGTTCAAAATTACGTGGTCCGTCGCCAAAAGCCCTCGTGCAGCTGAACAGTGCGACGTTAATCTTCCCTCACTCACTCACTCATTATTCGACTTCATTTATTTGAATAATAGGTGGTGTATTGGAACAACTATTTTCGCTGCGCTGTAAACATACTACACTACAGTATAAGCCACTCTTCCGACAACCACAAGCAGCCGCACATCCCTTTCTGCAATTACAAAATAATATTTGCAATAGATGATCCGGAGCTGACAATTGATTCATTGATATTGGGATGAGCATGTTATTGAAATGCTCCATCTCCAATTATCAATATCTACGCCATTTCCTAGCCATGTCTGAATTTGCAAGTACACTCTTTTTAGATGTTCAAGTGCTGCATCAGTTGTGGGAGGTAACGATGATAAAAGAACACTTGTATTTGATGTCGTTGCTTTTATGAAGGAATTGTATCTCAATGGATTCAAATCTTTAATTTTTGCCGATGCTCCGTATAAACACAAAATACATGCTCCACCCGCTTGAAATATATAATTCGAGCCTTCGTTGAAATTTTTGTATACTTCTGCTGATTTGTGAAGATCATGACATTTCTCAAAGTTTTTGGCAAACTTAATTTTGCCTGTATTGAAAAACGCAGATGTAGTATCACAACCCGTGAACGCATGTAAAAAAAATATGTTCTTTACATTTAAGGAGAGATTCTTTTAAACTTAACGAAGAAAATATTTTTTGTTGGACTTTGTTTGGATGGTTTCAAAAATATATTTTACGATCCTCATTCACTAATGCCGTTAATATAACCAAGACGTCAATGTCTTCTAAAACTATAACAACACACACATTGTTTGTTTCTAAATTAATTGCTTAATCAACAATTAATTTGTCTGCATTGCTCTCCGCTTGGCATGTAAAAATATTGTTATTAGCTAATTTAATTCTCAATATTTCTATCAAGCACCTTTTATTTTTATTTTTCGACAAAACTTTATCTTGAGCTATTTTCAAAGGCATATTTTCATCGAATTCAATGTCTGCACATTTATTTTTCAATGCAAGACGATTCCTTTCGGCTGACTTAATACCGTCTTTCTAATATCCATCAGATATCACGTACATGTTATTATTATAATTATTTTTTAAATATCTTACATAATGCTCACATATCATTTTATAGGTTTCATTCAATTGCCACCTGCAACGATGTAATAACATGCCTCCATCAATAACATAATGAACATTTTCTACACTCTTTAAATTAATTGAAATTTCCGGGAATAACTTGTAAAAAGTTGACTTTTGGGTCTTCCTCAGTTCACCATCTTCAAATAGACAAAGAGGATATGATGCCAATTCATAATTCGTATAATTTTGAAGCTCTTCATCGGTCTTTTTAAAACACAAATACGTTGAAACAGCAGCAATGGATCACGAATTTTAATCTTGCTATGTTTCGCCAAAAGATAATTTGTTTTATATTTCCTTGATAATTTCAATTCGCGTAAACTTTATCCTTCTGTTTTTTTTTTTCATTACCGTCAAACCTTGTTCAAAAGCATCCAGTAATTCCAGTAGCAATATATATTATAGCATCTATATCAGGAAAAGGTATGTGTTGTTGTATGAAGAAGTCCACTAATAATTTTACATTGATATCACATCCCTATCTATTCTAGCATCTGTCGAATCACTATGTTGGTGACTTTTATTGAAAGATGTATTACAAAAATTGTCTATGCCTTCAATAATATCTTGGCTATAAATAACTCCTCCGATCCATTTATATAGTACACTTTCAGTGGCACCACGTTTGAAAGGACCTCTTTCAACGCTCATTCATTTCATCAAGGTTTGCTCAATAGTTTGATCACTCGCAATGCCGGAGAAAAACTTCTGAACGCCTAGATGTGAAATATCCTTCTGAAAATTTTTTAAATTCCGAGGAATCCATTTTATCATGTAATTCTTTCATATCTTGCAGATAAATTTGTGAAGTCTTAGCGTAGGGAAAATGTCCTGACGCATGGAATAATGGAATCATTAGCTCGATGTATGTGAATGTAAGTTCCAATCTCCCATACGGTCGGCAGCAATGAAGTTCTTCAATATTGTGACCATTCGAAAATAAGTAATCCATAATTTCGATGTTTTATTGTTATTTTCAAGCTGAACTAACTTTTCCCAAAAAATTGTAGCAAGCGCTCGAAATTCTTTGTTTTCTATTACTTCAGCATAGTTAAACACATTTCAAAAATCATAAACTTTTCATCATCATTTAATAAATTTACAAAAACCGTATTGTGCTCCATAATATTATCAAAAATCAATTTTCATAACGCTTGCTGTGATAAAGTATGAGCTCATTGTTCGAAAACGGTAATAGAAAATAATTAAATACTTCATTAATTAATTTATTGCATTTTATTCATTATTATTTTTTTACTTGAACTGACCTTTAATCATCAATTCAACTATTATTTAAGTGATCTTCTAATAATTAACTGCATATTTTCAACTACTTACTTTAACGAAGAAATCAAAATTCTTATGTAGAAGTTTGACAAGAAAAAATCGTTTTCAATATAACTTCCGTCAGAAATATACGAAAATTTTCGTAAAATCACCAAATTTCCACTTTTAAATATACACGACGTGCACAAGACACGTGTCATTTATTACTGAACTAGCCCGAAAAATTCCGGTCAGGTGAATCTTGCAGCTGCCGCTGCCGTTCTCCCCTCCACGTTTTACTACGTTGTCAAGGTCCCTACATCCCTTCACACACTCAGGTATGTTTGAAAGATGATCATTTATGTAATATATGTCTACTTAGGTGAAATCAAACGTATACATGGAAAAAATATTATTTTAAGTAGAATTATATATGATCGAATATTAATTGTTTATATTTTTTGGTTTAAGTAATAAAAAATTAAAAGCAAAAAAAAATTTTTTGTCAAGCTTTGTAATTTATAGCATAAAAAACAAAATCCTACATCAACCATATAAATTAATTCACTGTAACGAAAGTCCAAGGCCAAACCCCCGGGCGCTGCTCTAAAATGGAAAACTTATTTTAACCTTAGTTTTGTAACAGTTTCATAAGAATTTACATTAAAATTCATTGTGTAAGGGAAGCCACGTGAAAAATAAGCGACATAATGAAATGATAATGAAAATTAATAATAAATTAAGAAAAATAAAAACCAGAAAAAGGCCAACAGGAGGAAAACTCATCTGTCGCCAGAACCTGGAAAACGCACAGACTGCTGATAGGTATCTGAAATCTGAGATGAAATCAGGCTTTATAAATTTATCCTTTCAGATATGTAAGTGCATTAAAATAAACTTAAATTACTGAACATAAAACATTCTATGATTCCAAATAAAATCAAAGTTAAAAATAATACATTTGAAACACCTCCAGCGATACTGTGTTGAAACGAACACTTAATTGAAGCGGAATCGGAGTTCTACACACCCGCAAATAATGTAACCTAGCAACAGGAAATCTCACTACTTCCTGAATATTCCAATGCGGATTGGAGATAATTAATAGTTTCAAAGGAAATGTAGGGGGAGAGGAGTATTTGAAATGTTTTCAGGAAGTGGGAGACCCAGAAATTCTAGAGATGCATTGTCGCCTCGGTAATTAATTCAGGCTCTAAATTGGAATCACAGATTCCATTTTGAAACTTTCATTGATTGATTCTTTGAAATATTTCCCAATTCGATAGTAAGTTTTCAAAAATATTTCAAGATTATCAACTGTATGAGTGCTGGATAAGTGTTTCAGGAATATTGAAATATTTTCATCTTCCGTCGCAACAATAGCTCCGCATAATTTGTACCATAAATTTAATATTTAAGACTTATATATTGTTTGCTTATGTACTAACTCAACAGTCGAAGGTCAAAGTGTTAAAATTTATTAAGTTAGTTCTAGCTCTATAATCAGAAAGAGTGAGTTAAAATCTACATTATTTAGAAATTGGGAAAATAAAGGATATTTCAATTTTTTTAAAAAAATATTCCTCAAAATAGATGAAACACAATTTATAATTAGGTATTTTTTCTTTCAAAATTAACTCTTGAGTTCAAATTTTGATCAATTAATACTTTTTCAAAACAGAAATTCACCAATTTAACATGTGTTCACGTGGCGTTCAGAAGCAACACAAAGGCTACTGGCAATGGACATCGTAATCTTAATTTTCCGTCATTTAACGAGGAGGACACCTAAGATGGCATTTCACTCTCCTAATTCTCCTCCCTCCCCAACGTAGGACTTCTAGCCCAGATTTAACCTAAATCAGCCTCTCCACGTGGCAGGTTTTCAGTGGCACCAGGACTCGAGCCCAATACTTAGTGAAAACAACGCTGGGAACGAATTCGTGAACTTGACTTAAGGGCTAATGCAGCGCTTCTCAAACTTTCAATATTTGTGACCCACTTTTCAATCACAATTTCATTGCCCCCCTCATACAAAAAAATGTATTTGAATTCAATAATACTATACTTTGAAACTAAAGCTACACTACGACTTTTTAAGTGCCACCAGCGTATATAAATATCTCGCTCAGCCAAAGCGTTAATTGCCCAGACGTATTTAAACATCTTCCCGAAATACGATCTTTTCTGTGCACTGCTATCTATACAATTATTCATAAGGCTTTGCAACACACTAAAAGGACCTTGACAGTGTTTGCTAAGGATTTACTTATTTCAGAGAATTTGCCTATTTGTTCCTTTTCTACCCAATGCGCCCACTACGTGTCAAAGGGTGGCATTGGCGAGCGTAACTTTTAATCGATATTTAAGAGATTAATTATAAACCGTACAATACACTGGTGTGAAAAAATTAAGGACGAAGTCGAAAATTTAGCATATCACCAGAACGAAGAGGCAGAGCGGACAGAAAGACCAATCAGGAGATTAAGTAAGGTGATGTACGGTAGCACATACGCAGATATGCAGGTAGACGTAATGGGAGTGTGTCTGAGTAGTATAAAGCATGTTGTCGGTGTAAGATCAGTATTTCTGGCAAAGAGATTGCACGCCGTATAGCAGTTAAAATCACACCGAGTTGCTGCCTCAGCGAGAAATGGCGAATAATCAATCTGTTAGACGACATCTGGATACTTTTACCCGAGGTCGAATCATTGGGAAGTTGGAGGAAGGCCGCAGTGTGACAAATGTGGCTGCAGAGTTCGGAATTGCTCACAGCATCGTTTCACGACTTTGGAGACAATTTCAAACTACAGGAACAGCTATCCGGGGTTCAGTAGTGGTCGTCCACGAGGAAACCCCACCCGCAGATGACCGGTACATTGTCTTACAGGCCAGAAGAAACAGGCGGCAGACAGCGGGAGAAATCGCTAGTCACGACACAGGCGACTGGACGACCGATATTGCCTTTTACCGTGGCCAGAAGACTGCACGGTGGTGGTCTGTTTGCACCTTTACGGTGTGTACCTTTAACGCCTGCCCATCGAAGAAGGCGTTCTCTGTGGTGCCGGGAACACCGGAATTGGAGAGACAATGAATGGGGACGAGTACTCTTTACAGATGAGAGCAGATTCAGTTTGAGTAGCGATTCTCATCGCATACTCATCTGGAGAGAGCGGGGAAGCCACAATCATCCCTCGAACATCATTGAAAGGGACAGGTATGGAGGTCGCGGTGTTCTCGTTTGGGGAGGCATCATGCTTGGTAGTCGTACAGACCTTCACATCTTCGACGCAGGTTCAGTCAACGGGACCCGTTATTGTAACGAGATTCTTCTTCCATATGTGCGTCTTTTAGAGGCGCTATGGGTCTGCAGTTCCTTTTCATGGACGACAATGCACCATGTCATCGCAAAGTAGCTGTCGAACAGCTCTTAGAGAGTGAGGGTATTGAACGTATGGATTGGCCGGCACGATCTCCGGATCTCAATCCCATCGAGCATGTATGGGATTTTCTAGGCAGACGCTTGGCAGCTCGTACCTTACCACCAGTAACGATTCGGGAGCTTCGATTGGCGCTGCAAGACGAATGGGCAGCAATGCCTCAACAACTCATTGACACCCTCATTCTCAGCTTGGGCAGACGCTGTGAAACCTGCCTAGTCGTCAGGGGAGATCATATCCCCTACTAAAGACCGGATGTTTCTTGCTGGACACACATCACAGGGTTGTTTCGGCCTTCAGTCACATTGCGCTCTATGCTACTTTTTCAATCAAGCTTCTTTTTATCCCTCTGATTTCTCTTTTAGTAAGTGTTGCTTACATTACACATGTCCTTACGTATTGGGGATCTTACGGTATTAAATGGGTTGATTTGGAAAGCTTTTGTAGAAAGTTATATTGAAAAAACCGTCTCGTCCTTAATTTTTGCACACCAGTGTATATCAAGAAATGTGTTAATTTTTGTATATAATTTTTTGTATGAAAAACCGATGGGGTCACTGGTAATTATTAAACGTTCTTAAACTTAGTATTATTTAGTTATTTGTAAAATACATTGGGCAGTGCTGATATATTTATAAATGTATTAAATCAGTGTAAATGTGTATTTTTTAATTTTTATGTCAAAATGTGTATTTTCTTTTGTTTACTTTCAGTAAGGTAATAATTTCATTAAATCTCTCTCTTTTGTTTTCGACTTTTTAATATGCTCGATCCTCCCTCGTAGGGTTATCACACACCCCTAGAGAGCACGCCGCACAGTTTGAGAAAAGCTGGGCTAGTGTGGTTGGAGTAAAATTGGAGCAATAATAAATAGCATTTATTTATATATCTTTTCGTATCGTCGGCAAGAATAGCTCGCTTGGCGAGATATGTCGAGGTAAAATTTTGCAGAAACGTTGTTGACACCGATATGATGTAAAGTAATTCGGAATCAAAGCACAAAATACGACCCTACAACTTTCAACACCATTTTCAATAAATCCTGATGTTTCAAGAAGATAACTAAAATGTAGCATCAAAAATAATTGACATACAAAAATAGTACTGCGTAATCCAATCAAAAATTTATGCAAAGTATTCAATATAATATAATATAGCTATTCGAAATAGTAAATAAAATTGGCGAGGAAAACTGAAAAAAATATTTTTATTCCTTTTTTTTTTTTTGACATTTTTATTTCAGTAATTTAGATCTCTGTTGTCATCGTTTTGTATTGAACTAACAGGGATTAATTTGAATTTAATAAATGAAAATGCAAGTAATGTGTTTTTTTTTTCTTTGCATAATTGCTCTGTCTGATCACACCGGATATTTTAAAACTCAGACCAATCGAAAGCAAGAAGTATAAGAGAAATGCCCCATTTAAAAGTGAATGCACACACTGAAATAAAACCTTCCCCTTTCGCTGAAGGCGACCGAACGAGATCCGTCGAAAGGAAATGCTTCAAGTGTTCTCGGAACTTGAAGGTCTAAATGCCCCGCCCCCAGCTAATAATGATAATTTACCATCTCCTCTAATTTAGAATCAAAATATAAAAAAATTCCAATACAAAAAGCATATTTTGGAAGCATTTCCAACAAGAATATACTAAGTTTCAAAATTCAAAACTAAAATTCAATAATTCCAATACTCAGTACCAAAAATAATGAGCTTTCGTTATAATGGATTCATTGTTCAGCAACTTAGTACTTTGAAACACCCGAGGGCTATTGGTGACGAACTTCATAAATTATAACCATGGCCGAGTGACGAGAATGTCCCCCAATTTGACACTGAGGAATTTAAGCCTCGATAGGTTTATCGAGTATTAATCTCTCTACACGGTGGGACTTCAGTGACACCAGGATCGAAACTACAGCTCGACTGAAACAACGACGAATGCACTTTTGGGATCTCTTGGCTCCATCAGAAGTATTAAAGTTCAGAAATATGCAACGGCGCTGTGAAAAATTACCATGCGAGCGTTTATTAATGTCGAACTGTAGAACCCCATGAGGGCAGTTTTGAACCAATGGCGACATCTGAACTGCCGACATCACTCTCTCCAAACTACGCCAACAGGAGGACTTTGAGGCCCTCATATTTAGTTTGAATAAGCACCTCTACACGGTGAGTATTTAGTGGCATTAGAGTTCAAACTCCTGACACGCCGGTCACGAGTTCGGGACCATTATCACTTGACTACCAAAATATTACTATAGAGATTAAGAGCTAAACATGTTTTTCAATTCCTACTACAGTGGGTGATCGGTTAACGAACATATTCCGTTCCAAGACCATGTTCGCTATCCGAATTGTTCGTTAACCGATCATCGATTCACCATAGACTTCTATGTGAAATCGATTCATTCGTTCTGGAGTCCCTAAAAATTAAATTTTAAAAATGTATAATTTTTAGTAAGTTTTTAAAAAAATAATACATACATATAGTCTTGCATACTAATCAGTCCTTATCATTTTTTGCTTATGGAGCGTTGAAGAACATGTCCAATGTCGATTGCTTTTCTCTCATTTTCAGGATTTTCTGGAAGTAATTAATAGCATTGTCGTTGTAAAGATCCCCAACCCTACTGACATCAGCTTGGTTTGGGTGCCATTCTAAGACCATTGCTCTAACAGCCTCCCACTTTTCAAAAGATCTTTAATGGCAGATGTCGGCATGGGTCCTCTTTCGTCTTCCTCTTGTTCAGAAGGAGACATATTTCGCTGTGTTTCTTGGTGTTCATTCAAAATTTCTTGGAGTTCTTCTATCGTCAGTTCACCTTCATGTCCCATTATGAGCTCTTCTATGTCATCCTCGTTCACCTCCAATTTCAGATCTCTAGCAGTTGTTAAAATTTCATCCATAATTTAAGGTGTGTCTCCTTGATCACCTCTGAATATGTGTTGGTTGTCCAAACACAAAAAAATCCTTCTTGAAAGTGTTCGTTATCCGAATACAAAAATCTTTCATGAAGGTGTTCGTTAACCGATCACCCACTGTGTGTGTATTAGCTCACACTCTCTATATATTTATATATCTTCGTGGAATTTTCAATCGTTAATGAAATACATTTTAAAGCGCTCCATTGAGCTGAAATTTTATGGACATGATTATTTTGGATGACAATACAATATATTTAATTATAATTAATAAAAAATAATTCATTAAAACTAATTATTTAAAGAATTACAAATACAGCTACGTTGACATCTTTTTTGGCGACTTAGCGACCCATTTGGCGATTTGTGTCAAAACTTAAAGTGTTTTTCTCACATTTTAAAGCATTCAGTTGAACTGAAATTTTATACACACGATTGTTTTGGGTGACAATACGATACTTGAATGATAATTAATAAAAATTAATTACCGTAATAATCTGATAATTTGTGATTCTGCCCTATGTATATACATGTGGGAATCTAACGGAAATTTTCCAAAAAGTTAGATTCTTCAGATAGCGGGGTTTTTATTGGCGTGGTGTCTAGGTTTTTTTTACGATGTAATGGTTAACTTTGAAAAGATAGACGACATAAATTAAAAAAGAAACTTGTTGCAAACTAAATAATTTATTATGAATTTTAGGGAAGCATTTACAGGGGGAATATTTACAGAATGGAAACTAGATTGGCATATTTTAAAGAAGAGGAAGATTAGATTAATCCCTCTGGGAGAACGGTGGAGATTAAATAAAATTCATTATGCGGTGCCAATGTAACTTACCGCCTGGCGCGGATGAACAGACGCTGATGCGCGAAAACGTTATTTTGTAGTTAAGTGTTAGTGGGTCTCTGCCGAAAAAGGTTGATGTCGGTGTTTTAATAAGCACGCTAGATGGCGTGGATGTAGAATGCTGTTTTGATTCAATTGCCGTCCTCTGCAAAGGGATATGATCGAACCTTTTACACATGGGATATCCAACAAACATATATATACACAGTCCAGTCACATTAATGTGACCACCACGTACTTTCGACTTTGACGTTAAGTAACCAATCACAGAAGGATGCTGGCATCGCAGTGCTATTGAGCGTATATAAAGAGTGTGTGAGGGCTTCGGAAAACACTACAGTCGTTGGCGTAATGCGAACATGTAAAGAGTTATCCGAAGTCCAAAACGGCATAATTTTTGGCTTTCATGAAACTGTTGGAAGCATTTCCGAAACGGCTAAGTTTGGGGACTGTTCGTGTGTCACCGTGGTTAAAGTATGCCGTGCATGGCAAAATGGGACCGTCCAAAATCAGTGACGTGGCAAATGTGGTGTACCACGGGCCATAGGTGATAGAGGTTACTGATGACTGCAGATGTGAGTTCGGGAGAATAGACGTGCTACCGTTAAGCAACATACCACCCAGATGAACCAGGGGCTACCAACAGTGTCTTCCAAACTACTGTTCAGAGATCGTTGTTGCGTCTGGTTCGCCGAAAACAGGTGCCTGGTTCATGCACCTATGCTGACTGCTGTTCATCGGCAACGAAGACTGGAATTTTCATACAGGTACCGAAACTGGGCATCCAATGAGAGGCGACAGGTAGAGTTTTCTGATTAATCACGCTTTATACTCCATCGGACGGATGGTTGGTGGCAAATACGGCATGAAACGTCTAAAAGCAAACACCCTGCAACAATTTCTGGCAAGGTTCAGGCTGGAGGCGGGAGCATTATGGTCTGGGGAATGTTTTCCTTAAATTTTCTGTGTTTATTCGTCATTGTGGAAAGCACGATGGATCAATAGAAGTACGCATCTGTCCTTTCAGACCATGTCTACCCTTTATGTGCATTGTTTTTCCCTCAGGATGGTGGCATCTACCAGCAGGACATTGCGGGTGTCATACAACTGACAGCGTACGTGCGTGGTTCAAAGAGCACCAGGATCAGTTTATCGTTCTTCCGTGTCCAGAAAACTCACCTGACTTAAGCCCAATCAATAATCTATGGAACCCTCTCGATCAGGTTGTTCGCGTCATGGATCCTCACGCGCGTAATCTAGTGCAGCAATAGAGTCGGCATGGCTCAACATCCTAGTGAATACCTTGAGGATCCTAAATGACTATTTCCCCCTCTGCGAAAGATGGTTATTCTGGCTTTTTACAGTGGTCACATTAATATGACTGGACTGTGTATATATTAATTGTAACTATTTAATGAAAAATAGCTAAAATAAAATTTTTCTTTGTTGATCTAAGTAGGAATTGACTTATAAAGGTTTTTTTTCTTATATTACTTGTTACTTTTACAAATGGACTTTTAATGACTGTTTTGTGTTTCCTAACTTTTTGTTTTATAGTATGTGTTTTTTCCTTGCCAAAAACTATTCAAATGTTAATATAAAATATAGTAATTAGTCTGTTTATGAACATTTTGTTTAAAGTACAAATTTACTTTTCAGATCTAAAGACCTCAAAAATGTTTTCCACTGATAAGATTGTGAAAAAATCTATTTCGAAACTGTTCCTAAATCTAGTACAGTCAGCCGCTTCCCCCTTCGAAAAAATTACGTTACCCCTCTCGTGAACCAATATATAATTTTTCACCTATAACATTCCCATAAGAGTAACTTCTGCATTTTTCATGTTGACAAAACATTTTTAACTGAATCGATTGTTATTCAATAAAACGAATATATTAAACGAATTTATAATTTACACATATATTTCCTTTCATCTCCGCTTGTGCGGGATCATTTCACAAGAAAAGCTGAAAAATCGTTTGGTAGGAAAGTACTTATCACGTCACTCAGGAGGAAAAAGAACATTTAAATATTCCATGGAAGAAAAGAGATTTTCGAATAGAGAATAGCATATGTAAATAAGCATATATTTGCCAAAAGGTTACAATTTACTATGAATTCCATTTATGGAGTTGCAGACATGTAGAAAAATGAATAAAAGAGGATTTCAAAGCATACACATTTCCATAGAGTGGTCTTATTTTCTTGTTCAATGAATATGTATAAAATTGCAGAGTTATATATTTAAATAGTTCTTTGATTTTCGTTTCTCTTTACAGAAAAGAAGGAATAGCTGACACATGAAATTCTTTTTTATGAATGAGCACGATTTTTTTTAAATATTTTTGTACGTTAATTTGTAAGTTTTTTGTTCTTAAGAATCTTGGTTGGGTAAATGGGTGAGTGAGGGAGTATTAACATCGCACTGTTATGCTACGCAAGGGCTTTTGGTGACGGACCTCGTCATTTTAACCATGGTTAAGTGACGAGGACGACAACTGAGCTGGCAGCCCCCTTTCCTATCAACCACACCAAAAAGAGGGACGTTTGAGCTCTCGACAGATTTAACGTGCAGCGCTCCCTACACGAAGGGTCTTTAACCTCCAACTGGACAGCACGGATTTTTCCGCCCTACTAGAGAGGCTTCGAAAAAGGACCAGACTGAATTTTTCCTAAGGCCGGGGACTCACCAAAAATGAACCAAACAGATTTTTTTCCCCTTCAAGTAATGTGTTCAAAACCGGTAAGGTGGTATTTTTCCGAATTCTTTTCCCTTTAAAAGGTTTACGATCTTGAAAGATAATTAGAGACGGTCGGGGAGACACAATGGGCATTGAGGGGAACTTTATGGGTCACGGGGAGACCGGTTCCTTTAGCAATCGTAAAATCTCGGAAGAATTTCTTTAAACCCCTAAAGTGTACGGAAATAAATTGCAAGTCAACGAGTTGAGAATTCTCAATTTTTTTTTTTTACTTTACATTAAAATTCTCAAATGGAATTAAGTTTTTATAATGTATGTCTAAGTTTTTAAAAAATATCTGTAGTATTTAAATTCAAATTATATATTAAAACATTGAGGATAATTTACTGTTTCTTATTACTTTTACTTTTACTTATTTACTTTTCTTATTTTAATTAATACTTTCAGGGATTTTTTTTTTTTTTAAAAATGATTATTTTGTTATGTGTCAAAAAATAAAAAAAAGGTTCAAAATTTAAATCTTTTAAAATTTCGGACACTTCTAAACATGAATAATTTTTAAGCTTCTGTATTACATTATTTGCGAAAAATTTATATGTATTGTTAAAAAAAAAACCCTATTTAAATCTTTTAGTTTTTCAGAATTTTAAAGCCAGATATATTCAGGGCATCTTACATAGAATCCCTTGTTTTGTATTGTTTTGAATTTTGAATGTCTGAACATTAATTTCATTCAAAGAGAACTTTAAATTCAAGTTTATATTTTTTAACTTGAATCTTCAAATAAAGAGTATTTAAAAGCATCTGGACAAATTTACAGTTAACATTTGCGCATATAAATAAATATAAAGAACCTTTTCAAAATTCAAGTTAAAAATATATATGTATGCATAATCCTCATCATTCATGTTCCATTAGTGGTTGACTGAAGAAAAGGTTATTAAAATTTGGACATTTTTATAATCTTAACCATGCAAAACTAGGAATTTTGTATTAGCTCCACTAAAATTCTGCATTGGAATTCCGAAAAAGATATTTAAGCGTGTCTCACATACTCAGTTGAAAAACATATATTTAACATAAATACTAATAATTCTTTGGATATTTAAAATTATCATTATATTAATTTTTTAATATATATATATATATATATTCGAATTCTAATAATTTTTCAAATATTCCTTAAATTTCATATGATTTAATTAAGTGAGGGGATATTAAAGTTGCACTCTCTCTCTTCTCTACTCAACTACTTGAGGGCTTTTGGCGACGGACCTGTGGCTGGGGTACCAGGTGGTCAAGGTATCGAAACATGGTTGGCATGTCTCGAGTTCGAGCCCAGTGCCACAAAAGACCCACCGTGTAGGGCAGCGATGCACGTTAAATCTATCGAGAGCTGAAATGTCCTCTCGTTGGTGTGGTAGTTAGGAGAGGGGGGTGCCAGCTCAGGTGTCTCCCTCGTCATTTGACCATTTTTCAAAATTACGAGGTCCATCACTAAAAGCCCTCGTGTAGCTGAACAGTGCGACGTTAATATTCACTCACTTGGCGACGGACTTCGTAATTTAAAACCATGGTCAAGTGACGAGGATGACGCTTGAGCATCGCTCCCTTACACGGCTTATCTTCAGTGGCGCTGGGGTCGAACTCATGACACGTCAGCTACGAGTCCGTTACTTTGACCATTAGGCTAACGCGGCCTCACAATATGGTTGAAAACTGCATGTTATGAGTAAAAATATGCTGAAACATTTGATGAACTTATAATAGATTTTTGCATAGAAGATAGATGTGTAATATGCTAAAATGACAATATGTAAAAGTTATGAGAATATCGATGACAATTTTTGAAAAATTCAATTTAAGTTTCAGTTTGAAACTTATTCGTTTTTTTGCATTTAATATTAAATAGTCGCGATAACAAATTAATAGTTTAACGCATTCATAGATTATGAAAAATAAAGGTATAAATGACATTGTTGGGAATAATAAGTTTTTAATAGTTTTGAATTCAGACTTCTTTGCAGGAGTGTAGACTATTAAAAGGCTGATGTAGAAGTTAGAAAACTAATATTTAAAATATATGGAAAACAATATCTGCAATTCCATGATCTTGACGAGCAGAAGACGGTATTTTTACTTAGTACGGCAGAGTAAGCATAAGGTAGGAGCTTGTGGAGTAAACAACCAGGCCTCTGCAGTTTTGGCAGGTAATGAACTCCCATTTGTTGCTTTCAGTAAGGAATATAAGAATAACAAATACAAAAATAAGTCATGTAAAATTTTATATATTTTAATAATAATGAATTGTGAACTTAATTTCCAATTCATTGTCACGAGTTGGCAGTAACTACGGTACTCTATCGACGTACTTCTTTATATATATATATATATATATATATATATATATATATATATATATATATATATATATATATATAAAAAGAAGTACGGTGGATAGAGTACCAATAATTTTAACGCAATTTTATATTTCGTTCTCATAAACTTTACTCCTTTTAAAACATGTATTGCCAAAATACTTTCCTTTTGTATATTTATAAAATTTTAAAAATATAATGGTTATCTTACCCAACATTTTTAAATCAGGGGCGGCAACTGTGTAGCTAAGACGTGCCAAACCAATCTGTCAGTATCATTCAGCGTGCCGCATAGTAGGAAATTTTTGAAATCCTTCGATTCTTACGGTAATATTTGCAGATTTAAAGAATAGAGGTAAATAATTTAGATTTACAGTTTTATTTTATATTAATTATGGATCAATAAAATACATTTATTAACATAAAAATAAACAATATAAAATGTTACTATTTCTTCAACAAAGATAAAAAAATTAAAAATATATGTTTCCAACATATTTATTTAAATAAGAAATAGACAAAGTGAAATATAAGTTATTCCCTTAATTACAGTTAAATAAAAATTGTAATGCAAATTAACTCTTTCATGACTCTTCTTTCATATCGCAAAACCAGGGTATAATGCATGACACGATTCTGAGCATTCACTTGTTAAACAATTTCTCTTTGCGGAGTCGAAATATTTTTCATATTAGGAAAGATTTTTTACTTTGATATGCCGAATCACATAAGTGGAAAGCAGAGTACATGCAATTTTCTTTTTTTAACAATTAAATCCCTTAGCAATAAACTCAATTATTTACAAAATAGCTGTAAATTTATCCTTAGAATTATCCTTCAGATTATTTTGTAGTTCCATAAATGTCCATAACTCAGAAGATGTTTGTCAAATAAGGTGTTTTATCAACTTCCATCCACTCAAGAATTGACAAATTGGTAGAGTAGTGCTGAGTGCCACTATGAATTGTACCACGTGCCACAGGTCCATAGATTGCTGACACGTTTTAAATGTTCTTATGAACTAACCATCTCCTATTCAAACACAATTTATATGATAAAAAAAGGGTTTTCATTCATTTTGTAGGGAATTGTATTAGATTCAACCATAAGTAGTTTTGTGTATAAAAAAATTACATTGTTTCGGGGATCCCCTTAGAGCAAAATAAAAGGAATTTGACATAATTATAGTAAGTTTCTCTAAAAGGGGAAACGTTCACTTTCAAAATACACTGCATAAAGTGGTTTGAGGTGTACGAAGTTATATTCACTATTATTCCTAAAATAAATTTTGATATTTTGGTTTTTCCTTAAGTTTTGAAGTTATTTCTTCAAATATACTCTTCTCCATTACATTTCTTTCAAACTTGCTATTTTCTTTTGCGGCCACGGTAGCTTGATGGTCATGAACTCGTGTCCAGTATTCGAGCCCTGGTACCACAAAAGTTCAGCGTTGAAGAGGAGCTGATACACGTTAAACACGTCGAGGTCAAAAGTCCTCACGTTTGTGTGATTTGGAAGTTTGGAAGGGGAGTTATCAGCTCAGGTATCGTCCTCGTCACTTAACCGCGGTTCAAAATTACGTAGTCGCTCGTCAGTAGCCACCGTGTTGACTTAGAATGCAATATAAACCCTTGACGTGTGCCCTTGAGTTAATTCGAGTACGCTAAACAGTTTCAAAAATGCACATTAGATATAATTCAAACGAGGTCGCATTTTATGCTGCTGTAATTTTCTCACTCAAATATCATGTAGTGCCGTATGCACTCGTGATATTTGACTGTTGTTTCTTATATTTACGATTTAGTCGTTAAACATCAAAAACTCGTTTTCAATGTAAAAACTGTAATGTTGGACTGTGTGCAGTGCCGTGTTTCGAACAATATCACACATACACGATATGTATGTGTCTTTCTCTTACTTCTTTGATATTTTTTGCTATTTAGCATTGAACAGTTTTGAAATTTTTAAAACTTTTCTAAAATGTAAAATTATTAAAAATATTTAATTATTGTAAGTGATTAATATTTCTTAGATTATTGGAAACAAAAAGTATAAAATTTAAAGTATATCCCTTTGTTGAATTTTAATAATTATTTTTATGGCTAAACCTGGAAAAACCCAACTTTTTTAAATATTAACATTAAGATATTTTTAAAAATAACTTGAGCTCTTCAGACCTAAATCCATATGAACTTTTATAGAACATATGTAAGGGAACATTTACAAGATATTTCAAGACTCTATCTTGAACAGGAAAAACGCCTTAGGGATTAGAAAACACTCTCATCTTCAAAATTAAAAATCTGAGAAAATAATATTTAAAATTTGTAAAGGCATAAAAAATTCCATTGCCTGTAAAGCTTTAAGTTTTCAATCTGTTACTATCCAACTTATGCTCTACATGAAAATTCTACTTGAAATAAATATGACTGAAGTATCTTTTTTAATTCAAAATATTCTAAGACATAACATTGATAACAACTGTTAATTTGATCAATTATTCACTTTTATCAGAACCTTATATATTCACAAGAGTTTTAAATGCAAAATTTTTATATAGAAATTAGTAGTTATACAAACGTAATCCAGAAATCACCAAGTTTGTAAACAATATCTATTTTTTTCTCAGTTCCCCATCGTGGCAGTTAAGCAAGTTTAAGTTTTTGTTGCATGACTTTAAAATACTGCAGTGTAGTACTACAATAGATTTATTATAATGTAGTTTGTGGTACATCAGGGAAATATTTAGTTCATTCTGCAACATTTGTATTCTGTAGTCTAATTGTAATATTACCTGAAAAAGCTGCATTTTAGATTTACCATTTTCAGTCATATTCCATCCCTTTCAAGTATTATTTATCACAGTAGCCTGCGTACATTTTGGTCATGGCATTTTTCAAAAGGAAAAAAAAATAATGAACAGTTTATATAATTTAAAGAGCTTTTAAATTATATAAACTGTGTCAAAAAATATATTGGTCTTTAAATCAATCTTAATTAAGTAAATGTGAGAAAACTCAAAAACTTAAAAACATGAGCAAACAGAAATGATTTTAGAAACTAAAATTGTAGTTAATTGCCGTTTCACACGAAATATTGGATTGTGTTAAAAATATTTTTAATTAATTCAATCTAGGAATGCAAAAAATGCTTTAAAATGAAACCGAATTTAAAATCAAAACTCAGAAAATTAAAATTTCTTAAAACCTAACTGGTTTTTAGATCAGAAATTGAGCAAGTTTTCCAAATATATGAAATATATATGAAATATATATTTGCAATAAATTGGGTGTACTCTCTGTTGGCCGTGAAGTGTAGAAAATGTCCACATTTCACAATCCTCGCCCTAGTCCACAGCTGTGAATGAGAAACCTCCCGTTTCGAAGAAGACAGAGACCGAAAAGCAATAAAACCATCCCCTGCAAAGCCAATCAGGACCTCCTGCGGCTTTAACAGGGGAAGGCATTAAACTGCCGTTCGTTTTTGAAGCAGTTCGGGAAATTTATCGGAACATTTTCGGCTTAGCTAGCTTTGAAAAAGTAGATCGCTTTCGAAGTGAAATTCAATTAGCGGGTCATCCAGTCAGAGGGTTAATGGTATGGGTTCGAACTCATGACATGATTGGGTAAATGGGAACCTATGAGGATATCAAATAAATGAATCAATAAATTCTTCCATTGTTTTCATTAATCGGCATTGAGAACAAGATAAACTATTCTAACTCGCATAAATCAACTGCAATAATTCTTAAGCAAAGTTCGAAATATTTTTGAAGTTCGTGATTTATTTCTATTCAACGGTGAACAGAAATAAATTTCATTCAGAAAGAACATTTTCAATATTTTCATTAAAAGAACTCAGCATCTTTTGAATAATTTTCTCTATTTATGTATTTAAAAAGTATATTTTAGCATCTCATATAATGTTTCTATTCAAGAAACTGATACGAAATGAAATTTTATTCATATTATATATATTCACACTATTTTAAAAATTTACATTTTTTAAAGAAATTTGGAAAATCTTAAAACAGTAATTTTTTGTATTTTTATTAATTTTGTGACTTTAAAATTTTTTATAATGTTCCTAAGAATGTTTTAAACAATTTTAGGTATCGATTTTACATTAACTTTATTAGCATTGGAGAAAAAAAAATGTTGATATAAATGTCTCAAAATTGCCTGCATTTTAATTTTTTTTAAAGTTAACAGAAAAGTCGACCCCTAATTTTGTTAAATGTATTATATATAACACACAGGAAAATAATGGTAGTGATTGGTAAATAATTGTGGAGTAAGTGAGTGAATATTAACGTCGCAGTGTTTAGTTACACGAGGACTTTTGGCGACGGACCACGTAACTTTGAACCATAGACAAGTGACGTAGACGATACCTGAGATGGAACCCCTCTTCTAACTAACACAACACACCAACGGGAGGACGTTTGAGCTCTCGGCGGATTTAACGTGCATCAAAGTAGTGATGTCATTTGCGAAAAAACGAGTTCAGAGTGAGTGAACATTAACGTCACACTGTTCAGCTACACAAGAACTTTTGGCGATGGTACACATAATTTTGAACCATGGTCAAGTGACGTGGACGACAACTGAGATTCGGCGTGAAGCCGAATAAATACAGTGGCCAAAATAAGTACTCGAGATGTGAAGATTTCTGCATTTATTGAATTAATAAATAAAAACTATAAAAAAAACCAATTTTTATTGATTTTAAACCAAAAAATTATGAAGTATTAAATGTAGCATCTTTTGCAATACATTAAAATGTAATAAATTAACAAAATCACCATTTTTTCATTCAAAGGCAGTTAAACAAATAAAA
Source organism: Trichonephila clavipes (assembly GCA_019973935.1). NCBI lineage: Eukaryota > Metazoa > Arthropoda > Arachnida > Araneae > Nephilidae > Trichonephila > Trichonephila clavipes. The sequence goes on from BMAU01003548.1 coordinate 650,481, forward strand.
AAGTATTCGACAAAACATAAAAATAAATGAAAATAATTCAATTAATATATAACTAATATCTAATTGCTCTTCCTGTCCGACAAATCAGTTTTCGTAAACATCGTGGCTTCGATTCAACCAAATTTTCTGTCATCTCTTGCTCAGTTCGTCCCATTCTTCTGTAAGGATCTCCTAAATTTGACATTTGTAAGAAAAATGGAGCTCTCTTAACCTTTTTAACACGTTTTTATTGGCTTCACCTGTATGTAACGGAATTTTTGAACTCGAATTTACCCTCATAAAAAGATCGGATTATTTTGAAATTCGGCACACTTGTCAAGGACTGATGACAATACAATAATTTAATAATTTTGTTCCATTGTCCTGATCATCAGGATTAACGATTTTCCATTTCCAGATTTGGCGATTAAGATGAAAAGATTAAGTTACAACACTAAAGCGAAAACGCTCATGGTTAATAGCAATACAACAAGCAAACAAAAAGTGGTCTTATATCATTGACTTAACACCTTCTTCAGCATTTAATACGGGGCGCCCCAAATGCCGTGTACTAACTTGGAGGGGAGAACATCGCGAGGAGCCTAAATTACATACGAAAGCATGGGTGGAAAGCTATAGGTGGCGCTGTATGTAAGTTCCAAAAATCGGCACACATACACATGTTATTTCCTAATTTCAGACATATACAGCGTGTGATGACCCTTAATCGTTATACAAATGCCGAGTTGGTGGATATTCATTACCTGTGGCCTAGCTAAGAGAAATGAACGTGCTGCTGTTCGGTTGTATGGGGAACTAGGCGGCAACCGAATCATCCAACGTTCACTCGAGTGCATCTGAACCTGGCGAAACATGGATCTTTCAGAAGCGCGAATAAAATGATCAAAAAAACCCGCGAAATTTGATGTCACTGAGATAAAAGCGTGTGCTGCTTTTTGGGCTCCCTTTTTGCACTAACTCTGCATTTCAGAATAGAACTAGTAAGAAATTGTAACAATTGATATCGAGCATTCCACGCTTTTACCACAACATTAACATGGAACGACATTAATTTTCTCGTTAAGAAAAGTCAGTAGGATAAAAATTTTCACATTATCGATTTTGAGATTTTGATATTTCTAAAATCTCCAATTCATGACCTTTCGAGTGTTATAACATTTTTGTCATTTTATGAATTAGAAGTATATCAAATGACTTTCAAAAAATCATCAGCTGGCGACCACGCCCATTTTTACAGATAAAATTGACAATATTGGTCATTTAAACAGTTGCAAGGGCTCTGGGTTTTTATTTATTCATACGCAATTAACTTTGGATAACAGTATAACTGTAAGTTTAACTGTTAGATTTTGGAGTGGAATTTGTAGTTAAATGGTTGGAGTGGTTTAAAGCTTAATTATAAATTAATGGATTTTTAAACATAATATTTGCGAAGTACCAAAAAAGGATTACTAAGTTGAAAAGAATACTTACTTTGATAAGGTAAGATTTGTTATAAAAAATTACTGTTTTCTAAACATATTATTTTTAAAATTGTAGTTCCTAAGCCTACTACATGGATGGATATATACTTGTGTATACTGAAGTGAAATTTTTAAAATATTTCTGAAGAATTTAGCTGGAAATCAAATGTCATAACAAAAAATTACAATTTTTATTAAATTCCTATATAATTATGTTATACAAAACTTATCTTTTTTTTAAAAAAAATGAATATATTTTTAGAATTTCCTTTAAGTATAAAGATAAAGGTTTATTTAATATACAGATAAAATCTTGAGTCTTTATGTTAAATAATTTTGGAGAAAAAGTTACAAAAGACATATTGTCATTATCGTTGAGAGAAGCTTGTTATACATACATTAAAAAAATGAATTTCAAATTTTTTTTAAAAAAAATCACTCATGTGGCTGTTTTAGAAATCACTTGTCTAACATATAGAAAAACTTGAGTTCTGATACTTTAGGAAGTTGTTAGTATGTTAACATTCAAATCCAAACGAAAACTTTTAAAATGTCGCATAATCACATGTTCCCAAATCATTACTTTTACATATTGATACATTATTGCAAGGCTTTCATGATGTTTTATGGTCCACTTTCATGTAAGGAATGCATCAAAACTGAAAATTCTTTCAAGATTGATACAAACTTTGAGGAAAATCATGTAAGTACTACAAAATATCTCGTTAGGTAAAAATTGAAAAATGCTATGTCTGTATTTTCTGGGAAATTTAAGACATTTTTGTTTCTTATTTTAGTAAAAATACTTTGAAAACATACTAATGTTTCATAAAAATGGAAAAAATACATGTTGTAATTCATATTATTTTTGTGCTGAAGTGAAACTATACTAAAAATGCAACTTTCTCAAAAATTATGTTTTTATATCTGCATGTACCTTTTTCTCAGAATCTCATGCATAAATAAACGTGAAATTTTTTTCTTGTGTTACTGATATGTAACTATATGAACTGATGTGAGCATTTGGGGATTTTCTCAAAATATTTGGCTGGAAACCATATATCGTGACAAAAAATGTCAATTTTTTAAAAACTTCATGTGATACTTTTTATGTGTGTGTGTGCTGCACGTTTTTGTTTTAAAACTAAACAATATATTTTAAATATTTCACTTCGTTACAAATATTAATGTTTATTTACTGTACAGACAAGTTTCTAAGCTTTGAATATCCGAAGGTTTTCCAGTAAAAAGTACCTGATTATAACTCAGATGTGCAATGCTTTTTATCTTTGCGAGAAGCTTGTTACCTGCATAAAATAACATAAATTTCAATGTTAAAAACAGAAAAAAAAGTTTTATTTTGACTGTTTTAGAAATCTTTTGACCAATTTAGAGAAACTTTTGAGATCTGGCACTTTTAGAAATACTGTTTGCATGTGAATATACAAAAACCTAATGAAAACTTTCGAAATCTCGTATAAGCATGTATTCCGAAATGCACACCAAAAACATATCGATACATTTTCACATTACATTTATGGTGATTTACGATCAAATTTGATATTTGTAATGTATCAAATCTAAAAATTCTCCTTTAAGACTTTTTTGTTTCCTATTTTATGCGAAAAAAATTAAGATACTAATGTTTAATAAAATATAGGACAAATGCATGCTGTGATTCATTATTTTTGTGATGAAGTGTCTATTTATATTAAAAATGTAATTTTCTCAAAATAATTGTTTTCAAACTGCGTGTACCTTTTTCTCAGAATTTACTCAAGGAATGCACATACAATTTTCACTACATATAACTGATATCTAACTATATACACTGAAGTTAGCTTTAGGGATTTTCCCAAAATGTTTTGTTGAAGAGCAGTTATCGTAAAAAAAAAATGACAATTTTCAAAAAATTCATAGTGATACTTTTGCGTCGCATGTTTTTGAAAAAACTAAAAAATATATTTGAAAAATTTAACTTCAGTATAAATATAAAAGTATAATTAATGTATAGACAAAATTTGAAGTTTTATATTTAGCAGTTTCTGAGAAACAGGTACATGAAAAGCTCAATTTAACATTGTCGGTATAGGGGGCACCGACTACTCTTAATAATTTTATTCTTGTATTAAAAATTATTTTTTACTTTTTAGTTCAATTAACTATAATAGCGTGTTTTTTAGTTTTTTTAGAACTATTATTTATTTCCTATATACTCCCCAAGTTCTCAATTGGGTTGATGTCTGAACTTTGGGCGGGTGTTTTTATAACTTTTGGGTAGTTGTACAGCAGCCAAAACCTTGTATTGTGAGCGGAGTATCTTGGGTCATTTGCTTGATAAAACTGGTAGTGATTCCCTGGCTCTTTGATTCTCAGTTTTTCAGCACTGGCACGGAAGTTTTCTTTTAAAATCTGTATGCAATACAGATGGTCCATTATGCCGTTAATTACGATATTTCCTACTCCTGAAGCCACCATTCCCTCCTCCTCCATGCTTTACTGGGGACACTATATGTCGTTTTTCCAACTCAGCATTGCGTTTTCTGGGCATTATAATTTTGCCATCACATCCAAAAAGATTAAATTTTCTCGCGTCAGCAAAACTTTCATTGAGTCATAATTCTACTGGTTTGTTTGCATATTTTCCAGAAAATTCCAGTCTTTGCACTTAGTTCTTTTTGGATACATATGGTTTCATTCGAGTAGTTCTAGCTTTAAATCCATTTTTATGCAAGTAGGTGTAACATCTATGTCCGAACCATCCTTGGTAACTTTTCATCAAATTTGATGCATTGGTTTTGTTGTCCTTTTAAATTTGACGAACAAGCCATCGCTCCACTGTTTCGGAAAATGTTTTTGGTCGACAAGAGCGTGGCAACCGATTTTTCTTTTTTACACTTTTTAATTATATAGTGCACATTTGTTCTTGGCTTATTTATAACAGCTGAAATTTTCTTTCAGATAAACCATTTTTAAAGTGCATTATGATTGCATTTTTAATTTATACTCACAACTCTCCTCGTTTTCGGCAAATCTTGCTCGCTGCTTAAACAAAACTTTCTATAATAATCTCAGATGCTTTGAATTTCAAAAATTTGCAACCACACTTAATGGTGGTTTTACTTCTCGGTGTAAAAGTTTATCAAAACCTCCTTTGTCGAATACTTGTTTTGCTTACCAAACTGCTTTTGAAAATAAGAACCATGATTTTTTTGCTTTGGTTTGTTTTTGTAAGTGCAAAAACTTCTACATTAGAAACTGAACAACAAATAATGAAACATGGTTTTGCTATTGCATAATAAGGTGTTAAAAGCCAATATTTGCAGAAATCGTTGCATATAAAATACTTATATTGACTATTGTATTCAAATTGTAATAACAAAATGTTTCTTTTTTTATCTACTTTGTTTATACTTTAAGCAATAAATCATCTTTCCTAGGAAACCTCATGCATCAAAAACAGTCGACCAAGTCATTTGGAGGCTGAAAATTCCTTTCGCCTCATCCGAAATGTAGTATTCGATAATGCGAATAAAGAGTGAATGAAATTTCAAATGATATTCTTTTTCTTTTACTGCTCCTGTGCCTCTCGTGGGCTTATGCTTTGCCGAGAGCTGAAAAATCGTATGACAGCAAAGCGTTTATCAGACCATTCTGGAAGAGGGAGATATGCAAAACACACTCAGAAGAAACGAAATTATGCTACGGATTCCAATCCATATGTAAAGAACTACACAAATACATGAATTTTTAAGCACCCCACTACAGTAGTGTTATTGCAAATAAAGTTTTTTGGAATGTAAATTCTTATAAAATATGGAATTTTGTTTCTAAAAGAAAATAGAATAAATATTTTCTCGAGGGAATAATAAATACATTTTAATTACATCATTTTCAGAAGGGTTGAGGACTTTTGAATTTTGTAGTTGCTGTCTCAATGTTGCTTATTTACAAAAATCCTTTTACATGTTTGTTGACCAATGGTTCTCAAACTTTCAATGTTTGCAACCCATTTCTGAATCATAATTTTCATCCCCTCCCCCCATTCTTCTGTACAATAATGTACGATGACGCTAAAAAGAAGTTACAGTACGAATTTAATTATAAACCGCACACGTCATGAAAATAACTATTAATATGATAATGATAATCCCAGGAAAGAGTAGCAAGTAATTTTATTGACTTGCTCTTAATTTAGTATTGATAAATTAATAAAATATGTAGTGCTGTACTGATGTATTATAAGTATATTACATCAGTGTAAATGTGTCAGAATGTATTTCCTCTTTTGCTTCATTTCAATAAATTATTAATTTTTTTAACCCTTAACTTCCCACTGTTGCATTTCTGCAACATATGATTAATTTCAATGTAACAAACTCAATATTTTTTAATTACCTACAAATCACTTATCTGATAAAAAAGATTACTGCAATGAAATACATACTAATTTTGTTACTAGATGGAAGTACATTTTTTTCAGAAATCACAACAATTATAAATATCTCTGATGCCTCAAGAACTGTGTTTTTGCTATAAAAAGAATCCAGTATATTTTATGCTTCCTCTTGTTTATTGACGAAATAAATTACCAGGTAAGAAATTTAAACGTTTTACTATGAATAATAAAATCCTCATATAAAAAAAGTTTTGTAATTTACAGCACTACTGCGCAATGTTGCACATCTGCAACAAACAAAAAAAATGACTGAAATTCAATTTAAAACACCTTAATTTTTTATATAAATTTTTCCCTTTTATTATTACTTGAGAACTAGCTGATATACTTTTTTCATAGAAACTTAAAAAATTGGGAAGTTAAGGGTTAAAAAAATCTTTTATTTTTGATATGATCGCGCCTCCCACGTAGGGTTATTAAGCCCCCAGTTTGAGAAAAGCTGTTGTAGACTATATACATACACACAGAAAAATCAATTGCAGTTAAAGCATTACATATTTTTTTAGTTTATGATATTGAAGTTTGTACACAATATATATATATATATATATATATATATATATATATATATATATATATATATATATATATATATATATATATATATATATATAAAGTAAGGATGTTAGCATTTTATTTTGCTCATGTTTCAAGTTCGCTCCTTTAAAATGTACTGGTCACGGTAGCTGAGGGGCAATAATTATAAACTTGGGGTCAACGTTGTTCTTGTAGAGTCCTGGAAATGTGTGTGTGCTGAAGACCGTCTTATATAGCACTGTTTCTCAACCTTTTCAATATCGCGGACCGGGCAATGTTTCATCATTTTACCGCGGCGCGCAAAGGGTAGGACGTTGTTTTTGCATATTTTAGATTGCTTTTATTTAATAATTTTAATGTAATTGTATATTTGAATTCCCCTTCAGAATAAAATACAAATACATCAAAAAATGAGTATGCATATTGAATATCAAATGATTTCTATGGAAAGTCGCACAAACTCGAAAGCCCCAGTAAATAAACTTTAATGTTCCTGGGGAGGTGCGGTGCCAATTGCCCGGGGGTTGGGGAACACTGATGTAGAGGAATGAAATCTCTCGAAATTTAAAATACTCACATGGAAGCTTGAGAGAGTATTGTGCAAGCTCAGATGTCGTCCCTGTCAATTGACCTTGAAGCAAAATTACAAGCTCCGTCGACATTAGCTCTGCTGTATATAACTTTATGTACTGTAACGTTACTAGACAATCTGTCTATAGTTTGCAAATATACTAAATACCTATTTTCAAACTTTAAATACCAACTATCAAAGGAGATTTTTTCATATATATTTTTAAAAAATCGGAATTTTTTTTCAAACTAAAATGATTCTGAAAATATTTTATATCCTAATAATTCCCAACTGAACAAGAGTGAGAGTTAATTAATGGCACACTTTAAGGCCACACGAGGACTGCGGTAGCCCAGTGGTCAAGGTATCGGATCATGGCAGGCATGTCATGAGTTCGAGCCCAGTACCACTAAAAGACCCAACGTGTAGGGCAGCGATGCATCTTAAATCTGTCGAGAGCTCAAACGTCCTCCCGTTGGTGTGGTGTGGTAGTTAGGAGAAGGTGCCAGCTCAGGTGTCATCCACGTCACTTGACCATGGTTCAAAATGACGTGGTCCGTCACCCACAAAGCCCTCGTGTAGCTGAACTGGGCGACGTGAATGTTCACTCACTCACTTAAGGCCACACGCGAGTGCTACTAACAGATGGCCCAAGGAAACCGAGAACGCTCGAAAGTTGTTTAAGGATAGTAAACGGTCCTCCGAAAAACAACCCCCTTGTTCAGTCTTTATTGAACAAAATCTTACCTAACATTTTCACAGGAGTACACAGTGAATTTACATAATGCAAATTAACGAGATACATATGTAATCACATACTACAAACATACAAAGCATAGCTATTGGCGATGGACCTCGTAATTCTGAATCTGGGTCAAGTGACGTGAACGACACCCCCTATCCAAATTACCACACCATGCCAACGGGAAGACTTAAAAGCCTCGACAGATTTAATGATCCCCTCTACATGGCGGATCTTCAGTAGAGCACCAGTACTCGAACCCGCAACGCACCAACCATGAATTTGTGACAGTAACCACTACGCTACCCGTGGTTAGTAATAGTTTCCAAGGGTCTTATTGACTCAGTTAGTAATCGTGAAATTGCTATTGGAGACGGAATATCATAACATTTGCCAATGGTCAAAAGACGAGTACCATTCCTGGTTAACCTATTTATTGCCAGGCAAGTTTAGAGTGTCTTGCCTTGAGTGCAAAAGTTTTATTTTAAAGAAAACATAAGAAATTTTACAAAATGTATTAATATTAAGTTAATGGTATAGTATTGTTACGTTAATCGGGACTCGAAGATTTTATACAGATCAGTCGCAAAGAACAAGATAGTTCTTTAAGAGCGATGAGAATTTATTGACGAAAATCCAATCCTTGAAATGCAGGATTCAGCAGCAATATTCACAGGGTAAGTATCCGAAGGTCTTCACACCTTCAACAGCAATCAAACACAATAACCAGTGTTTAAAAATACACGTACGTTAAGATTATTTTTTGCACAGCCGAGCTCTCTAATCTCGCTAGTCAAAACAATCCTCACTACTCGCTTGCTTAATCAAGACTGCTCGCCGTACCGGTAAGCATCTTTTTATATGCACGACAGAAACTTCTAGAAATATAACCGCTCGTGTCATTGAACATGACACTAGTGGAGAGATCGACTACTTTCTGGATGATTCCAGAGGGGGTTCCGAACTCGCCAACATAATCTCAAAAGGTGTTCACACTTTCACAGCACTCAGACACAATTATCGGTGTCTAAAATACACGTATATAAAAGACTATTCACAAGCAATCGCTCGTTCCACAGCCGAAGTAATCACTAAAGCAATACTAACTGATCGCTAGTCAAAACCAGACTGACTGACTTTCGGCGAGCATCTCCTAATTTATATCCTTCGAGGATAATTCGAGAAAGCCCCGCTTGAGTCATAGATCTTGAAAATAGTGGATTTCTCTACTAATTTCTAGAAGTATCCAGAGGGTACCGAACTCGCCAAAAATGGTCGCCAACACGATCGCCAATTCACCAAATTGGTCACCAAGATTTCGCCACGTTCCCATTGAATCACCATTATAACGTAAGGGATGGCGTTGCTTGTGAATATTACAATTTTGACGTAAATTAAATCAAATTTAGAGTCAGATAAAGGCATTACACATCCAAATACAAATTTTTTACACTATTTTACACAAAATTCGTAACAATATTGTTACGGCATGAACAGTAATCTTTATTGAAAGCAGAACCCTACAAGATAAACCGTAGCCGGAGTCACTAAATAAGATTCATGTGCTGAGCTCCACTTACGAGTTATTGCGTAGTAGTTTTTTTCAATAATTATTTTGATATACAAAGATCTTTTCGTTTTGTTTGATTTTATAAGCTCGTCACCTGGTGACAGACAAATGTGCAATGTTATGTCAGATTTTCATACAGAATGATCCTCACTTGTGAAAAAACTATAAAGCAATACTAGTTACAAAGAGTTGAAACGTAATAAAAATGGACTAATAAGTAATAATTAACAGATCTCAGAAAAACTATCCATTGGTACAAAAAATCACTCTCTCTCTCTCTCTCTCTCTCTCTCTCTACCCCACTTTAAAACTTTTTCTTGCAGAATGCATACATGTTCAATCATCCAAGAAATCGAGGGAATAGAAGGATGAGGATGCTTCAATTTAAGGAGTCAGTTATGTATTTATTTGAGAGTAATGCAGGAGAAAGCAGCAACTACAGAAGATCGTTCACACTTTATGTAGAAACGATTTTGATAGTTAATTTTTATCAATAAATACCGTATTTTTGGTGGAAATTTGCTTCTATCTGAAAGCCATGATACTTCAAAATAGCTCTAGCTCGAATTTTTCAGAAAAGTAAACTTTTTCTTAGCACTGCCATGCAAATTTTACTCCATTCCTCTTGAACTGTTTTCCGAAACTTTCAGTTCAGTGTTCTTGGATGCCGTTTTCCTAACGCTCCTTTTTAATAAACCGAAGGCTCAAAAGTCAATTGCAGAAGTGAAAGGTGATTTTACAGGTATTTCATCAAATCCTATTCGCTTTATTACTGTTTCTGTTTTTTTTCTTTTGCTAAATAAGTGGCAATTGACTTAGACTCAAACTTGTGACAAGAGACTTTGTCCATATCAAACTCAATTTTATCAGTGTCCTTTCAACATTCATTGCCATAAAAATTCCCGCACCAAAAATGATTGTGGGATCGTAACGAAACTTGGTATGAAGGTACATGTCGAGCAGATATGCAATTGATTAGAAATGCAGCGTGTGATTGTGCATTACGAAATGTCACTAGAGAGTGTTGAACTTAATTCTACTTGGAGTATAAAAAATGTAAGCAGAGCTTGTGTGTTTGAGTGTAAATATTTTGCAAAGGAAGTGCTGAGGTAGATGCGCCGTTACACTCCCATCAAAGACAATATGAGCAATTGTCAGAGTGCTAGAGGAAAAAAATCATCAAGATGATGAAAGCGGGGTGATCAGCTTGGCGAGTAACTGTTGAGAGGAAGTGTTGAGATCATGGAGACAAAAGAGACTTCATTTACACGGAAACCATGTTTAGGACGCCCTGGACAGACCAGACATTGAGAAGACCGTCTCATCATATGAGACGTACGCGTAGAGCCAATTCCCTTGTGTGCCACTGTCCAGACACAGGCAGCGTCTTTACTACGGGCTTCTGTGTCTTCCTGAACCATAGGAAGGAGCCTCGCTGAAGAACATCTGGTATCGCGGCACCTATTACGTGTGCTGCCAATGAAATCCCCACCCACTGACGCCTCCGTTTGGAATGGTGCCGTACACGACGGGATTGGACTGTAATGGAATAGAAGTATATAGTCATCTTATGCGACAAATCTGGATTCAATTTAAGCAGTGATGACAATTATATTCGTGTGTGGAGTCCTCGAGGTGAACGTGTCGATCCTGCCTTTGTTTTACAGCAGTGCTTCTCAAACTGGGAAGCGCGCCCCCTAGGGGACGCGAGCATATCGAAAATAAAAGGTTAAAAAAATTATTTACTGGAATGAAGTAAAACAAAATAGACAAAAAAAACAAAAACATAATAGTCGTTGACAGAAAAAAATACAGATTTATATTGATATCATCTATATATATATATATATATATATAAAGATAAAAGATAGATATATGTGGCAGCCAAAAGCCAAGCAGTCTTCGCGCGCAGGCGCAACAAATCAAAACTAAAACTCTTGGACATTAGAGCAGAATTAGAGAGAAGAGAGAACGCGAGAGGTGCGCGAGCAGGCGTTACCTTCTGAATATCATCGTCAAACTTATCTGTAAAAATATCTACCTTTTTAATTAATTTTTGTTAAAGTTTTAAAATAAATGTGAAGTAAGACAAACACGTCTTGGACCCCTTGTTGTCTCCCACAAATTATGGGGGCTCGGCCGGGATCGATAAAATTTCGATTTTGAACCAAAGTCTGGACAATGAACAACAGCGTCCGTGAAGGAGACGCTCCGCCATTTTTCGAAAACTTCGTTCAACCTGTGTAGAGGTTTGAACTCAGCATAAATATTCAACCTGTGTAGAGGTTTGAACTCAGCATGAAAATTCCGCCTGTGTAGAGGCCGGGATTGAAAAAATTTCGATTTTGATCAAAATTTGGAACGTGAAAAAAAAGCCGTCCGTGGAGGAGACGCGCCGCCATTTTCGGAAACTTCGTTCAACCTGTGTAGAGGTTGAATTTTTGCTTCATTCCGCCTGTGTAGAGGTCGGAACAAATAACAAAATAACCTGTGTAGAGGTGTATTTTTCAACGAACCATCGACAAATTCCGCCTGTGTAGAGGTTGGAACCACTCACAAACACCTGCGAAGAGGTGTCAATTCGAACAATTTCAACTATATTACCTGCGAAGAGGTGAAATCAGTGGAATCGAAATTTTCTTCAATTATTGGATACATCGTACGTGCGAGCAACAAGG
>BMAU01003548.1:667500-990000 GCA_019973935.1 Trichonephila clavipes
CATAGAATCCCTTATGTTTTGTACTGTTCAGAAAACAAATTATGTTTGAATTTTGAATGTCTGAACATTAATTTCATTCAAAGAGAACTTTAACTACAAGCATATATTTATGAACTTGAATCTTCAAATAAAGAGTATTTAAAATATATACAAATTTACAGTTAAATTTGCGCATATAAATAAATATAAAGATATTTTTAAATTCAAGTTAAAAAAATATATCTTTATGCATTCATGTTCCATTAGTTTGACTGAAGAAAAGGTTATTAAAATTTACGTTTTATAATCTTAACCATGCAAAACTAAATATTATATATATATAAATATCTGCATTGGAATATCGAAAAAGATATTTATAAATATATATACTCAGTTGAAAAACATATATTACCATAAATACTAATATATATTTATATATAAAATTACGATTAGATTATTATTATTTATATATATATATATATATTCGATAATAATATTTTTCAAGTATTCCTTAAATTTCATATAATTTTATATATAGTGATATATTAAATCGCACTCTATATCTTCTCTACTCAACTACTGGATATATATTTATGGCGACGGACCTGTGGCCATATATACATATGGTCAAGGTATCGAATCATATTTTATATATCGAGTATATATTTATACAAAAGACCCGCCGTGATGCACGTTAAATCTATCGATATTTATATAGCTCAGGTATATATTCGTCATTTGACCATATTTATATATATATACGAGGTCCATCACTAAAATATCGTGTAGCTGAACAGTACGATTTAATATTCACCATTTGGCGAAGGACCTCGTAATTTTAAACCATGGTCTAGAGACGAGGATGACGCTTGAGCATCGCTCCCCTTACACGGCGGAACTATCAGTGGTGCTGGGGTCGAACTCATGACACGCCAGCTACGAGTCCGTTACTTTGACCATTAGGCTATATATATATCACAATGTGGTTGAAATTTTATGTTGCATATATATATATATATGAAACATTTATGTGTGTGTGTGATTTTATAATAGATTTTTGCGTAGAAGATAGATTTGATATGCTAAATGACAATATGTAAAATTATGAGAATATCAATGACAATATTTGAAAATTCAATTTAAGTTTCAGTTTGAAACTTATTCGTTTTTTATCGCATTTAATAATATTAAATAGTCGCCATAACAAATTAATAGTTTAATATATCACAGATTATAAAAAATAAAGGTATAAATGACTTTGTTGGGAAATAATAAGTTTTTATAGTTTTGAATTCAGACATATTTTAAAGGAGTGTAGACTATTAAAAGGCTGATGTGGAATTTAGAATACCATATTTAAAAAATATATGGAAAACAATATCTGCAATTCCATGATCTTGACGAGCAGAAGATATTTTTATATAGTAGGGCAGATTTAAGCAAAAGGTAGGATATTTATAAATAACCAGGCCTCTTTCCAGTGGCAAACTCCCATTTGTTGCTTTATCTATCTCAGTGAGGAATATAAAATAACAAATACAAAATAAGTAATGTAAAATTTTATATATTTTAATAACAATGAATTTAATATAATTTCCATATTCATTGCAACGATATAACTACGGTATTTATATACCGTATATATTTATATATATACATACATATATTTATATATATATATATATATATATATATATATATATATATATATATATATATATATATATATAAAAGAAGTACGGTTGATAGAGTACCAATAATTTTAACGCAATTTTATATTTCGTTCTCGTAAACTTTACTCCTTTTAAAACATGTATTGACAAAATACTCTCCTTTTGTATATTTATAAAATTTTAAAAATATAATGGTTATCTTTACCCAACATTTTAAATCAGGGGCGGCAACTGTGTAGCTAAGACGTGCCAAACCAATCTGTCAGTATCATTCAGCGTGCCACATAGTAGGAAATTTTTGAAATTCTTCGATTCTTACGGTAATATTTGCAGATTTAAAGAATACAGGTAATAATTTAGATTTACAGTTTTATTTTATATTAATTATGGATCAATAAAATACATTTATTAACATAAAATAAACAATATGAAATGTTACTATTTCTTCAACAAAGATAAAAAAAAATTAAAAATATATGTTTCCAACATATTTATTTAAATAAGAAATAGACAAAGTGCAATATAAATTATTCCCCTTCATTACAGTTAAATAAAAATTGTAATGCGAATTAACTCTTTCACCACTCTTCTTTCATATCGCAAAACCAGGGGTATAATGCGTGACACGATTCTGAGCATTCAGTTGTTAAACAATTTCTTTGCGGAGTCGAAATATTTTTCATATTAGGAAAGATTTTTTACTTGATATGCCGAATCATAAGTGGAAAGCAGAGTACATGCAATTTTCTTTTTCAACAATTAAATCCCCTAGCAATAACATTCAATTATTTACAAAATAGCTGTAAATTTATCCTTAGAATTATCTTCCAGATTATTTTCTAGTTCCATAAATGTCCATAACTCAGAAGATGTTTGTCAAATAAGGTCTATTATCAACTTCCATCCACTCAAGAATTGACAAATTTGTAGAGTAGTGCTGAGTGCCACTAAGAATTGTACCACGTGCCACAGGTCCATAGATTGCGGACACGTTTTAAATGTTCTTATTAACTAACCATCTCCTATTCAAACACAATTTATATGATAAAAGGGTTTTCATTCATTTTCTAGGGAATTGTATTAGATTCAACCATAAGTAATTTTGTGTATCAAAAAAATTACATCGTTTCGGGGATCCCCTTAGAGCAAAATGAAAGGAATTTGACATAATTATAGTAAGTTTCTCTAAAAGAGGAAACGTTCACTTTCAAAATACACTGCATAAAGTGGTTTTACGTGTACGAAGCTATATTCACAATTATTCCTAAAATAAATTTTGATATTTTTGGTTTTTCGTTAAGTTTTGAAGTTATTTCTTCAAATATACTTCTCCATTACATTTCTTTCAAACTTGCTATTTTCTTTGCGGCCACGGTAGCCTGATGGTCATGGTTATGAACTCGTGTCCAGTGTTCGAGCCCTGGTTTCACAAAAGTTTAGCGTTGAAGAGGAGCTGATGTACGTTAAACTCGTCGAGGACAAAAAAGTCCTCACGTTGGATGTGATGTGGAAGTTTGAAGGGGAGTTATCAGCTCAGGTATCGTCCTCGTCACTTAACCGTGGTTCAAAATTATATACGTAGTCGCTCGTCAGTAGCCACCGTGTTGACTTAGAATGCAATATAAACCCTTGACGTGGGCACTTGAGTTAATTCGAGTACGCTAAACAGTTCCAAATATGAACATTAGATATAATTAAAACGAGGTAGCATTTTATGCTGTTGTAATTTTTTCACTCAAATATCAGCGAGCACCGTCTGCACTCGTGATATTTGACTGTTGTTTGTTATATTTACGATTTAGTCGTGAAACATCAAAACTTGGATAAAATATTTGTATAAAAAATTAAGGGAAAAGAAATACTTTGATTTTAGAAGCAAATTACTAGAAAATATGTTAGGGAATATTTACAAGATATTTCACGACTCTATCTTGAACAGGAAAAACGCCTAAGGGATTAGAATACACTCTCATCTTCAAAATTAAAAATCTGAGAAAAACACATTTACAATTTAAAAGGCATAAAAAAATTCCAATGCCTGTAAAGCTTTAATTTTTTAATATTTTACTATCCAACTTATGTTCTACATGAAAATTCTACTTGAAATATATATAAATATGACTGAAAATATCTTTTCTAATTCAAAATTTTCTTCGACATAATATTGATAACAATTGTTAATTTGATCAATTATTCCGTTTTATCAGAACCTTATGTATTCTCAAGAGTTTTAAATGCAAAATATTTATACAGAAAATAGTAGTGATACAAACGTAATCCAGAAATCTCACCAAGATTGTAAATAATATTTTTTTTTCTCAGTTCCCCATCGTGGCAGGTAAGCAAGTTTAAATTTTTGTTGCATGACTTTAAAATATTGTAATGTAGTACTACAATATATTTATTATAATGTAGTTTGTGGTACGTCAGGGAAATATTTAGTTCATTATGCAACATTTGCATTCTGTAGTCTAATTAAGTAAATGTGAGAAAACTCAAAAACTTAAAAACATAAGCAAACAGAAAGGATTTTAGAAATTAAAATTGCAGTTAATAGACATTTTACACGAAATAATGGATTGTGTTAAAAAAATATTTTTAATTAATTCAATCTAGGAATTCAAAAATGCTTTTTAAAATGAAACTGAATTTAAAATCAAAACTCAGAAAATTAAAATTTCTTAAAACCTAATTGGTTTTTAGATCAGAAATTGAGCAAGTTTTCCAAATATATGAAATATATATATATATATATATATATATATATATATATATATATATATATATATATATATATATATATATATATATATATATAATATATATATATATATATATATATATATATATAATCTTATTAAATATATAAATATAATCAATCGAAAAAAAGCCATTGCTTTGGGGGGTCTGGACCCAAGAATCCCCTTCCCTTGTGAGCGCCACTGATTGAATGTGTATTATGTGTGCAAATGCTGACGTAGAGAAGGGGATTTTCTCTCAGTGCAAGTTGTTATGTTGATTTATAGTGAAAAAAATTATTCAAGAGAAAAATATATAGATAATGATATAAATTTGCATAAATTAAAAGTATTGAAATGACTTTTTATGTGTTATTGCTAATTAAAAATATAAAACATTGCAGAAATCCAAGTTTTATTTTACAAATTTATTCAGCATATATAATGCTACTACATTTATTATAATTTTGTTAAATTAAAAATAATCACTTTTTTTTTTTACCTCATAATTAAAAAAATAAAAAATAACAGGAAAATATTCTTGAGTTTTCTTCGTCTGATATTCAACAATGATTACAGAGAGCTTCTGTATGGTTAAAATTGTAACACCGAAATAAAAATGTTCCTTTTAAAAATTTTTAAAGCTCTTAAAAATAACAGGAGAAAAAATAAATTTTCTTTGCTTATACATATATTAAAAATATTTTTCAACTTTGAATGAGTCATTTCTTTAAAACTTTATTTTTTACCTTTTGTTTGCTTGTTTGCAATAAATTGGGAGAAGTTTCTGTTGGCCGTGAAGTGGAGAAAATGTCCATTTCACAATCCTCGCCCTAGGCCACAGCTGTAAATGAGAAACTCCCCTTTCGAACAACACAGAAACCGAAAAGCAATAAAATCATCCCCTGCAAAACCATTTGAGGACCTCCCGCAGTTTTAAGGGGGGAAGGCATAAAACTTCGGTGCTCTTTTTCGAAGCAGTTCGCGAAATTTATCCGAAACATTTTCGCTACCACTAGCTTTGAAAAAGTAGACCGCTTTCGAAGTGAAATTCAATTAGCATGTCATCCACTCAGAGGGTTACAGACATTTCTAGTTCCTTCTCTCTCCCAGTTAGTTCAAATTTTATTATTGTTGTAAGCAGAATTATACTCGTGTAGAATTAGAAACATGAAGCGAATGTTTAATTCAAATAATAGTTCAAATAAGAGAGTATGTTTTAGTGAAGATATCAAACCAGATTCATCTTTCCTGACGATGCTGTTCCTCTACATCATTTCCACTTAGGACAGGACGTTTATGCTGCAGTGACATATTTTGCTACCTCCGTGCAAGTTCATCTACGTCACTATAAAAGAGATGGGAATAATCGACTGTTTCCAACTAAAAGGGTGTATGTTTATCGCCTATGCTGTGGCAGTCATTTGTTAACCAAATCGAGCAAATCAACACATCTTCTTCTGTTGAAGAAACTATCCTTATAAAAGACTCTTTGATGATATCTACAGTTTTTATTGAAAATATTCCGAATATCATCTTCCAGCGCTATTTCAAGAAAAACTATTCAAAGAAATTTGTTCCAGGAACGTGTGTTCTGAGCGAAAATAACTGGTTGGAATTACAACGAATCCACAAGAACATTACAGAAAGTGCCATGTGGTTAGCATTTGACCGTATGCTTCGCAATTTTTTATTGAGTGAAGCTCGAAAATTACACCAAGTGTGGTGTAGTGAATGCGGACGCTTCAGAAGTTGAATTGATGTTGACAACTTCATTGATTGAACTTTTTTGTGTGACTACTTGGGAAACTCCATCACAGATGTGTTCGAATGCTACGGTGTGCCCAGCAATATGGTAATCAACTTGGACATGAATGTATAACAATGGATTATGAAACCCGTAGCTGTTTTCACTATTGACTTTGAGCAACTTAAGAAGGATTTTTATCCAACGAAATATTCAAAGATTAAATTATCTAAATCCAATGTTTGTAAATAAGTGGGATATGCTTTCTATTTTTGATAATGCTAAGAAAATGTATATTGCCACTGATCCTAATCATTTGTATTAAATAAAAAAAAAATATATTTATTTGTATATGTGTCTGTGTCATTATTTACCCTTACTTTGTATTTGTATGTATGTGTGTTTTCTCTTTATTATATTCAATTTAAATTCTTTTAGAAGAGTTGCTGTTCTTATAAATTTAATGGTATAAATACTTTGTTTAGTCTGCTGTTACTTTATTCATGCTTGCGATATTATGCAATAAGCACGTCATTCCTTAGTTATGAATGAATCTGGAAAGGATTTATCGAGAACCCGAACAGCCGGGTAGTTTCGGTGGTGTCGGAAGCTTTATTTAAAAAGCTATGGATGGAAAATTTCCTAGGAAAGATATTAAAAAGTGGTTAAGTGTGGGAAGGATTCATATACTTTACATAAACCTATTAAAAAGAAATTTAGGAAAAATAGAGTATTTGTAAATAGAATGAATCAGCAATTTCAGGCTGATTTAGTAGACATGCAGTCTCTTACTAAGTTTAATGATGGGTATAGATTTTTACTTACTTGCATTTGTGTTTTATCTAAATATGCTTGGGCTATTCCATTACATGATAAGAATGCGAAAACAATAGTATCAGCCTTTGAACGAATATTTTCTGAACGTATTCCTCTTAAACTTCAAACTGATGCTGGTAAAGAATTTACACACACACACACAAACTTTTTAAAATTATCTCAAAAAAAGAAGGAAATAGTATTTTTTATGACGAATAATAATACGAAAGCCTCTGTTGTAGAACGATTTAACAGAACGTTAAAGACAAAAATGTGGAAGTATTTTACGGAAATGAATACAAAGCGTTATATCGATGTTATTGACAAATTAGTCCATAGTTATAATAATACTTGGCACAGAAGTATTCAGATGCTTCTGTAACCGAGGACAATGAAAAGGAGGCATGGAAAATTTATATAGAAATCAAAATAAAACATTATCTAAAACCTAGATTTAAAATAGGGGATACAGTTCGAATTAGCAGATAGAAATTAATATTCGAAAAAGGATACGAACAAAATTGGACGCAAGAGATTTTTACCGTTTATCACATTCTTCGTAGGGGAGCCCACTGTTTATAAAGTAAAAGACTTAACAGGAGAAGTAATTCGGGGGTACATTTTATGAACAAGAACTTCAAAAAGTAACTGATTCAGGCTATTATCCTATCGAAAAAAATTTTGAAAACACGAAAAAAAATGGCAAGATTGAATATTTAGTACAATTTTTGGGGTATCCAGAAAATTTAACACGTGGGTACATGACGTGAAACATCTATAAAGAACGATCAATATCTACTTAGTCATCAGTCACTTGTGAGTGATAGCTCCAAGGATTTTTTTCAGGAAATAAAATTTCACATTTACACAACTTCCGACTCCTATTACTCTAAAGGGAGAATGGGAAATGGGATTAGTTGACTTTTATTTATCCTCTCATATATGGTACAATATAAAAGAAGGTAATAATTTATTCGGTGTTGATCTAAGCGATGGGAAGTTGATAGCTAGAAAATTTCTCAAGGATGTTACGAGTCCATCCCTGACATTTTAGAGGGAATGTACCTAGAAGATTTTAAGAACAAAATAGAATTTCATTATCATCCTGTTGTCAAAAGAGTGAATATCAAGACAAAAGGACATGCTAAAATCTATTTAGCTGCAGGTGTTTCTGAACTCCTTGGTGGTTTCGAACCTGGGAAATTAAAGGGAAAGTAGAAAGTCCTTATATCGCTGATCCTAATGCTTCGTTTCCCTTTTATATATGTTTATTGTGATTTGGTAGAACCTCAAATTGTGGGTGATATTCAATCTCCCCTTTTGAAAGTTGTAAAAGTCGAAGGAAAAGATGAAGTGGTGAATTCACACTACACAAGACCTCATTATGTTCCAGTAATACGTCAGCATTTTCAACCAATTGAATTGAATCTTAGATTACATTCAGGTGATTTAGTACTCTTTGAAAGGGGTAGAGTTATAGCGGTGATCCATTTTCGCATGAGACAAATAGTGTAAAAGAAAATTAATGGAGGTTCATTCAAGAGTCAAACTTTGTGGAATAAAGATGCTCGTTCCGTATACTTGTTGTTTAAAATAATATGAAGACTATTTCATCGACCAAGCTGGCAATGCACTTTCTTATTATCAAGATCAAAAGGGGGATGTGGTATCGGAGAGGGTTTAAAAGACGTTCTGCTCTACCCTTTTATCCCGAGGAGCCCAATCTGTTGGAAAAGAAGTTTTAAGAACGGGGCTCAAATAGCGAATGATTTATTAGAAGGACGAAATTCGCAAGAATCAGCTGAAGAGAGGGCAAAGGAAACGGGAAGAATATTAGCAAAGAAGGCAATTAAAAATGCAGACGATATGCTCTGTAAAGGGAAAGCCTATAAAAGGAAAAAAAAAGAAACGTCCAAAGTATCTCATTCAATCGAAAGTAAGGAAGAAGAAAAAAGACGTGATATTTTTGATACGCAATAAAAATGGCATTTCTTTTGAAGGATTCTGCAGAATGGGCAAAATCCAAACTTAATTTATTTGCACTTCCGCCCCCAAACGGTAATTGAAAGAGGTCATTGTTCAGTTTCATCCAATAGCAAACGTATCTGACGGAGGAGCTATTGAATTTGTCATTTCAGGAAGCGGTGAAGAGTACCTTGATTTATCTCAAACTCAACTGTATGTTAGAGCAAAATTTAAAAAGTGATAGAAACTAATAACAGAAGAAAATAAAGTCGGCCCCGTTAATCTTTTCCTTCACTCTTTATTTTCTCAAGTGGATATTAGTTTAAACGAAAGAATCATTTCATCTACGCTTATAGAGAGCTATCATAGAAACTCTTTAAACCATGGGTATGACAGTAAGATTTCACAGCTTACATCTGAAGTTTATTATAAGGATACAGCGGGTCGAATGAGTATATATGACGAAGATGATAAGGACCCAAATGAATGATTCAACAAACGAGTTTCATTATTCAAAAACAGCACGACTGTTGATATGATTGGGCGACTTCATGCAGATTTGTTTAATCAAGATAGACTTTTGCTTAACCTAGTGGATTTAAAGATTAAACTCATTAGAAGTAAAACAGAATTTGCTTGATGGGGAGATGGAGATTATAAAGTGGTTTTTGATCACATCTCTCTCTTTGTAAGAAAAGTACGCGTAAATCCAGGAGTTCTCATAGAACATGCGAAAGCTTTAGAAAAAGCAACAGCTAAATACCCCATCGATAGAGTTGTATGTAAAGTATTTTCTATACCTCAATCCAGCTATTCTTTCATTCAGGATAACGTTTTTTGGGGGCAGATGCCCAAACGATTGGTGCTGACTTGCGTGGATAATGATGCCTTTAACGGAAACTGCAAAAAGTCTCTATTCGAATTCAACCATTTTAATATGAACTTTTAGGGAGTTTATGTAGATGGTCAACCTATGCCTCATCAACCATTAGAACTAGATTTCGAAAAAGATTACATTAGAGCATACCAGAATCTATTCTTACAGTCTGATGGTCTTTATTTATCGAGAACTGAGTTTCCTAAAGGATATGCTTTATATCTGTTTGATTTATCACCTGATTTATGTGATGGGGAACATTTCAATTTGATCAAGCACAATAACTTAAGAATAGAATTAAAATTTAATAAAGCTCTAGAACAGACAGTTTCATTCATAGTTTTTGCCGAATTTGAGTCCCTGATTGAAATCGACAAACAAGAAACGTACTCTTCGATTTTGGAAGCTAATGTATACCTCACAGATTCATCGAATTTTGTTTAGAGATAGAGATGCATCAAGATATTTCATTGAGTTTTCCCATCAGACGAAATACCTCTTCCAAAAGAACATGCTACCATAGTTGTAAATACAGATACACGTGGTCAAGAAGGATCACACTGGTTGGCAATGCATATTAAAGACAAGAACACTTTAGAATTTTTTATTCTTATGGATTCCCACCAGAAATGTACGGGGATCATATTTCTAAGTATGCTGAACAGTTTACGAATGTGAAATGGAATAAGAAATTCATCCAAAGTCTCACATCAAATGTTTGTGAACTTTATTGCATGTATTTTATTTTTAAAAATAAGCCAAGGTTATTCTATGGAATATGTGTTATATGAATTCTCTCGTTGTAAAACTCAATGATTTCCGACTGTATCAATATTTTAAGAAAAGATATAATGTAAGATTAAATTTTAGATGGTGAATAATATATATATATTTTTACATTTTGTGTTTGTGTTATTATTTTGTAAGACAACTATAATTTAATTTTTTTATTACAAATGCATAATATTGTTTGATGTTTAATGATTAGTATGAATAAAAATACTATATTATTTTACTTTCTGAAATAAATAAGAACTAAACAAAGTATAAATTTAAAAGAAAAGCAATTTATTTAGAACAGAAAAATTACACTTAATATTCTATCCATGATGAAGGTTTTCCATACAATATTTTTGTTTTCAGATATTTATTCTTAATATAGCTTGATGGAAAATTTTTTCTTTTTAAAACTTCGTTAAAAAATTCAAATCCAAAAGGTTTTTTTTCCTGTCTCGTACTAGATGAGTAATCAAATTTATAATATTTGTATTGCGTATAATTTTTCCATCCACTATTAGCTCTTTATCTCCTTGATTTTGCTGGATAAAGTTTAAAATTTTCTTTGGGATATTTTTGCATTTCACTGGGGCTATACTTCCTATCTTCTCTTCAATTTTATCAGTGCTTGTTTCCTCTTTGGGACGGGTTTTAACATGCTCTTGGTGATAAGCTTGTAAGGGTATTTATCTTATCTTCAACCCTATCTGCAGACTGATTTTAATAATTTTCCTGTTTTGTGTCCATTGTCTCAATGATATCAGGATTTTTACTAGATAGGAAAGTTTACAAACTTCTGAAGGATTTGAAGATAGAGTTGCTTTTCCTCTTCGTCAGTGATATTTTTCCTTTGAAGAATGGTATGCATCTGTTTATCTAGTGTAGACAATTGGTCCTGAGCAAATGTTCGAAATCTCTTCCGGGACAAGCATAAGTTTCTTTAGCAAGCTCCATTAAATACAGAAGATAAACCGAAAGGGCAGCGGGAATTAAGAAACTAAGGAATCCTTCCCCTTTTTGAACTAACAAATGCATTTTCTTATATAAAGGAATAGATCTATCTCCCAACTTCCGTACGACCGTTTTAAAGGGGGTCAGATTTGACTTCTGGCGTTTGGTCAATGGAACATTACCTTTAAACTGTTCATAACACATTCACATATGGCCTTTATCAGAGAGTTTGAACATTTTCGCAAAATCTTTTCTTACTTTTACTTTTAGTTAAAAGTTTTAAATGCTTAATATGTTTCTTAGTCGACATGTTTAAAACGAATGTCGTATACTATATGTTTCAATCCTTTAAATACTATATTTTAACACAGAGAATAAATATTATGGTAAATGTATTATTTCTGCGAGCAATTATGATCGAGGGACATAAAAATGTTTTTATCCTCAGGGAAAAATATTCGTACATACGCGTAATTGTTCATCAGTTTCAGGTTTCAAATCGATAAATAAATATCCATATGAACGAATTGTTGCATCGTTGTAGCTTTCAAGAAAAAAATTTTGATTTTGAAGGATACTTTTGTCTAGCTAAACAAGAAATCTGTTGTTTGTATCTAACGCTTTTGAAACAGCATAAATAAGAAGCATTTAAAGAAACATTTCTCATTTCTCGACCCTTATAAAAATGTTTTGAACAATAAAAATAACAGATATATTTTTTATGATGACTTCCCTTTGTAAATAAATTTGATAATTCTCTCTCATCACCCAATTCCTCATTAAATCATCTATTATTATAAGAACATCTCTCATATTTTCTATATAATGGGGGTATACCTTCATGAAATTCAACGTCAAGTATTTCATTAAAAGTTCTTGATAAGCACCATAACACCAAAATGATTTTTGAAGAGATTGGTTTAATCAATTTCGTATCTAATAAACGATTTACAGTTTTACCAGAATTAGACGGACCAAATATTAGCATAGAAAAGGGATGTTTTATATAAGGAAAAAATTTTAAGCTGCAAATGAAAAATATCTCTAAAACTTTTATTTTATATGTATATACCTTTAAAAATTATCTTCGAAGTAAATTATAAAAAAATTCAAAATAAAAAACCAATGAAATAAAAAATATATTTTATTTATGCACAAAATATCGAATTTGAAATGAGATAAATAATTCGTAATAAATCCAACCCGAATAATGCAATTTTTAGAAATAGACTTATGCAGAATTAAATATGCATACAGAATTAAATATATACGTATATATTTATACAGAATAATGTATACAGAATTATATATATACGGAATTATGTATACACAATTAAATAAATAGAATTACATATGCAGAATTATATATATACAGAATTATATATACACAAATAAATAAACAGAATTATATATGCAGAAAAATATACAATGATAAATTTCCAAGCGAAAAGTTAATTAACTTTGTCCTCAGTTAATAGAATACTGTCCTAAGGCCAAATATTTATTTTATTATGTAGCAAGAACCTTTTCTCATCACGAGCAGAAAAGGGCGCAGAGAGTGTGACACTGTAAATATTAGGATTCACACATCCAATTAGATTCATTGAGGTATAAAAATTAATGTCTTCTAGTAGGCACCTACGGTAATCTTCAAAATCAATTTTTTCTGCAAAGTTGATTTCTTTTACACCTTTAAGTTTTTTTTTATCAAATGACAGTCCTCCACTTTAAAAGGAATACATTTTCGAACGCAGACCTTTAAATTCGGCATTACTTTACCGCAATTTTCGTCTTTCATTTTACCTAAAACTTTTGCGTTTATAGGAGGAATCCCATATATATTATTTGTTGGGTATTCTGAAGTATCAAAAAGAGATTTTATATATTTTTTTAATATCACTATAAATATCATCGCATTTTATATCGTAAATGAAGCTATCGGTATCGGTATATAAAAAGTTTTACATTTTCTCCGTAGCACGCTTTCATCTTATGGTAATGAAACTCGTACATCAAAGTTTTAGAAAATATCGAGTATCGACATCCCTACTGCTATGGGCTTGTTCAATGTTAATGAGGTTCTCCCCTACATGAAAAGCTGCAAATTCCTCAGAAAAATTGTCCTATCTTTAAAAATTGGGTTCAGATATAAATTTTTCTGCTTTCTCCCCATTACCGCAAAAGTCGAATATCCACACGTTTTCGTATGTTTTCCATCGTTTTTCCAAAATTGCGTTATTCATTAATTTGTAGAAATTTTTCGAATTCGTTCTCAGTCTCAGTGCGTAATTGCGTATTCTTTTTTTATATATGGCTGAAGCCAGGATTCTGATGAAATTCTAAAATTTTATGCACCTTTTTTAAAAACTAAACCCAATTTTAAATGTTTATTGTTTTAAATTCCTGATGTGCACTACATAGGTTTGTTTTAAGGTATAATGTGGTTAATAATCTCTTTTCTTTACATCCGGGGGTACTGAAGATTCAGGGGCTAATTGTAAATCCGAGTGATAATCATGCAGAGATTCCGGATATTCAAAATCCACTTCCAGGATATATCCTTTTTCACCATTCTTTTACGATATGATCGACAATTCAAGAAATCAACCCACTTAAAATTATTCAAAGGAAGGGTTGACTCACAGCCCAACCGTAAAGATTATTAGCATCCAAGTATAGTAAAAAGTTTTGCGGTTTACTAGGTTCAAAAGTTTGGGAGAAACTTATTATTTGCTCTTGCATACCAATTAGAGACAGAGATCCCACCCTGTATACCCTTTCTACGAATAAGTACATAATATAGTCCATCGGCAATTCAATTTTTACTTTGGTCAGTTTCAGCCTTGAGTCCTTATGAAAGACCTGGTGTATAATACCACACTGGATCCAAATTGTAGGCTTTCCATGCACACGCTACGAAAATTCTCAAAATGTCGCTTAAAAAAGAAGAACATCGGTTTTTACATACAAATCTGAATAATCCCCAAATTTTAATGTTAAATGCATTCCACACGTGATTTGCATGCTGATAAATCATCATCGGTTATATCTTCATCGTTGAGACGACTGTAAAAATTTCCCTCTTTGGGGGGTAAACATGTATCATTCAGTTTTTCAACATCTGATACATAATCATAAGGGAAACATCCCTTTCTCAGCAATCATGATATTATCATCTGAAATAAATGATTCATACGTTCTAAACTGATTAGATTTTAGACTTTTTGCAATTTTCCAAAACTTACTAGGCATAAATCTACAAGAATCTAAAATCTAATAGAGAGAATCTTTAACTAATTTTGGAAAAAGAAATGTATTGTTCAGTATTTTCAGATATCACATTTATATCATAATTATCATTCCCAAGCTCTTTGATGAACAAAAATGGGAATTATAAACCCAGATAAATTTTGGAATATAATAGGTAGAAAGTTTGGTACTTTAAATTACACGAGTTATGTGCAGACCTCTGCAAACACCTGTTAAGTGGCAGCGCACTTTCCCGTCCTCTTCGTGAAATTACCGTTGCAGATGAGAGTAGAAGAAGCGTCAGCATCTTGCTGCTCTTTCTGTGAGGGGGATCCTAGGCTTTTATTTGAATAAAGATATTCAATTTCTTTTGTTCTTTCGTCACAACTTCCCTAACAACCTTAGCAGCATCGCTTCTTCTATATACAATACGATATTATATATACCATTCATATAACATATACAAATACAAAAACTATATGGTTCATGTTTTTGATATTTCACTGGAAAAGAGTTTACAGAAGAAGGTTCACAAGATGATTGGCTTTGTAAGACATTCAAAGTTGCGTAAGCAACGAATGGGATTTTTACAGAGTGCTGAAAATTTTTAAAAATAGCAATTTCACTTTGGGCATTTCAATTCTTACACTATCGTGTGAATTACAATTTGCTCTATGTTTTATAAGAATATTTTCTTAAATAAAAATGTTGCAAGCAGCAACAGCAGATATATGTCTTATGGTGGAAATTTTTCAGTTGACTTGAAACAAGTCTAGATAAAGATTTTATCCAGCAATAATGAGAATTATTACTTGAAATTTTTACATACATCAGGTCGAGATGCTTATTCCTTTCAATTTTGGTATAGGGAAAAAAAAAAAAACACTTTTATATTTTTCATTTAAAACTGTACACATTTATAGATATATTATTCTTTTTCTTCAAATGTCTTTATATCTTTTAAGGAGTCGGGAAGTTTATTCCAGTGAAATCTAAAGAGTTAGAATAATTACTATATTGTTGTGTGCGGTATGTATGCTCCTTCATCGGGAATAGTGCGAATAGTACGGCCCATTTAAAACAAAGATTACCATCGTTTTGAACATTTATCACAGCTTGTTTCGTTTTTATTATAGCTGGTAAATTAATAAATGAAGAAGCATGTAATGGGTTAAATTTGTTAACTCTTATTTCCAAATTCAATATTGAATATAGACTCCATTCGGATTCTTTTTCTTGGAAATCGGTGGTCTCCGCTAAAAGCTTATCTACAATAGAATAGTAAAGTTCACCAATATTTGTTTGGGTAAGAATGATATTATTTTTGTTTTGAAGTTTTTCTCCTCGGTGACAATCCCTGTATTTGAAGCTTTAGAATATTTACACATTAACATGCAATTAAATTTTAATTCATTCTTTTGCAATTCTTTTAACCCTCTGAGTGGATGACCCGCTAATTGAATTTCACTTCGAAAGCGGTCTACTTTTTCAAAGCTAGCGGTAGCGAAAATGTTTCAGATAAATTTCGCGAACTGCTTCGAAAACGCACAGCAGTTTTATGCTTTCCCCTGTTAAAACTGCAGGAGGTCCTCAAATGGTTTTGCAGGGGATTATTTTATTCCTTTTGGTCTCTGTGTTGTCGAAAGGGGAGGTTTCTCATTTACAGCTGTGGCCTAGGGCGAGGATTGTGAAATGGACATTTTCTCCACTTCACGGCCAACAGAAACTTCACCCAATTTATTGCAAATATATATTTCATATATTTGGAAAACTTGCTCAATTTCTGATCTAAAAACCAATTAGGTTTTAAGAAATTTCAATTTTCTGAGTTTTGATTTTAAATTCGGTTTCATTTTAAAGCATTTTTGCATTCCTAGATTGAATTAATTAAAAATATTTTTAACACAATCCAATACTTCGTGTGAAATGGCTATTAACTACAATTTTAATTTCTAAAATCATTTCTGTTTGCTCATGTTTTTAAGTTTTTGAGTTTTCTCACATTTACTTAATTAAGATTGATTTAAAGACCAATTTATTTTTTGACACATAGTTTATATAATTTAAAAGCTCTATACTTTGTCTTCATTAATTTTTTCCTTTTGAAAAATGCCATGACCAAAATGTACGCAGGGTACTGTGAGAAATAATACTTGAAAGGGATATGGAATATGACTGAAAATGGTAAATCTAAAATGCAGCTTTTTCAGGTAATATTACAATTAGACTACAGAATACAAATGTTGCAGAATGAACTATAAATATTTCCCTGATGTACCACAAACTACATTATAATAAATCTATTGTAGTACTACACTGCAGTATTTTAAAGTCATGCAACAAAAACTTAAACTTGCTTAACTGCCACGATGGGGAACTGAGAAAAAAATAGGTATTATTTACAATCTTGGTGATTTCTGGATTACGTTTGTATAACTACTAATTTCTATATAAATATTTTGCATTTAAAACTCTTGTGAATATATAAGGTTCTGATAAAAGTGAATAATTGATCAAATTAACAGTTGTTATCAATGTTATGTCTTAGAATATTTTGAATTAAAAAGATATTTCAATCATATTTATATTTCAAGTAGAATTTTCATGTAGAGCATAAGTTGGATAGTAACAGATTAAAAAATTAAAGCTTTACAGGCATTGTAATTTTTTTATGCCTTTACAAATTTTAAATATGTTTTTCTCAGATTTTTAATTTTTGAAGATAATAAGCGTTTTTCCTGTTCAAGATAGAGTCTTGAAATATCTTGTAAATGTTCCCTTACATATGTTCTATAAAAGTTCAT
The DNA here is from genome assembly GCA_019973935.1 of Trichonephila clavipes. Lineage (NCBI taxonomy): Eukaryota > Metazoa > Arthropoda > Arachnida > Araneae > Nephilidae > Trichonephila > Trichonephila clavipes. Next base: position 685,077 of record BMAU01003548.1, read on the forward strand.
ATGGATTTAGGTCTGAGAGCTCTAGTTATTTTTTAAAAATATCTTAATGTTAATATTTTAAAAAAATTGGGTTTTTTCCAGGTTTAGCCATAAAAATAATTATTAAAATTCAACAAAGAGATATATTTTAAATTTTATACTTTTTGTTTCCAATAATCTAAGAAATTTTAATCACTTACACTAATTAAATGTTTTTAATAATTTAACATTTTAGAAAAGTTTTTAAAATTCAAAACTGTTCAATGCTTTAAAATTGTGAAATAATGGCTTGTCAAACTAACCTATTATTTTTCAGAATCAATATAATAAGTATAATTTGAATATAAAACAAAAATTAATTTTACTGTGACAAAAACTGTTTACGACTTCTACTCATACTGTAAAAAGAATGAAAGATAAATATATAACATAGTGGCAGTCAAAAACACATTCATAATATATGTTAAAATCCTGTCCCGATACAAATTTCAATGCATTTTCCAAACTGTAGGTCTTTATTTTTTTACGAATTGGTTAAGAAAATTTACATTTCCTTTTAAACTTCAGCTGATATCAATCCTGAATTAGTGATATTCTAAAGTAATATTGTTTTTAATTTTTCATGTCTGTAATACTTGTTTATGATTACATTTAAATCAGCTAATATATCTCCTTTTCATTTTTTAATCGATGTAATTTCTTTGCTCAAACGTGAATGGGATTTTTAAGCTACTATTTTTTAAAAAATTAGCTTATTTATATACATAAGTAACTGAGGAAAAAATATTTGAAATTATAGTATGATCATGGAATGTACATTGAAAAACTATTTAAGTTTCCAATAAGTAAATAAGTTTTATTATTAACTGTAGTAATAAAATTTTTTTGGAGGGGTGGGTGAGTTTGTACGACCACGATTTCTTAATAGCGCAATAACGCATGCTCTTTGATTGATTATTTCGAATGCGAAAAGTTATTCCTTGGCATTAAGTCATCGTAATACAACCTCAATTGGAAAAAAAACAAAAGAGATGCTGACATTGAGTTTCAGGATTTTAAAAATTAAAATTTGTTGGATTGAAGGAAATTTGTTTTAAGATGCAAAAATTTCTTTATATGGCAAAGAAAAAAAAATTATAACTGATAATATTCACTTAACTTATTCTAAGATTTTAAAGACTGTGTAAACATTTACCACTTTGTAAAAAAAAAGGTAAAATTAAGAGAAATTTTTATATAAGTATTAACATTGATTCTCTGATGCTATAAAAATGTAATAAAAACTTTATAAATTTTATAGATGGCATACAGATTTTGAACAAAACGTTAGTTTTCAAACTCGTTGAATCTCACTCAAAAAGTAAAAACATTTTAAAGATTTTACAATGTTGATAAAAAGTATAAGCTGATCACACATATACACAGAAAATACTATATTATTTTGGGAATAATATTGAAGCTGAGTAGTCGTGCATCACGCTTCCACACCATGTGCGAGTTTCAAACCCCGGTCTGGGCATGGTTGACTCAGCCTTTCATCCTTTCAGTGGGTCGATAAATGAGTGTCATGATTGCGCTTGGGAACTAAACACCGAGAGTTTCCTCTCGCGTCATATTGACCACATGACCGGGGCTATTCGCGCTCACGCAACTCAGCGCCCAGGATCACGTATACCGGAGATGGGCACAGCAGGTCTTGGCTCTCATGGGCTGTTGCGCTACTGAGTTAAGGAATAATATTTGATTACAAATATAAATGATCAAATTAGAAAAAAGCAGTTGAAAGTACAGAATTTAATGTACAAAAGAACACATATTAAGGAATAAACATTTTTTCCCCTTTAGTATGAGCAAATGATTATAATGCAAACAGATACCATTATTATATAATAAATTATTAGCTTTATACATAGAGATCTTCTAAAATCGTTTATAGAATTGCAAATCGATGAAAATCTCAATAACTCGAGAGAGAGTGACAATTAATGTCGCTCTGTTCAGCTACACGAGGACTTTTGGCGACGAACCTCGTAATTTGAACCATGATCAAGTGACGAGGACGACACCTGAGCTGGCACCCTGTCTTAACTTCCTCACCACACAAATGAGAAGACGTTTGAGCCTCAATGATTTAACGTGTATCAATACTTCTACATGACGGCTAATAACTAGTGATAAATATCGAATATTCTTTTTTTTTATTTTTGGAATCTATTTCCAACTATAATCACATTTAGTTTCTATACCGGTTGAGAAAACTCTCTATCGAATTTTTCTATAAATATAGTTCCATCTTTACAATTAGATTCAGCAATTAATTTTAATTTTTCATAATTACACGATAAATCATTTTTTTTTAAATATTTTTGACACAAATACAAAATTATTCATTAATTAAGAAAAAAGTTTTTCAAAAATGTAATAGTCTTTGAGTATTTTGTTCTATATATTTCTTTAACCAGCCTATCCATTTAAATTCTAAAAAATTGGTGTAATTGGGTAAAAAAAAAAAAAAATTCTGATATAAAATCTGAATCTCCCCACGTAACAACTCAACATTAGAATCATTGTTAAATTGAAAATCACAAACTATATCCCTGATATTGCGTCATTAAGTATAACTTTACAAGGGCAAAATTCTCATTAAAATCTTAATTTTTTATTTAACTATATTAAAGGAATGCCTATATTTTATGTTGTTTATTTCTTATTAATTCCTACCACTAGTTCACTCTTTTTCAATCGTTAATAAAAAATACTTTCTATTCATCCATTGAAGTTCAAATACATCTTTTTAAACTAGCAGTGGATGACACTTGATGTTAATACCATTGTTTCTTTTTTTTTTCACATATTAATTCATTCATTATATTTAAAAAATGAATAAAAAGTAAAAAAAAATAATAGTCCAACAGCATATATAGAAAGGAAAATCGTTCGTTGTGCCCCTGTTGAGCAATAAATAGCACGTTGGACTTTTAATCCAAATGTCGTAGGTTCGAATCCCTCCTGGGATGGCTAATTTCTGAGAATGTGATTTCTTTTTACATTACTACTTTATAGGAATAATTAAATTCGATAAATGAATAAATAGTAACAAACAAACAAAAAATAGTCTAACACCATATATAAAAGGAAAATGAAAATTGCAAGGAAAATCGCTTTCTAGTTTGTCACTTAATATTGTAAGTCTGTCATATGTATATACATATTTATATTAATTGTAACTATTTAATAAAAAAGTAACTAAAATAAAAGATTTTCTTTGTTGACCCAAGAAGGAATTAAATATCCTAAATATTATCCAAAGTATAATTTTTGAACACATATCCTCACTGGAAAACATTTTTCTTTTAATTAATATGTAAGAAATGAGCATTTTTTTTATTGATGAGTTAGTACACTAAATAATAAGTTATGAAATAATGTTGCTCTCTCTCTGTTGTTACTAATGCCACCTATCTGACGATGTCAGATCGAGGCCCAAGAAATTCATCGCTGCAAAGGGTTACAAGTACGCTTGTCGTTAGCCGTAGCTTTGAGTACCATTCAGGTAACAGTACGTTTTGGCTGGGTTCCACCCCAATTTTGAGGAGAACATCTTAGGGGTGATCAGGGGCCTCCCAGCTCTTGGCAGCTCTCTCTTAAAATAATTAATTAAATGGGAAATAAGCAATGAATATTAGAAATATTTATGATATTGATCCCGTTTCACATCACCATGAGGTAGGAATCTCGATGCGTTTTTTTTTATAGAGGTATCGCCAGCTTTTACTTTATAGAATAATCTGGACAAAGCCAATTTTTAATTTTTGACCCATTCTTAAAATTGACGCATTTCCAATGTTACCAGTAACTGCAATCATCACACTGAACCATATTTTTTTTTTAAGTCGTTGCGCTTTCACAATGATTGCAACGCCAAAAGTTTTGTTTCAATGTAAATATTTTTTCTACTTCTTCCCAAGCTTGTGTAGTAAATAATTCTTGTACAGATATGTCAAATCATGATTTATAACAGAATCCGCAATTTAATTATCAGGTTTTAAATCCTGTACACTAAAAAGAAAAGTTTTAAATTTTCACTCCAATAAATGTTTTTGTTTCCAAATTTGATATAAAGGTACATATTTTTATGTGTGGCCCGCGAGATTATAATATTTTTCGAAGTGGCCTGCAATTTCTTTTGCGTTGGACCCCCTGGACTAAGGGTTTAACCAAAGCGCTCTTTGCGGTTAATGAACTTGGAAATTCCAGTTCTGGAACAAGCCTCTCAAATAAACAATCATAAACAAAATCATTATTCCCCTCCACCACTAAAGAGCAAAAAATAAAAGCTTCTTTTTCCCCGGACATCTAAGAGAAATCCGATGACAGAACACCCCGAACCACAACTCCTTTTCCTTCACTGTGAATTGCATAGAAGTCGCAAATGTTTATACTGCAACAAAGGTCATGAACTCGAGGCCTGCCATTTCTTAAGCGCTAACGAAAAGAGAGAAATTTTAAGAAAAAGGGGATGTTATTTGAGCCTCATGCCCGGTCATAGATCAATGAAATGTGCGAAAAGAGTCATGTCCTATTTGTAATGGCTCCCACCATTTCACAATATGTTTTCGAAATCGGCATGGTGACGATTTCTCTCAAAAAGTGAAACAAATAATATAGTTTCAGCAGTATTTAAAACAGAAGTAAATAGTGTATTATTACAAATATGTGCTGAGTTAATAGATGACACAAAAAATGAACAAGAAGTTGTTAGATTATTCTTATTCTTAGATAATGGTTCACAAAGAAGGTTCGTTTTAAAGAGTACTTCTGAGAAATTTAACTTTCTAATTCTTAGAAAAGAAAACCTTTCCATTTGCACATTTGGTGCTAAAGAAACTGAAATAAAAACCTTAAATATAGTTAAAATAAAATTGAAAAACAGGAATGATCCAAATTTGTACATTGCGATGGAAGCGGTCGAGACAGAACATATTTCGATTACACATTTACCAACCCCTGATAAAAAATTTAGATATTTAAGAAATGTACAATTAGCTGATTCTTATGAATTTAACGATAAAGAAATATCAATTCTTATTGGCGTGGACTATAATTATCAAGTAGTTATAGGTAGAATTACACGTCTAAACAAAAATCTTATAGAAATAGATACATTATTTGGGTCAGATCGGGAGGAACTTTTAACAATGAGTGTTATTGTTAATGAATCCAATACTTCGAAAAAGCTTATCGAATTTTGGGATTTAGAGAATTTAGGAATAGAAGCAGAGAGCTGACATTTTGAAGCAATATTTGTTTATTGCATATCTTAGTAAAATATTTATTTACTTTAAAAATTATAGTGATAAATTTTTGTATTTAACAATACTTGTCCGCACTCTAAAATTTTGCCCCCCTGCCTAAATGCGACACTGTGTGGGTGTACATATAATGGATATAAATATTCTCTCTTAAAAATTATAGATGGAAAATTTATACGGACTAGCAATTTTTTATTAAGGAATATAAATTTTTTAGTATGTAATTTTATGTCCAAATTTGTATAAAATTATAAAAGTGCAGAAAACTTTAAAAAAACAATTAAAAACTTTAAAAATATTTTTCCTTTATTGATTTCGTTAAAATATAAAAAAGTTTTATGGCTTTAAAATTAAAGGATATGTTGCGTTAATGTTCAATCAGGATGCAGTCAGATAAAACTTAACAACTTGAACTTTATTGTAGACACATGTTCTAAATCATCTGTGAGTGTTGAGAGAGAGAGAGAGAGAGAGATTACCCATGAGCACAACGTATATATACTGCAACCTAGCGGAGAAAACTAGTACTATTCTAGATGTACACTTCATTGTAAGGTGCTACCATCTAGTGAGTTAAAATATAGGATATGCTACAATAGTATCCCCAGTGATGGAGAGAATCGAAAGAACGATATATGACATGCTCATGAGCAAAATCTCAAATACAATTATTTGAAATATGCTTGAAAATTACATTGAAAAAAATATAATATGCATACAGATATTTGAAATTACATTACATAAATATACATATGAAAAGGTATGAAAATCATAAGATATGTGACAAAGTCAAACAAATTTCCCTAGAAAAATATATATGTCCATCTGGTACTTGAATAGTTTATTTAATTTCAGTTATTAGTCTCTGAGGAAATCTTACCCGTCTACCTGATTTGGTAGTTTGCATGTTTGTTGTCACTGGATGTTGATGTGATGATTCTGCACTAATGATAGGATCAGGAATGGTATCGGGCAAATCCTTGAACACAAATGCTGGTTTAACTCTATCAAGTGACACACAACTTTTCTTTCCATTTATATTAATGGTTATGTGTTTGTCATTCCTTGATAGAACTTCGTGTGGCCCTGTGTAAGGCTGAGACAATGATGGGGAAACTTTGTCAACACGGAGGAACACATGAGAACAGTCATCCAATTTAGGGTGCACAAAAATTTTTGAAAATCCATGAGTGGATGTTGACAAGGGTTTTAAATGATTCACGTGGTTTTTCAACTGTTGCACAAATCCGTAGTCTAGTGGCATTGAAGATGTGTCAGTGCATATCTCGGCTGGTAATCTGAGGAAACACCATACACTAATTCTGCACTTGAAGCATTGATGTCGGGTTTCACAGCTACTCGCAAGCCAAGAAGAACTGCAGGTAGGGTCTCAGTCCACTTGATATTCTCATGAGCCATTAAGGCGCTCTTTAGCACTCTATGTAAACGTTCCACTAAACCGTTTGCTTGTGGGTGGTATGATGTGGTCCTGATGCGGTTTGTGCCCAGGAATTTCGTTAATTCTTTGAAAAGAGCAGCTTCAAATTGTCGGCCTTGGTCAGTCGTTAAGTAAACTGGGCAAGCAAATCTAGAGATCCAAGTGTCAAAAATGGCACGAGAAACTGTTTCTGCAGTAATGTTCTCTATGGCTACTGCTTCTGGCCACCTAGTGAATCGATCGACAATTGTTAAGCAAAAAGATTTTCCTTCTGATGATGGTAAAGGACCTATCAAATCCACATGAATGTGTGAAAATCTTGCATCAGGTAAGGCGAAAGTGCCCAGAGGTGTCTTCGTGTGTCTGTGCACTTTTGAACGTTGACAAGCAATACAATTCTGGACCCAATCTTTCACTGTTTTCCGCATGTTTGGCCAAACATATCTGGATGCGATGAGTTGGAAAGATGCTGCAACACCAGGGTGAGCTAAGTTGTGAAAATGCTCAAATATGGTCCTACGAAAATTATGTGGTACAAATGGTCTGGGAGAGCCAGTGGAAGTATCACAGATAAGTTCAGTGGCTGATATTGGAGATGGCACACGTTTAAAGACAAGGGAAGATTTCTCGTCATTTTGGAAACTTTGTAATTCGTTGTCTTCTAGTTGAGCCTTTGAAAGTGCCTCGAAATCTAAAAATGAATTGGATATTTGATTCACTTCAATTCTTGAAAGTGCATCAGCGACTGCGTTGCGGGTTCCATTTATATGACGAACATCGGTACTGAATTGAGATATGAAATCTAGATGTCGCCATTGCCGTGGACTGCACTTGTCAGGATTTTGCATAAAGGCATACATGAGAGGCTTCTGGTCTGTGTAGATTATGAAGTCTCTTCCTTCGAGCATGTGATGAAAACGTTTGACCGAAATATACATTGCCAGGAGTTCTCTGTCATATGTGGACCATTTCTGCTGACTTTTCGAGAGTTTCACTGACAAAAAGGCAACAGGTTCCCAATTGTTTTTGGCAAAGTTGCATAAGAGAACCACCTACGGCTTTGTCACTCGCATCAGTCCAAAGGCTTAATTTTGCACCTGGAATGGGATGTCGAAGAAGAGTTGCGTCAGCTAAAGCGTTTTTGGCATCATTAAATGCCTGCTCTGCCTCCTCAGTCCATTGAATTGAGTCACGCAAATTTTACAGGAAACTTTTTTAGACTTTTTTAAAATTTTTAATTCCTTCTAAAAATTTATTTAGTGGGGCTAATAAATGAGCAGCTTTGGGAACAAAACGTCGATAAAAATTAAATAACCGAGGAAACGTCTTAATTGCGTGAGTGTAGTAGGTTGAGGAAAATTTAAAATGCAATCGACGCGATCCGACAAGGGTTCTATTCCTGATTCAGATACTTTAAAGCCTAAGAATTTTATAGTAGTTACACCGAAAATGCATTTAGAGGGCTTTAAAGATAGTCCATATTGTTGTAAGCGTGTGAATAAAATTTGTAAATGTTGTAAATGTTCTTCGGGTGAAGAAGACGCGACCAGAATGTCATCTACAAAAGCGAACACAAATGGAAGATTTCGCAAGACTTCATCTATGAATCGTTGAAATGTAGCAGCGGCATTGCAAAGACCAAACTGCATCCGAGTGCTTTCAAATAACCCAAAGGTGTGATGATTGCACTTTTATGTACATCATCTGGGTTAATTGGAATTTGATGATATGCCTTCACGAGATCAATGTGAGAATAAATTTTTGTACCGTGAAGATTAGAAGTAAAATCTAAAATATTGGGAACGCTATAATTATCTTTAATAGTTTGAGCATTGAGTGCACGGTAATCGCCGACTGGTCGCCACTCTGTGCTGTCTTTTTAGGAACCATATGTAAAGGTGAGGCATAATTACTTTTGGAAGGTCGCATATGACCTAGAGTAATCATGTTCTCAAATTCCGCTTTTGCGATGCGGAGACGATCGGGAGCGAGGTGGCGAGCTTTAGCTGTTACAGGTCGACTATTTGTTTCGATGTAATGGACTACGGAATGTTTAATTTCTTGATCAGGCCGGGGAGGTTTTGTGATGTCAGGAAATTTTCTTAAAAGTTCATGATAAACACTATCACCTGACACAGTTTTAATTGAATGAATTCTACTATTGCCTAAAATACAATGACATTTAATATTTGTCTCCGAGTCTAACAATGCTTGCTTACTTATATCCGGTACTAAACGGAAGTTGTACAAGAAATCAGCACCGATAATTGGGGTTGAAACGTTACCAACTAAAAATGTCCATTGGAAAATTCTCCTTAAGCCTAAATCCAAAGAAAGTGTTTGAGTTGTGTATACGTGTATGGGTGATGTATTGGCGGCAGAAAGTGTCATTTGTGAATTATTTTGCCTTTGTGTTTTTGTTGCTGGAATTATGGACACATCAGATCCCGTGTCAATTAAAAATGTGACATTAGTACGTCTATCTCGAATAAAAGGCGACGAGAATTTCTTGGCAAGGCAGTAGTCGCCATTATACCTAACCGGACTCGTTTTTGAGAATTTACATGGAGGATGACATTTTTGAGCTGCTGAGCCAAATTTGTAATGGTACCAGCACTGCTCGTATGTTTTTTGATTTAGAGCGATTACGTTTATGAAATGGGAGATTACGATTGCGACTACGACTTCTGCTACGCGAAATTTCATCAATGCGCAAATTTAATTTTTTATTTCTTCAAGGACATGGCTTTCAATGGAATTTTTGTCTGAGGAAACGGAACAGGCACTTACCGCAGTGGAGTCACCTCCATGACTCGATCGGCTACTTCGGCAGCTTTCTCCAGTGTCAGCGGGCTTATAGCTGCAAGAATGGATTGTACACGAGTGGGCAGATGCTGCTGAAAAAGTTCAAGCACGAGGTCATCCGGAACGCTATGAGATTCCGCGCGCCTCCTCATGACGCGCAATAGTTCGCTTCTGGGACGTCTATCTCCGAGTTCTTCTCCGATGAGTAATTTCCTGATTTCTTGATGGGATGATTCACCGCTTCTTTTTTATTAGCTCCGTTCTCGCTTTTCGTAAGGCTCCACAGGGTCGGGATTCATAATGACGTCACGAATGATGGTTGCTGCTTCCGGTGGTAAATGTGCGATGATGTAATTAAATTTTGTTTTGCTGTCTGTTATTGCCTTGGGACAGCCAAGTTGGAATGTGCTATCGCACATTGTGAACCAGAGAGCAGGATCGTGAAAGTTATATGCCGGTATCTTGACGGCGCCTACGTCATTCATTTTGAAGCTTACACGTGGTTACCAGTTCTTACGCAATATTTAGCTATTTCGTGAAAATTTTAAAAATAAAGCATTATTTTAATGCCATAATATCTTATTCATGCAGGTCACCATTAAAGGATATGTTGCGTTAATGTTCAATCAGGATGCAGTCAGATAAAACTTAACAACTTGAACTTTATTGTAGACACATGTTCTAAATCATCTGTGAGTGTTGAGAGAGAGAGAGATTACCCATGAGCACAACGTATATATACTGCAACCTAGCGGAGAAAACTAGTACTATTCTAGATGTACACTTCATTGTAAGGTGCTACCATCTAGTGAGTTAAAAATATAGGATATGCTACAAAATAATAGATTTTTTTTTCCTGAATGATCTTTTGGATTAGTTAGTTCGAATAGGAAAAATGGACTGTTAAGGTTCACTGTGAAACCGTAAATTTCTCGAAATTGGAAAATGCTAAATTCTTTTCTTTGTATATTTATGTTCATCATCATGTCTAACGGTGATATTTAAAATTATTTTTGTTAAATTTTCAAAGGGAATATGTAGTGAACTTTAACCGCTTGCCTGATTATCTCGGGTTAGTATATATTACAGCTAATTATTATCCCGAGCGGAATTTGTCTGTACGATTTGTTTTATCACGGTTTTACTCGGCCTGAAAGAAATGAAAGGAAACGCTCAGCTTTGGTTGGCAGTTAGGACAATTTTATCCCGCCCGGTTTGGCTGATACGTTGGTTAAAGGAAGATTGATGTGAATGGAACATTTGATTGAATAGAAGAGATTTATCTCGAGATCTAAAGACAAAGAAATTTTTTTTAAAAAGGAGAAATTATTGGGTATTAGGGAGGAAGTAACTGTAATTACATGGAAAGATAAGAAGGATGTTAGTTTAATTTCCACAACCACATACAATCGAAATGCAGAATGTAACAAATGAACGGGGAGAGACAAAGTCCAAGCCTAAATGTGTAGTTGACTACAATGACCAAATGGGTGGTGCAGATAAAGTTGACCAGCATTTAGCTCCTTACTTTACATCCAGAAAAAAGAGAGGAAAATACTAATATTTTCTTCCATTTATTGGATTTGGCCTTGTGAAATTTCTTCATTTTTGTACTGTAAATCAGGAGGTTCATGATCACCTAAACAATTTAGAATGAAACTGACTGAAAAACTAATTTCAGAAAATCATCGTGACGAGTTTTCTGCCACATTAGGGAAAACCCAGCATTAGTCCTTCACCACTCAGGTTAACCTCAATGCATTTTCAGATGTTATTCCTGCATCTGAAAAAATCAAATCCAACGAGACAGTGTTCCCGTGACTGTGCTCCTGTAATAGAGATTCCAGAAATAAGCCAGTAAACGAGACTAGATACCAGTTTACAGAATGTCAGGTATCTCATTTTGTGTTGTCCTTTGTTTCAAAATCAATCATATTAAGACTAATATTTAACTTTTTTCCATTTGCCAGATATAACTCAGGATAGTAAACTAATATTAAAACTAAATGTTTTTACGCCTGTAAAAAAATTTTAAAACTCATCTTAAAACCTACATATTTTGTTTTGTTTCGTTTCATTGTATTTAATAATAAAATTAAAAATGTGATGATTTTTTTGCAATTTTTCAAAAAAAATGTGTAAAGGAAGCGGTTAAAGGGTTCAGGAGAAGGAGAGATTTATGGTTCTAAGTAATGAGACAGGGAAAAGTTTCTACTGTTTATCAAAAAATATATATACAGTCGAACCTCCATATAACGAACCTCTATATAGCGAATTTTTCTACGCGCATTTCAGGATTTTCTTCATAAAAAAATAAACTTCCTATAGTGAAGTGCATTTTCTATGCAACAAACTTTTTTCTTGTGATTGGATTTTTTTCTCCTTATTTTTAAAGTAGTTCCGGACATTTTAAGTTATTCTCTCTTAACACATTTTATGGTTCTCATAAATCTTGAACTGCTTTTTTTTTTTTGTTTAGCGCGCTGAGAGCAATAGATTTCTGGGAGTTTCATCCCAGAAGTACTACTTTCACTAGAAACATCTTCGATAACCTCTTTCACCCCTCAGTGGAATTGCATCGTGTCTCCGTGTCCTTGAACTAATTTCCGTTCATTTGTAGTGTTGATCAGTTGTACTGGTAACTTCGTTTCTGATAGTTCGTAAGTGCTTGAGCATGAAATTTTTTTAATTTTTCAGGAAGTAGATAAAGGCGTCAAAAAGAGGACATGGCTTTATCATTTGGTTTTCCTCCAAACAGCTTATCAAATATTATAAGAAATCGAGATAAGCTTCGAAATTAGGATTCATTGAATTCTTGTTCAAAACGTAGAAGAACATGTGTCCATGAAGATTTCGACGAGGCAGTTATGAAGTGGATACATACAATGCAAGATAAAAATGTTCTGATCTCTGAGCCTTTCGTAATAGAGAAAGCTTTTCCATTTGTTAAGGTATTGGGATAAGACCAATTTCTACGTAGCAATGGATGACTAGAAACATTTAAGAAAAGACACGGAAAATTGCACCTGAAGGGATTTTTGGTGCATTTCAAAGATATGAAACGTATTATGAAACAAAGTATTTTTTCAAATAAAAAACTCAAACAAAATTAACATGTTTTATGCATAATTAAATTTAAGTCCGCATGTGGTGATGTAAGTTTAAAAGTCTTGTTATAAAATAATGTATGCTTAAAATTTTGTATGCTTTAAATTAGAAAATGTCCTTAAAGCTCATTAATTTTAAAATAAAATTATTTTCTTTTTGTAAATACAGTGTATATTCCTCAACATTCTTTTTTTTTCGATGGGTAAGATATGCTGCAACGTAAGTTAATAACAAACAAGTATATTATCTAAAAAAATTTTTAATGTACCATCTATATATAAAAAGGAGAAAAGCGACTCACTCACTGACTGACTGACTAATCCACGATATCTCCGGAACCATTAAACTTACATATTTGAAATTTGGTAGGTAGGTTCCCTTCATGGAGTAGACATCAGCTAAGAACGGATTTTGCAAAGATCTAATCCCAAGGGGCGTTACGGGGGCTTAAGGGGCGTTATAGATAATTATTTCCATTATTATAATCTATTAGATGTACAGTCTTGAAACTTGGTACACAGATTTCTTTCATAAAATAGAGGTACCTTACATAATGATTTTTACGAAAATTGACCTCCAAGGGGCGTTATGCATAATTATTTCCATTTTTAAACTATTAGAAGTACAGTTTTGAAATTTGATAAGCGGACTCCTTTCATAGAGTACAGATCCGCTACAAAATGGGTTTTGTGAAAATCGACCCCAAGTTTGCGGAGAATTAAGCAGCGTTATAGGCAATTAACTCCTTTTTTAAACTATTAGACGTAAAATCTTGAAATTGAGTATAAGCAGATTCCATTCATTAAGTAGAGATCTACTATAAGATGGGTTTTGTGAAAATAGCTTCCTAAGTGGCGTTGCGGGGGCTTTATTGATAAATATTTCCATTTCTAAACTATTAGACGTACAGTCTTAAAATTTGGTAAGCGGATTCTTTTCGTGGTGCATCTACGTGTTCTAAAAATAAATTCTTTAAATACACAAAAGAAATTTAAGATTATATTTTTTTTTTTCAACAGTATTAAATTGTTTTCATTTGTAAAAAGAGGAAATGCTCTTGAATTTTAGAATACTTGATAGTAAAGTACAAACAATAAGCTGGTATCAAAGACAAAATATTATGACTACAAACATTTTTAATTTGCCGAGGAGCTTCATGTATCTCGGTAAACTTGTTTACATAAAAGGATTATATTCTTCTTTGTACTGAATTGTTTCTTTTGCGAGTAATGACAAAATACTGGGCTTCTTAATTTTTTTTTTCGACTTTTGTACAAAAAGAGTTATATTCTTAGCCTTTGGATAATCCTTACTTTTCATTTAAAATTTCAAAAGAATTGCATATAATGCCTAAATTCTAAGATTACTGCTCTGATTTTTGTGCGATGATGAACTGATTTTGTGCGTAAGGTAGAGCCAAAACATTCCTACGAAGACAACTGCTTCGATCAACATTCAAAACAATTACAAAAACATTTCCTTCTCAACGCACTGACTCCGCAATCGAGTTGCAGATAACTGTGACAACAATTTTTTTCTTTACTTTTTCAAAACGAAGAGAAAGACTTTAGGTTCAAATAACACTCCCCCCCTCCTCTTCGTTTGAACAGTCCCCTAAAGTGACCGGGAAAGTAGAAGAGGGCTTTGTCGGCATAGTTTCTATTTATCCTATGTCCGACAATTTAACAGAAAAGGAAATGCCCTTTCCAAAGATTTATTACGGCAATAAGAGGAAGAATAGTTTTCCGGCTACTTGAAAGAAACCTTAGAAGATTTACAAGAAGGCAGAAATGCATTTCTAGGTTTTCTTACACCAAATAGGCATATGATAATCAACAATGACCAAAAACTGAAGGATCAACAATAATCAACGGGGAGAAGCATTTTTTGTTGATATTTTTATATCAACGACTTGTTGATATTTTTATTTTACTACTTGCTTTCCATATTCATTTACATGAACCATCTTATTCTGTATTCAGAGTTTCAAATGTTCAACAGCCTTAGAGCGCCCCGAACACTCCTTTCTTTGTACATAAAATGCGTGACTCACGAATAAATAGGCGGGAAAAAAAGAACGAACACATATTATTTTAATTTAAATGTAACTATCTGTTCGACTACGTTCAGATTATATTTATTTTTCAGATATTTTTGGATTGGATAATTTTTTTTAAATTATCCAATACTCTGTAGAACTTTCTAAGTTTAAAAGTCCCCATTTTCCTTTTCTTAGAGAAACTTGTGTTTGGAAATCGCCTGTGATAATTTCTACTGATTTCAGTTCAAAGATTTCTTTTCCTTTTAAAGGAGACATTTCCTACGAATTTAAACCACATTCCACCAAGATTTCTTTTTCAGTATTATTAAAAGGCATTGAATGAAATAGTATAAAACATTGATTATATTATATAAAACACTAATCACAATGATAACTATTGCACAAAAAAAAAAACGCTTATTTCATTTCAGTCAAGGTATAATAACCTAAAGCAAATTTAAATTAATTTATCAAGGTAAAATTTATTTATATTTTGATTTTCAGTAAATGTTGAAAATGTTATAGATTTATTTTTATTCTGTGTTAAACGCAGTAATTTCGTACATACAAACTCAAATTATCGTGTTAACTCTTAAATTAATTAATTTTGAAAAACAAATAATAATATAATTATTTGAACATTTAGATACATACAATGAATTTAAAAAATGGAAAGAAAAAGCAAAATTTTTGCCTGTCTCTCTATGTCATAATGTAGTCTCAAATCGATAATGGGCTATTTTATAATCATATAGCTCTCTATCTTTTATAATGGAAAATATTTGCTCTTTAAGACACATATATAATTCTTTAACAAATAACAAAATTACATTAACTATATGTGAGTTAAAAAAAATCTTATAACTATTGAACATCTGTATACCAATAGACATGTTAATATTCAACTAAGCTATATTGTGGTTAATCAATTTATAATTGCTTCTCTGAGAATTAATTAGTTATTTATACAACACTCTGTTAAGAATTTTTGTATACTTACTTTCTTAAAAGAATAAAAACATTGATACATGTCATTTTTTATTGCCTCGATAATTCATTCTGTTTTGATGCATTAGATTTCATAATAGTTACTGAATCTTAAGATTAAGTTTAGATTTTTACACCAAGCATTTTTCAAGGATTAAAATTATATGATAATGTTCATCTTTGATCTAATTGTTCCTATGTATGCTGAAAATTATGATAATCGATTAACAATGACAGGTAAATGTGATAAATGGCAGGAATGCGGCGTTAACTTAATACTTTATCTCAAAATCATAAATAAATGTTACTTGTTAAACAGTATCACATTGTAGATTCCACAAGTTTTTACAGCTGTGGTAGCCGAGTGATCACAATTGAGGATTCCATCATCTAGCAGGGCTCTAATACACGTTAACTTTCTAAAGGCTTAAAGTATTTTCATTGACGTCATAACATAATCGACTGGGTTCCAGGTCGGATATCATCCTCGTTACTTGATTGTTATTCAAATAATGAGGTCCGTCTCATTGCGATATCCCTCATGTTTCCTCTGAATGAGACATTAATAAACTATCGATTTATTTGCATGTTCTTAAAAATAAATCCTTTAAATACACAAGTTAATAAATGTAAAATTAAAATTTTTTCCAACTGTAATGTACTGCTTTCGTTAGCATAAAATATCAAATCCTTTGAATTTTTAGAAAAATTCTTGATTAGTAAAACGCAAACAATTAGTTGACATAAGACAAAATTATGACTACACATATCTTTAAGTCAGCAAGGAGCAAATCATTCATGTATCTTGGTAAACTTATTTATATAAGGAAAAAACTATTCTTATTCGTGTTTAATTGTTCTTTTATGACTAATTACAACACATTTATTTCTTACTTTTTCATCTTTCATATAAAAAGGTTATTTTATTAGTTTTATGGATAGAAGTTAAATTTGTTAACTTCTTATTTTTAAGTTACAATAAATTATAATTCTTTTGATGTATCAGTTAGTATAACATTGCTGAAATTCTAAGATAAATGCTCTGATCTCTGTGTGATGAAAATAAATAAACTTCAAAAATATTTTAAGAAATATAATGCACGCGTCATTCTAATTCTAAACACAATCTTCCCTTTTAGGACGTATGGTAATACAATAGTTTCCAAATGTGCAGCTCAGAAAAAAAATTAGCCCCAGTCCAAAAATAAATCGAAAAATTCACAATAATCGAATTTTCTTTATTAACATAGCAATAAAAACCATTACATTTGAAAATCAATGTAAGATCAATCCCCTCTTCCAATAATTTACACTCAAAACGTGAAAAAGGCCTCCACAGGTATCTGCCGTTTTTAAGTGATTGATTAGCTTGAACTTATTCACTACTGTGCAATTTTAACTGAGTTGGCCTGATTACAGTTATGTTGTAACCTTTTATATTTATATATTAAATGTGGGAGAAATTATCGCAAGTTCGACTTGCTTGCTGGTCAGGGTGCGAGGGCCCCGCTTGAGGTTGAAGGCTCTGGTGCATGGCATCGCTTAGCCCATTGGTAGGTACGCCACTGTGTTCACTAGTACTTTCTGATTCAGTTCTTGATGCACCTACTTGTAGAAATCAAATTTAATTCAGTTGAATAAACTTGCTGATGACTTTTTAAGAAAAATAAAAAGTCTTCCAAATTTTGATAGAATTTAATTTTTGTTTACGATAGAATTATATTTGTAGTACAAATAAGAATATACGTAAAGTAAAATTATTCATTCAGATCTGAACCGAAAACCATTATTTTTGGCAGAACGGAAACCGGAAGAGAAACGATATTTTTTTATAGTTGAACTGGAACAAAAAATTACGGTTCGAAGTCCTGGCTCTATATGTTTAGAAATCACTTATTCAAAGTATTATTCCAAGAAAAAAAAAAATTAAAAAAAAAATAGTGTACTCTTCCAGATCTACATTTGATAAAGAATTTGATTTCTTTTAACTGAACAATATTTCGATATATGTAGAAGTCTAATTTTTTTTTCCAGGAGCTTTTTTCTTATTTTTAAAGTTAACATTTTTCCCCAGAGTATAATGCGCACTCATGAATTTCGATCTTATTTTCTGTGTTCAAATAGTGCGTTATACGCCGGCTTTTACGGTAATTAATTGTTTCTATAACTGTTACGGTTATTTTATTTCAGACATATATGTTTAGTTTGTTGGGTTATAACTGACAAATAATAATTTTTTAAAAAAATTCTTACATTTTCGTATAATATTAGTGGTGTTTCGAAAATTTACTGAGTGCGTACTTTATACTTCCAACGCCATTGTGCTCATAAATAACGAAATAAAATGGAAAGAAAGTACAAATACATTTTAAAACGATACCAGAACACACGTGAATATAAAGATATATATTTCTCGAAAATTAAGCCCATTTCTGGATATTTTAAAATAAACTTTAAATTACTACTACTATATGTATATATATATATATATATATATATATATACTATATATATATATATATATATATATATATTCTAAGAATGAAAATGTTGGAAAAAGAAATTTTTCTAAATGAGAGAGAGAGATTTCGTTAAATAATTTCTGCTACGTTTTATACTTTCTTGATTATCTCTAATTGTAACTATAAGAAAGTCAATAATTAGTGTGTGAAAATTCTTTTAAAATAATATGCAAAATCTAAATAAGTTTTTGGAAATTATAATTTAATGGCTAATTTTTATTTTTGCTCGAAAACGTATTATTTTATGTCATATTTTCGTATTAATTCTCGAGCAGTAGCTTTACAGGAGGAAACATACTTTAGGAAAGGAGAAAATTGATGTGCTTCGAGAGTGACACAACATCGATCAGTAAATACTTCTTAAGATGAATCCAAATTCCATTAATGACTATATCTTCATTATACTTGCCTGTTATAAAAACAAACTATTCTCTATAACAAACCCCTGATGAAGGGATTCAAGTGGTACTCTATTTCAGGACTTTAGATTTAAACCCTGAATGAAGATTTGTATGTGTGAGCATGTTAGAAGAGGAAACCTCTAAAATAATTGCAAAAATTGAGAATTATGTGAATAAATGTGTTGATGATAACTTGAACGAATAATATGGATGTGATGTGGAAGTTAGAACAGTGAGGTGTTTCTTATACAATAGCCACGAATCACTTTATTTATAGTATTTTACTAAAGATAGAAAATAAAAATTTATGTATAAGTTTATTTATATAGTTAAGTTTATAATAGCTAAAATTTTTGCAGTATATTTAATTCTAAAATTTAAAAGGAAACAGAGTATTAGACGAATTTTTTTAGAAATGTGAATAAATGAGTCTTTCACACATACACACACAAAAAACAAATAACTAATTACAAAAATGAAATTAAGCTAATAATTTAAAATATCACTTGCCTGTACAAATTCATTCTGATATAAGAACGAATTCATTTACCTTTAAAATGTACATTAATATTACCAATAAATATATATTATAAAAAAACATAAATTTTCTTTATTTATAAGTGACTTCTTTTTTTTTTTTTTTTTTCTTACATAAGGATAAAACTCGAAACATGTAATTCATTTTCAAAGTATTATTAATCAAAGTAAATGGATTATTAAAAATTATATAACAATTTTTTTTTATTTGTAATTGAGTTCCTCATTTACTAAGCTCAAATATATATTTCTTCTACAAAATTGAATCCATTAAAAATATTTTGATTTACGTGAATGAAAAAAGAACCGATTGTTATTTTTACAGTGAAAATTTCATACGCAAGGGAATTTAGCTATTATACTCAAGACACGGAAGAAAAAACTGCCTGAAAAACAATCTCCCAAATTGGGACAAAACTTTTATGTTTCAATGAACCACTACGGCATAGAAAAATGCTATAACGCCAAACCAGGCAACCCAGAATAATGACGTCATTGCACATCTACCAATGACAAGCAACCTCTTTCCTTTGACCGTGCCGCTCTTTATTTAACGCTACGGAATGAACCTCCCAAGACAGTTGATTGATTGATTGAGGTTGAAGGGGACTCAAAAGGCTATGATGCTCAGTTTATTACAAACAAATGCTGGACAATAATAATTTCAAAACTGCGCATGCCTGTATTGTCTTGACATTTGGAATTTTAAATCTGAGTAACAGTTTAGCACAGAGAACAAACAGCAACAATTATAAATACAGAAACAAGTTTGAAAAATATTTTTTACAGTAAACATAAATTCTACTTTTCTCAATAGGTCCCTTAGCTTTTTTAATTTTTCTTTCTTACGCATGAGCAATCTTACAATAAAAGCTTTCCTCTAGCGTTACATGTTAAAACCTATCAAACCAAATTGGATTCAACACTAGAGGACGCCACTGTAGTTTAAAAAATAATAATTCTGTTATCACACGAAAACCATGGCAACGTTAGCACCCGAACACAGTAGGCCACAAAAGTGTTCGTACACTTGCAATTTCTTATAAAATTTAATGTTTTCAACTAGTAAAAATTAATATATTGTAATTGTAATTTTTTATGATATCTGCAACTTGTTCTTAATGGAATGACATAATTAATTTTTTAAAAATAGTATAACTATTTTAAAAAAAATTAAAGTAACCAAAAAGCTACTAAAAAATTACGCCACAAAAGTCTTCGTACACTTGACAAAAATCTCAACTTAGCTTTAAATATTGTATTTCTTTCTTAATTTAGTACTTAGTAGGATATCTTTTAGTGTTCACAACAACTTTTAAGCCTCTTGGTATAGATTTAATCAATTTTTTCATCGATTTTCCTCCATTCTTCTGTGATTATCGTTTTTACTTCACATTTTGTCTTTATTCGTCATGTTTTCTTTTTTTTATATCAAAATATCACCAAATATGTTCTAATGAGCTAGATAAAGTAATTGAGGAGGTGTTTTCATAATTTGGGGACAGTTATAGAGACACCAGTGGCGTATGTTGAGAGCAGTGCACTTGGCTGTTCAAAAATTAAGTCGTCCCCAATATCCAAATTACGGGCAGATAATTTAAAATTTCTCTTTTAAATATTTAAATAGAGTCCATGATTCACAATACTATGAAAAAATACCGAATTGCCTAATTCTAAGGTCGATTTACACCCCCACACTGGAACACTTCCACCTCCATGGTTTATTGATCCAACTAGATTCTAGAGGTTAAGTTTCAGAAAATTCAAAATTGACTGAAAATTGATTGGGATGACAGAAAATTCAACATTTTTGGTTTCTATGGGCATATAATAGCTTGCACATGAAAAAATCAGGAGTATAATCCCATGAATTTATGTGGAACAAAATCTCCCCTCCATGATTCAGCATGTGCTTGCGTTGGGGTGTAAATCGGCCTTAGAATTAAGTATTTTGGTATTTTTTGATGGTATTGTGAATCATTCACTCTATTCTAAATATTTTAAAGAGAAGTTTTAAATTATCCGCCCAAAATCTGGATATTGGAAATGACTTCCTTTTTTAACAGGATAGTGACGCCAAGCGCACTGCTCTCAATGTACGCCGCTGGTGTCACTATAACTATCCCCAATTTCTGAAAACACCTCCTCAATCACTTTATTTAGCCCAGTGGATCATATTTGGTGAGATTTTGATGTAAAAAAAAGAAAACATGACAAATAAACACAAAATGTGAAGTAAAAACAATAATCACAGAATAATAAGGAGCATTGACGCAGAGAAATTACAAAAAAAGGTGAAATCTATACCTAGACATTTGAAAATTGTTGTGGAAGTTAAAACGTATCCTACTAAGTACTAAATTATGAACGAAATACAATACTTAAGGCTATGTTGAGATTTTTTTAAGTGTACGAAGACTTGTGTGGCCTAATGTTTTAGTAGCTTTTTGGTAATTAATTTAAAAAAAATAGTTATAGTATTTTTAAAAATTAATTATGTCATTCCATTAAGAATAAGTTGCAGATATCATAAAAAATTACAATTACAATATATTAATTTTTATTAGTCGAAAACATTAAATTTTATAAGGAATCGCAAGTGTATGAACACTTTTGTGGCCCACTGAATATCACTCTACGAAGAATATTTTAAAGCTGTATTTTCATTGAATCTATTTCTTAAGTGTTCTACTATATTTTCGAGTCATTATTGCATTTTTCTTTCAAAGTGCTCATAATTTTATTCTTAAGGTTTGCTTAGTCTTTTAGACGAAAGCAATAATCGAATAATTTTTGAAGGGTGACAATTTGGGAAAATCTTATACTCCAGCAAATCTCGTGTCTTCGGTGATAAATTCTAAAACGTTGTCACTTATGAATTACCACATTTGAATCGTGGTGTAAATTTAATTGTAAAGTTTAAATTAAACCTAATGCAAAAAGATGAGGTTTGTTAGTTGAGAAACCATTACATTCATTTTATTATTTGGTAAGGAGTGAATGGTAGTTAGTAAGATATATTTATTTTAACTAACTAAAAATATGTTTGTGAAGCATGATGTATATCATTATTAAAGGGAATTTAGTCTTTTAGTTTCACTACTTGAGATTCAAATATTATTAATAATTATTCTTGCAAGAAGCATCTCGTTAAATTAACAACAAAAAAAATGTTAAAATACACAGTCCAGTCATATTAATGTGACCACTGTCAAAAGCCAGAATAACCATCTTTCGCAGAGGGGAAAATAGTCATTTAGGATCCTCAAGGTATTCACTAGGATGTTGAGCCATGCCGACTCTATTGCTGCACTAGATTACGCGCGTGAGGATCCATGGCGCGAACAACCCGATCGAGATGGTTCCATAGATTATTGATTCGGTTTAAGTCAGGTGAGTTTTCTGGACACGGAAGAACGATAAACTGATCCTGGTGCTTTTTGAACCATGCACGTACGCTGTCAGTTGTATGACACTCCGCAATGTCTTGCTGGTAGATGCCACCATCCTGAGGAAAAACAATGCGCATAAAGGGGTAGACATGGTCTGAAAGGACAGATGCGTACTTCTATTGATCCATCGTGCTTTCCACAATGATGAATAAACACAGAAAATTTAAGGAAAATATTCCCCAGACCATAATGCTCCCGCCTCCAGCCTGAACCTTGCCAGCAATTGTTGCAGGGTGTTTGCTTTTAGACGTTTCATGCCGTATTTGCCACCAACCATCCGTCCGATGGAGTATAAAGCGTGATTAATCAGAAAACTCTACCTGTCGCCTCTCATTGGATGCCCAGTTGCGGTACCTGTGTGAAAATTCCAGTCTTCGTTGCTGATGAACAGCAGTCAGCATAGGTGCATGAACCAGGCGCCTGCTTCGGAGAACCAGACGCAACAACGATCACTGAACAGTAGTTTGGAAGCCACTGTTGGTAGCCCCTTGGTTCATCTGGGTGGTATGTTGCTTAACGGTAGCACGTCTAGTCTCCCGAACTCACCTCTGCAGCCGTCAGTCACCTCTATCACCTATGGCCCGTGGTACACCACATTTGCCACGTCACTGATTTTGGACGGTCCCATTTTGCCATGCACGGTATACTTTAACCACGGTGACACACGAACAGTCCACAAACTTAGCCGTTGAGGAAATGCTTCCAACCTTTTCCCGAAAGCCAAAAATTATGCCGTTTTGGACTTCGGATAACTCTTTACATGTTTGCAATACGCCAACGACTGTAGTGTTTTCCGAAGCCCTCACACACCCTTTATATATGCTCAATAGCACTGCGATGCCAGCATCCTTCTGTGATTGGTTATTTAACGTCAAAGTCGAAAGTACGTGGTGATCACATTAATGTGACTGGACTGTGTATAAAACACGTTACAATTACATTAAATGTCAATTTGATGTTAAATATCTGGATTCTCTCTCTCACATTTTAGTGTGGTAAAGTTTGTTAGACTTTAAAAAAATATTTATATATTACATTGCTATTTTTTTTAGATTAATGCTCCTTAAATGTTTTAAATCAGTGCTTCTCAAAGTTTCAATATTCGCGACCCAATATTCAATCATAATTTTCATCGCGCCCCCTCATACAATAACGATGTATTAAATTCAACAATACTATCCTTTGACACTAAAACTTCAATACGACCGTAACATCGTAAGTGCCACCGACGTATATAAACGTCTTGCTCAGTCAGTGCGTTATTTGCCCCGGACGTATATATACGTCTTTCCGAAGTACGATCTTTTCTGTGCACTGCTATTCATAAAATTGTTTCGAAGGCTTTGGAATGCATTAAAAGGACCTTGACAGTGTTTGCGAAAAATTTACTTATTCCAGATTATTTACTTCTTTATTCCTTACCCCCTCCCCTCCAATATATCGCATACACGCGCCTACTTGGAAAACGGTCGGTATTGGGAAGCAAATCGTGTAACTTTTAATCGGCACTTAAGAGATTAATTATAAACAGTACACAAATTATCGAGATAAGTGTTAATTTTTGTATAAAATTTTATATATGACAGGCTCATGGGGTCACTGGTAATTATTAAACTTGTTCTTAACTTTTTTTTCTGTTAAATTAATTATAAAATACATTGTGTAGGGCTGATACATTTATAAGTGTAATATATTAGTGTAAATATGTATTTTATTTTTTATTATCTCAGAATGTGTATTTATTAATTTACTAAAATTAAAAAAACAAATTTAATTAAATAAAATTTTGTTTTCGACTTTTTAATATGCTCGCGCCCCCTCGTATAGTTGTCATGGCCCCCAAGGGGGGCACGCCCCACAGTTTGAGAAACGCTGTTTTAAATTGTTCTTATATAATATATTTACTGAAAATATATGTCAATGGTTTCTGTCAATTCACAGCCACAAATAAAAAATGATGTACATTCAGCTTCTACACAATTGAATGCAAGTCCATCAACATTAAAATGATTTTGAGAGACGTCCATCCAGCCCGGAGAAGACATGGATGTTCGTAAATGTATAGTTCCTTCGCGGCATGAGGATACTCTAAATAGCCGTTGAGCTCGCGAAGTTGGTGGAAGGGGAAGAGAGGCACTGAATCTGCTCCAAGGTGTTCTCCATTAAAATTGGGGCGGAATGGAGCAAAATCATCCTGCATGGTGCCCAAAGCTAAGGCATAAAAATCTAGCCCTTAGCCGTGATGAATTTCGTGGACTTTGATCTGAAGTTATTGTCGATCAGATGTAATAAGCAACAACAAATGATTTTGAATTAAAATTAGTTATTCTAAACAAGATGAAAAGAGAATGATGCCTAAGTTAGCATCACTTCAGTTTCGAGAATTTTGCGCCCCGATCGATTTGATGGGTACTGGTTTTAGTAATATGTGCATGGAATCAGGATCCATCAATGTTTCGCATAATAAACACCAGTCGCAAGGTTATCATTACACAGAGATATCAAATATACTGCTCAAAATAATTAAAGGATATTGCGGTTTTAGGTGGATCTTGTGGCTGGGAAACTTTTTAGCTGATTGATACAGGGTCGACAGACGTAGTAGGTTATATGAGAGTAAATTACACATGTTTGGCAGAAAAAAATGCATTTTATTGCGCATTTGTGTACAAAAGGAAAAAAACACAACTTGTGCATATGAGAAAAAAAGAATAAGAAAAGGTGTTTTCTTCAAAGGAAATCATTTTCAGTACGGGGTATGGTTTCCATGGACAGCCAGCAACGTTGAGCACCTTTGAGGCATGGATTCAATGAGGCTATTAATCACGAGTTGGGGTATTCTGTCCCACTCTTCCAGAAGAGCTCTTTCCAGTTCTTGGAGAGTTTGTGGGGGTGGTTGGCGGCCAGCAACTCGTCTTCCTAGAGCGTTCCAAACGTCCTCTATTGGATTCATGTCTGGAGAACACGCTAGCCATTCCATTCGTACGATTCCTTCCTCGAAAAGGAAACCCTCCACCAGGTTAGCACGATGTGAGCTGCAGTTATCGTCCATTAAAATGAAGTCATCTCCGATTGCTGCAGCGTAAGGGACTACAATAGGTCTAAGGATCTCATCCCTATATCGGCGAGCAGTCAGAGGTCCATCTCGAATGATGTAGAGGTCTGTGCGCCCGTCAATGGAGATGCCACCATACACCAACACTCCCCCACCGCCAAATCTGACACTTTTGTGCACGAACGCAGGATTATTCCTACTGCCAACGGTCCCTCCAGATGAAAATACGCCTATTATCCGGATGAACAGAAAAACGGGACTCGTCAGAAAAAA
Organism: Trichonephila clavipes; assembly: GCA_019973935.1. NCBI lineage: Eukaryota > Metazoa > Arthropoda > Arachnida > Araneae > Nephilidae > Trichonephila > Trichonephila clavipes. Next base: position 710,987 of record BMAU01003548.1, read on the forward strand.
GAACACTGCTCCATTCATTTCTCCTCCAGTTCACATGCTCTGTTGCCCACTCCCTGCGGTCACGACGATGCCTTGATGTTAGTCTAACACATACCATCGGTCGGCGAGCATACAGACCTACACCATGGAGCCGGTTTCGGACAGTCTTGAGTTGAAACCATGGTGCCAGTAGCCGAGCGAAGGTGTTGTTGGAGATGAGTAGCGTTCATATTTCGGTGTCTCCGAGCCGTTAACACTAAATAACGATCTTCATTGGGCGTTGTTTCCCGTCTACGACCTTGTCCTGGTCTTCGGCCTGCACTTCCAGTCTCCAAAAACGGTTCCAGATCCTGGAAATCACCCTTTGTGACACTCCAATGGCTTGCACTACTTCGGCTTGAGTTTGGCCCCCTTCTAACCTACCAACAACTCTCCAAGCTTCTGAATCGGTTAAATGACTTCGCTGAGACATCGTACTCATCGAAACAAAGCAGTCACTGAATGCCGATCATCCTTGTCTTCATTTCAGTTGAAAGTCAAATTTCATTCGCTGCCGCTGAAGCAACGTTTTTGACGTCGAACTCAAAATTCTCATACTCCCCAGTTTGAAAATCAGAAAAATTTGCGTTTGTGATTTTCTTCCATTTTCGGCAAAAAAAAATTTCGCTTATATCTTTATTTTATATAAAACTTACAATATCCTTTAATTGTTTTGAGCAGTGTATATATAAAGAGCTATGAAGTTCTTATCTAAAATCTTTGGCATGAATAATATTCGTTATCTACGTATTATTGCAATTAAGACATAAAATGAAACGAAGCCCATGGTTGCCAATTCAGGGAGTACGACAGATGGGAAATCGGGATTGCCAACCTGGCGAGTTATTAATAGAGTTGGTGATTGTTGCGATAAAATACGTAAATACCTCATATTCTTAGTGTTTTGAATCAGTAACAAGGTTTTTAAAATTTGAAATGAAATTTTTCAATTGATTTTAATGTACATCGCCCTCTGAGGCAACACGAGGGCTATTAGTGACAGAATTTGTAATTTTGAATCACAGTCAAGTAAGTGACCAGGCCAAAACCTGAGCTGGTACCTCCTTCATGAGGAGTTTGTGCCTCGACAGAATAATGTACACCAGACCTTGTACATGGTGGGTCAAGGGCATCTGAGCTCAAACCTGTGATCTCGATAACACCAGCCACGTGCTCGTGACCATGACCATTAAGTTACAGCGTCATCAGTATTGGCTATTATGATGCGTAGATGCCTTAACAATCAAGGACTATACAAAACGACCCCTTGTATTTGTCTTTTTTAATCGATGAGATAGAAAGCATGTTACTTGGAGCAAATTGCAATGTGCGTTTGTATTCTTTTCGGAGGAGTTCAGTTTTGCTTTAAAGGTGTGATTTAGGTAATGAGAGAGAACTAAGTACTAGATAAAACTAAGCCAATTTGAAGAGTTAAAATCATAGTTTGGATTGTAATCTCTCTTTGTGGTCACACTGACCTGCATGTGCTACATGAAAGAACTCCACTTAGTGAATTCATCCCTATAGAGGATAATGCCCATTTCATAATCTCAGCTTGTTGGTGAATATTTTGAGTCAAAGTATATATATATATAATGTCCAGTTCAATTACTGAACCATAATTCCCACAGAGGAATATATCAGTAGACAAGTGGCTATCTCAAATACCTTAAGATTAAATGAGTTGGAATTAGGGCAGCTTTATGTATGAGTGTTGCTTCTATATATAATTACAGTATCCAACATATTGACACTATAAAAATGATACAAAATGTGTAGGAACTAGGATTTACCAAACCTGATAAAATTTCAAAACCTGGTTTTCTAAACATTTATAAAATTTTTAGTTTTTTGAAATAAAGTATAAAAATAGACCCTTAAATATGCAATCGAACCTACCTTAAGTAGTAACCAATCTATAAACCAAGGAAAATGAATAAAAATATACAAATATAAAATTTATCAATTAGAATTAAAAATTATATAAAATAAAAACATTTTCATTAATATTTCATAACATAAAAAAATAGAAAAGTAACACAATACATAACATAAATCTTGTTTCATGATAATATAATTCATATTTAAGAAAAAACTAATGTATCCAACAGGTTATATTTCATGGATGAACAATTTGGAACAGAAATTACTGCTGATTAAAAAAAAAAAAAATTGTCATCTAATATTTTTTACATTTTTTTAAAAAAAATTTTGATATTAAAATTTCAATTTATTTTGTGATAATATTTATTTACTATTTTAACATTACTTGTTAGCTCATATAATGTACATTTTTTCTTTGAATTTAAATAACAATTGATATAAATACTTTAATTTTATTTTTGTACTGTTCTTAATCACTCAAAAAAACTAACTTGGATTTTCTGGAAAATTCAGATTATATTGCGAGTATGGTTGTTTAAATTTTCACCAAAAACCAATTTGCAAGCCCTAGTAGGATAGGAAACATTTATTTTAAAGTTCTTTAAGACAAAAATTTAATTCTTTCATATTAAACAGTGGGATACTACAAACAAAAAAAATTTATAATTCATATCTGACATTGAAATTATGTAAAATTTAATAAATTTTTAAAGGACTATTCTAAATTTCATGTTTTTATACTCAATTGTTTTTAAATAAGGCATAAGAGACTGTTTATATCTCAACTTTTAGAAGCCAGTGTAATTGAACTAATAAGAGTAAAATAAAGTTTGTACATACTGTTCTACTTATAAAAAAAATTATAATAAAACTATACATTAAAGAATGTTCAATTTATGTACACTGTTAAATAAATATGAAAAATTGAATATTAAAAAAAAATACTCCATGAAATACTAATAGGAATTCCATTTTATTTTTCTTGAGCAATAAAATATTAATTTACAAATACAAAAAGAGGAGGGAAATTTATAAAACACGAAAAAATCAAATTAATACATCTAAAATACAACACTCAATGTGCAAATTCATCGGGTTAAAAAAAAAAAAAAGATTTCATATTGGAGTCAATAAGTTGTTCACATCAAAGTGACAGACTTTGATTTGACTTTTAAAACATTGTAAACATAGAAAATAGGAATAAATATATAAATAATGCTTCTATTTTTCAAAGAGTTAAGAATTACAAGAAATTCTCTTTAAATACATTTATTTTTACAAGATACACAATACTTAGTTTATAAAAGTATAGGCTAAAAAAATATATATGCCTTTGTAATTAATTTAACATAGATGCATATATACATTTATGCAATAGAATGCTCATATGAAATATGAACTACCAATAATGAGTTTATTACGAACTACCAAATGTTATAATTTTAACTAGCACATTAACATTCCCTCAAATAACAGGCATATCCCTGATATTTAACTTATTTATCAGCTCACAAAAATGGTCATCCAATGATTTTTTAACACTGCACCAAGCATATCAATGCTCAAACTCTGAAAGTGACTTTAAGCCATTTTTTAAATTCAACTCTTGTTTTCTTTGAATTGGCAATAATAATGATGTACACAGAAAATTTCAAATAAAAATACATGTTTAAAAAAATGTAAAATACTTTTCTTCTCTATCCTATGTTTAATGTATATAAGTTCAAAGAAGCATATTCAAATCCATAATCAAAACAAGATAAATGAATACTAATCTCATGTGTTAAGTTCTATTAAATTAAATTAATAAAAGTACAAAATCTGTATCTATGAAACTCACTAATGTACCCTATATAAATTGTTTTTCCTCATTTTTTTTTAAAAACTATCTAGCTATTTAATGATATTTGAAAAATATAAAAGTATTTTGACTTTGCTCTTATTACATTTTTAGATGTAATTTCATTATTATACAATTTTACGAATGAAATATTGATATTACATTTAAAATATAATACCCATATATTTCATTTAAATATTTAAACATTTCTCTTTAAATTGATAAAACTTTTTTAGAAGGAGCTTTAGCTTTTCATCAGGAAAGGATAATATTTACATATTTATACAGGACATACCAATTAATGTATGAATAAGATGTAAAAGAAACAATTACATAATCTTTTCTGAGGGAAACCACATTCAAACGTCCTGTCTACATACATATTGACACACATAAACACGACACAAATTTTACAAGTATAAATGTAGAATAATTAATGAATATAAATAGTAATAAATTAAAATAAATATAATTTTTTACAAAAAGTACATGAAATATTAATACATCATGAATTAACAAAAAATTAGTTATAAAAAAAAGTCATGTTATCTAGTACATATACATTATTCCAAGAAATAGAAATATTTTCTAGCTTATCATGGGATAATATGAAAAAAATATTCACATATTAGAATAAGACTATCACATTAAAAAAATGAACACATTTTATTGAAAGTAATTATTGTTGCATAAATGGAAAAAAATCAGGTGCCGAAAGATACTTACATTTATAAGAAATCTTACAATTAATTTATGGGAAAAAAGTTCCCACTTTAAAATGAAAATAATGGATTGATAAATATGATGCATCTTTGGTGCTGTGGCAGCTTTAAAAAGGCAGTGATGAAACTTCTCGAGACAATACATCACAGAATGCACATCATGTATCGTAAGTAACGAGTATACACATAATTGAATATAATTTTCAATTATAATAAGTTCTATGAAAGGTAAAATCCTATTTGAATTTTATCATAAACGATAATTCTTAAATATCATCCAACTTTAAAGAGAACAAACTAGAAAATTAGGTTTTTAAAATTTAGTAATTGATAAAAAAAAAAAAAAAACTTTAATCCACACTAAACATAAATAAAAAAATTAAACAGATTTTTTTAAAAAAAAATTAAAACAAAAATTTAACTGTGATAATTAAATTGAACAAAAAAGTGTACACTATAGAAAAAAAATAAAAATTATAAATCATCTTTGGTGGTAATTAACCATGCAACAAAACGATTATTAAAATTAAATGAATAAACCAGTCTGAGTTCATTATATATTTTCACAAATGAATTAAATTCCAGTTAGATATCAATAGAACTGTTGCACAATGGTTATAACTCTCTGTTTGAATAAATAAATAAATATATTTTGAACACAAATGAACAGAGTACTGACAACATAACACCAAATTTGTTGTTGTTGTTTAAGGCTTAGTTATAGCAGAGGACAAAAATATGGCAGTTATACTGGTTGTTGCTGGATAGATAACAAAAATACAACAGTTAGATATGTATAAAAATAGCATTTTGTCAATCTAAATACATAGTTCACATTATAACAGTGAATTAACTGTTTATTCAAAATAAAAATTTATAGGAACAAACATTTTTCACAAAGTTGAAACAATTGCATAGTACGTACATACTACAATACCTACTTTTGATATTTAGCGCAATAGAGTAGTATAAGTACAAGTTTGTGTGTTTGAAGATGAAAAGTTATTTCTTTTGATTTATCCAATTAAATTAAAACATCTCTAGAGATATTCGATACATACAAATAACTATTGAGAGCATACCAATAAAAAAAAAATAGTATTCTGAAATTGATTTATCTATGCCAATAATCCAACACACTCAAAAGCTTGTTTAAAAAAAATTGGATAATTCTGCATTTTTTTTCAGTTTTCTTTTTGTTTTCAATTAATATGAACAAAGATAATTTAATTTCTCAAATGTTACATATATCGTTTCTCTAGTTTGGTGTGTAGAGAAATGATTTCTTTATTTAATCCATTCTTACTGAAAGGTCTTTAGGTTAGGTATTTCATTCCAAATAATCATTATATTTATATTAACTGAAACTGATGTAAGCTCTTTTTACAAATGCTTAGATTTGAGGGGGGAAATTAGGGAAAATATAAATTAATAGCTAAAGTGCAGTTGAAATTAATTTTCTGCTAAATAATTTGTGGTATGCATATTCACTTAACACTGTGTGTAGCATTATTTTTGGCTATATCTTAACACTCACATTCAACACACAAAATATTTAGAGTTTGCAGGCTTTTATGAAATTTTGAAACATTATCGTTTAACTTTCATCCATGTGTTACAAAATTTAAAATCGATCACACTTCAAATAATAATAACAATTAAGATGTTCTCACTCATTAAAAATTAGAAAACATTAAAAAGTATATTTTTTTACATATTAAAAATTTAATTTTTTACATTTTCTTTAAAATGTGTAAAAACAGACAATAAAAGAAGAATTTTTTTCCAAAATCTCCTGGAATATACAAACAAAACTATGGAGTAAAAAATATTGAAATGGTATTTAATTAAATTATCAACAAAAGTAATAATTTTTAAAAAAGCAACTAATGCATAAAACTTGATATTTGTCACTTAATAGAAAGAATCTCAATATCTATATTAGGTTGACTTCCCAATTAATTATAAATTTTTGGACATCATAACGCTTAGATTAAATAATTAGGATAGCAGGAGAAATATACTTAATGTTAAAATACATGTCACACAATCACTTATCTTAAATAATATAACACATTTACAGTTGATGGATGTAACATTTACAGCTGACCCTCAAATTGTGAAATATTGTATATTAACATGTTAAATTTTAAGAGTTAAAAAAAAAAGGAGAGCGGAGAATTATAATTAGTAAAAAATTAGCTTACAAATATGACTGACATCAAAACTCAGAAAATCAAACCGTGGTTAAGTTCTAACTATCCACTCTACTTGAAAAAAAAAAGTAATTTATCTCAACATATGCAATATAACGTGATTGATAATTACATTAGATCTTTATGTACATTCATAACTTATAATAATAATAAAAAATTGTTTAAATACTACAATTACACACAAATATTCTATCATTCTTTATTAGTTTACTATTCTGGAAGAGGCACTTAAAGTATTTCACACTACATATATGTAGGAAAGCCCCACAATTGGAAGATTTCAATTTACATTATCTTTTATGGTTAATTTAATTACTTAAAGATGTCTTAGACTGAATCATGTTTTCAAGTCTAAGGAAGTTTGGGGTCTACTGTACCCAATTAAAGAATTAATCATTTAAATGAAAGAAAAAAGAACGAATGGAAATTTTTTATATTTGTCTAATAAAATTAATAGTTAAAAAAATAATGAAAGAATACCCTTTATTGATAAATTACAATTACTTTAAAAAGCATTAAGATAATTTTTATAAATCAAACAAATATTTTTTTCAAATAACTATCTTTAAACAATTTTAACAAATAGAAAATATCAATGCATAAATTAGAGTGATGTAAATAAGAGTGATAAGACAATTGATAACTAAATATAATTTACTAATATATCAAATTTTTTCCCCCTTCAATCTCTTTCAAAAATTTTCAAGCATTAGGCAGTTTCAGTATACAAACATTAAAAACAATTTGGGGTGTTATAGGTAAAACTATATTATCACTACAAAAATAACAGAGTATTTAAACAAATAACTTTAATCAATGTACAATTTCCCATCAAAAACAAATGTTATAAATAATACAGTAAGTTTCTAAACCTTTTCTTGCAACATAGTTAAACAAAAACAAAAAGCAACATTAAAAAAATCTACATCTAAATTCAAAATCGCTGAACAGAAGATGCTTCTTGCATTCATATGAATTTACATGATGTAAATAATATGGCTCTTAAGGGGTGAAAATTGTAGAGAATGTGTAAGGTTTCCCAATGAAGTCTCTTTTCCTGTTAAAAATCACATTAAAAGAGTGGAATAAAGTTCGGGCAGTGTAACTGGCAGTGTTCTGTACATCGTTCGAAATTGATTAAAGTAAGGCTCTTCAAGACTAGGATGGTTTATAACGTAAAAAGCAATCCAAACGCCTGTCTAATTCCTAAAAAAAAAGGAGAAACATTTTTAGTAAATAAACACTTTTAAATGAAATGTAAATAGTCATTTCTAAAGAAAAAAAATAATCCTGGACTGCTCCTTTTTATGGTAAATTCCATTCTAGACTAAAACTGCAGACGTAAAGAGAGGTGTCTTAAATATTCATTCAGACTGTGTGTGGACATTGATATAACTTTTAATGGGTATAAATAATGAGTACAACTAGCACCATAATTTCAACATCAATATGCACTACAGATTTTAAGTACAATATAAAGTTATAATATTTGTTTAAAAATATTAAGGTGTAAATAAAGTCCTATAAACAGATTTAAGGTATCTATTTATTACCCTTTGGCCCCATTTGACATATCAGTAAGCCATACATTTGTTTGGGCAAAGATGCATGGCGTTCTGATATATCATTGAAACTGAGATGAGATTTAACTAGTTCATTCTGATTTATTTCAAAGTAATGCATATCTGTTGCAACAGAGCAAATAATATCAGAAGTTTGGCGAACCTTGTTTGGGATACATGACGCCATAGTGACAGAAATAGAGAATATATTGTATCAAAGTGATAGCGATAGTTTTAATGAAAGTAGTGATATTGAATGTGTTGAGAATTTTATAATGATCCTTTCAGAAATAAAGGAGAATTTCAAAATAAAAATGATGAATAATATATCGAACTAAAAAGTGATAATGATAGTGAAATTATTCCGTAAAAGACGTACAGGACACTTATCTTCTCATGAAAAATTAGATGAATGAATTTGGGAAGAAAAAGATAATGTACTTGACGCAAAACGGTTTTCTGAAGCATCCAGAGTCAATACTTTGTGCAAAGGCTAGGTGATAATTCTAAAGCTTTAGATGTTTTAAATGAAGCTTTTTGAAATATCAAAGTAGAAGAGAGCCAGACAAATAATAGAGAAAGATTTTGGGAAAAAAAAAAGAAATGAAAGGTGGTTTCTGGTAAATTCTGATGAAATAAAAGCATATGTTGCTTTGTGTAGCTTGATGTCTCAAGTAAGGAAAACAAAGTTGGAAATGTATTGGTCAGAAAGGCAAATTATAAGTACTCCAGTTTTTGCAAAAACTATGACATGTAATAAGTTTTCGATATTTTAAGTTTTCTGCAATTTATGGATAGTGAAAAACTAAGTAAAGATAATAAAATAAGGAAGCTTAGAAATATTGAAGATTACTTGAATAATAAGTTCTGATATCTTTATACTCCAAATAATGAAGTATCTCTTGATGAATCTAATGAAATTCAAAGGTCGAATAAATTATATTCAATTTATTGTCACTAAAGAGCATGTTTCGGTATAAAGTTTTATAAACTCCGTAAATCTTTATCTGGCTATTAAAATATGCTCCAAGTGCAAAAAAATATTTTCAAATAAATGTGTACCCATGTGTTAATATAATTTACTCAACCAGAGCAATAAAATAAGAGAGCAACCAGGAGTAGTATTACAAAACTAGAACATTTTACGCTTTACCTTTAATAAGTTTTTCTTGTCAAGTTCTTTTCGAAAATTATATACACACTGCTGTAATAGAGAATATAGTTGCAACAGCTTCTCAATAGTGCAATCCTCGGTCACTCGTACAGCTCGAGTTATAAAGCAATCCAGAGCAATAGTATCTATTATGATTTTTAAATGTAGAGACTCACATATTTCTGGAGTACCTGAAAATAAATATGTAAATAAATTTTTTAAAAAATACCAAAAATATAAGATTGCTAAAAATTATTGTTAAAAAAATCTGTCTTTCTACAAGGCATTTAGGTCTATTACCCTTTTCTGATTGAAAATTTGCTTCAGTAGAGATTAATAATTAATCTCTTTTTATTTTAAAAGAAAATATTTCATCACAAAAATAATCAGATAAATATATAATATATATATATATATTATATAGTTAAGCAATACATTTTCTTAAAATTTTAAAGGGGGAAAAATCTAAACATTTACTTTTTCAAAAACTTTATAAAATAAGCAGAATTTTAACATGATTTAAAACAGATAAATATACTCAATTTGAGTTGTGAATTATTTAAATGCTGATTCATATTCAAAAAAATAAGATAAAATTGATTAATAATTCCAATATACATTTTGGATTAAACAATAAAAGTATTTAATATTATACACTTCTGTATTTAAGTCACATCAAGTAAAAAAGGTGAGGTATTGCTGAAAGATCACCAATAACACATCAATTCTAATAGTCAGAAAATAAAAAAGATATCTGTGAACATATCTCATTTTCCAAACTTTAACATAATATTCCATTTGATTAAATATCAACAGCCCCTGATCATTCCATGTTATTAGGAATACGCTTACTAATATCACTATTCAGCTACTCAAGGGCTTTTGGCGACGAACCTTAGAATTTTGAAACATGATCAAGTGAAGAGGATGACACATGAGATGGCACCTCCTTTCCTCACCACACCAATGGGAGGATGTTTGATCCTCGACCAATTTAACATGCAACACTCCCTACACCTCTGTGTAGGGCTTGGCCTGAACTCATGACATGCTGGCCACAAGCCCGTGACTTTCACTACTAGGCTACCATCACTACATGCTTGAATAGAATCATAAATGAAATAACAGCTACAAAGCCTTTAATTTTGGCAATCACACTACCACTGTCTCTAAATATTCCATAGTCAAGTTTTTACTGTTAAAACATTTATAATCCAAAATCCACAAAATTATTACTTTTGATTGAGGATCATTTTATGTCTTTTTATGAATAAAAATCAGACTTTAGACTTAAAACTTTCAGACTTTAAAACTTAATTTGATAAATATTTCCAATTTTCTTACTGTGTGAATCTAAATATAACAATAATGTATTACCTAATGAATTTTGGATTAATTACTTGAATCATTTTGAATATTCACAAATTCAATCAAAGGGTGAAACTAATTAGTTAAATATATTTAGTAAACAGAACTTACTCTGCCTTTTGAAAGGAGATGATTCGAGTTCCATTGGCATAGGTGATTTCGGACTGGCAGTTGATCTCTATAGGTATAAAAAAAGTATTTTTAACAAAAATTATAAGAAAACTTTTACAAAAAAAAAATTATTTATGTATTACATGAATGAATGAATGCAGAAAAATGCTTTAACACGAGAACATCTGTCAGTGTCGATTGGACACTGGAGCCTGTTTAGTTTGTTCTCCTTTCCCCATTTTTTTGTGGGGAATTTGAAAATTTTTGTGACTTTTAATCATTTTGCATGGTGATTATACAGAAAGAGTTTAGTGGTTCTAGGTTAATTAGGAGAGATTTTACAGCTAATATACTTAGAATGTCCCGCTGGTGTTGTTTCGACATCAAGGCAATTTACCATTAAAAATAACTGTCGTTCAGCAAAAGATAGTTCATTAAGTAGATACCATTAGGAAAACAAACTTTTGGAAGTAATATTGTACATTTATTTGACTTTGAATGCAGTGTTATTGGGTTCACAGTGGAAATAAGTCAATTATATTAAAATCATTGTGTCTAAGTTTTTCATTACATATCATTTCCTTATCTGCTTATAAAAAAAATTTCATTCAATTTTTGAACCTTAAGCAGAGCAGACACCCTGAAAGGATGACTCATAGAAAAGGTTGAAGCCTTGATGAAATTGCTAATTTGTTGCGAGAGCTTTCTGAGAATAAATTGGTTGGTGGCGAGCTGTCTTGTTCCAATTTAGATTTCAATGAAGACATAAGATTGAGTGAAAATGACTGCAAAGAATCTGAAGAAAGTGTAGATGAAATTGATAATATTTCAGTAAATCCTGATATAGATGTTATACAGGATGGCATAAAATGAATACCACATAATAGTAATATTACTGGCAGATTTACAACTCAAAGTGTTTTGCGACAAAGCAGTGGTCCAACAAACTTAGCGAAACATAATATCAACATCAGTTTTTTGTAATATTAAGGGTCATAATACATGATAATTACATGAAATAACATTAAAAAGTCTTAAAACTGAACCCTACTGAACAGTGGTCTTGGTTATTACAATTATTTTATATATTTTATATCACAGTGTCGAAACTACACTGGTGGACATTTAAGGATAATTGAAATCCTGGATGTTGTAGAGTTAATTGATACATTACTTCAAATGAACAACTTCATGATTGCCTACCAAAATCAAAAATATAAATAATAAAAATTTGCATTTCTTAAGTAATTATTTTGGGGATGGAGGTACAAAAATACTTATAATATATTAATATAATGTAACAATAATTCAAGTTAAATGTACTATATCTGAAATGAATACAAATATTCAATACGATAATAAAGATAAAAACTTCAAAAATAAATAAGATTGATTTTAATGCTAAAGTAATTTAATTGTGTGTTACTGCTAATTTTTTAAACACAAAATAATTTGTACTTATAAATTGGTTGCTAGATACATTTCAATTTTGATATTTAATCAGTCTCTCACCAAACTAACTTTTTGAAATGTTTGGGCTACTTTTTAGTTAGTTAGTATGAGCTCTAATTAATCACAGACAAAATTCTACAAATTAGTCATCATTAACTATATAGATGAGTTTTCCTCTGAAGCATCAAAATCTGAAAATTTACCAGCTACTAAAATAAATGCACAACTTTTGCAAAGGTCAGAACTTTTCAAACACACACATACAGATGATGAAAAAGCATATGATTGAGACACATAATAGATGTGGCAGCTCTTATTGTGTGTAAAATGTTACAAACTGATAATGATTTGGGAATTAATGTTTCATTTGGGATTATACTAATTTATATGTCATTTATTTGCATGAATACAAAATTTAAAATAATAAGGTGCTTGTGAAAGAATCAAAGGTAAGTCTAGGGGGGGGGGCAATAGATTAAAACAAATATTGAAAATAAAGAGTGAAAATAATAGGAAAAAAGTTGAAACAGAAAATAAAATGTTTTGATTAAATAGTTGCAGCAAGATGAAAACATATTCTTACAGCACACATAAATGAATAAATAACCCCTAATATGCTTCAGTTTTAAAATTTGTGAATTGATAACTGAGATAAATTGCAACAATCCTTTAAATACTACCTGCTGCTCATCTGGCATAGTGGTTAGTGATGCTGACTGCATGCCAGAAGGACCTGGATTTAAATCCCAGGGAAGGTGATATGTGTTTGTAAATGTACAGTGCCCTCAAGCCGCAAGTCCTCTTATGAGGTTGGTGGAAGGGGAGGATAAGTAGGAGATCCCTGACCATTCCTCAGGGTATTTTACCTAAAAATTGGGTTGGATCTGAGCCAAATTGTTGTGTTACCTGCATGGTGTTCAAAGCTACAGCTAATGTCAGGCATACAACTAACCCCTTTTCATGAATTTTGTGGGCCTTGATCTGATGTTACTATGTCAGGTGGGATAAGTAACAACAAATACTACCTGATCAAATATTGACATTTCATTGTTGTTTAATATTTCTTAATTTATTGAAGATATGAAAATCTGAATGTTAAATAATTGTGTTATGCTATAAATAGCTTTTTTTATAATTTTATTTAACAATTTATGTCTTTTATGACAACTTTCTGATCATTTTATTCTCAGAATTGAAATATAATTATATCAATAAGTGAAACATTTTTTTTAAATGTGTTCAGTAAATTTTTTATACAGCACCAAATATTTAAAACACTCCCCTAAAATTAAGGGACTTATTTTTTTAAGCTCCTAAAATTTAGAAACTTTTGAACAGAATCTAATAAAGTATGAGATTTAAGTTATTTTCTATACAATTGAGAAATATATTGCAAATAAATAAAAAAAACCCCATATAATTACTTAATTTTCTTACAGATTAATTTACAATATAAATTTATAATTTTGCACCACTTGAGTCACCAGCAGCAAAACTAATTTTACTTCGATGAGATGAAAATTGTTTACCCTTTGACGCGCGGAAAAATAAATTCGCTGAATTTTTCAAAATAAAATTAATAAATGTAATGTATAAAATCTAAGAACATAACAAATACCTTTAAAAAAAATTACAATGCATTCCCCCCAACTGGAGTACCACCGTGCACTTATGACGTAATTCTCGGATGAACAGTATATGATTTGGATCAGATTTGTAAGATTATTCCCCTTATATATTTTGTAATAAATTTACTAAAACATGCAATATTAAGTATTAGAATTGCATTTTAAATGTTAAATATTACAAAATATAACTACAAGAGATTGAAATCAACTTCAATAGCCAGATTTTTCATTGTTTCTTTATTATTAAATTATTAAAACATGCAATAATACTGATAAGAATTAGCTTCAAAAGATTAAATATTAGCAAATTTAATTGAAAGAAGTAAACAAAAATAATATTAAAAGAAATAGTATCAGCTATATTAGAACATATATTCATCATCCAAAAAATTCAACCTCTCTTCAGTATAAAAAGAACGTAAATGGAGAAAAAATTTCCATTTGAGAAAAACACTATTTCAATATAAACAAAATCCCCTCCTCCAAAGCAATGGCAAAAACCCCATAAATTATTAGTTACTTCCCTGTCTGAGTCAGAAAAAAGAAAAAAAAGAAGGAATATCTCTTACAGGTGTGTGCTAGAAATCGGACAGTTTTCATGTTCTAAAAACGCCCGGTGGTATCTCAGTGAAACCACCACTTAGATGACTTATGAGGCAGTTCTTTTTATAATTTATCACTCTAAAAATTAGTTATGCTATGAACAGCATATGCAGCAAAAATGTACATAACTTACTTTGAATATTTATCTGTTTTTGTTTGCTAAAAAATTTTTTTTTGAAAGTGTTCAAAAAAGGCTTTTAAAAAGATGCATTTCTCTCACAGAAAGAAGTTTTTTGTATAGTGCTGACATCTAGAGTCTTTTATGAAAGATAAAAGATATCTGTAGAACCATTGGTTTCATTCAAATACCACTGTGCGTTAAAGGGTTAAGAGTGTATCATGTTTTTTTTTTACCAGTGCCTCAGTAAACAAATATACACTTATTCAGTTTGAATTTTTTTAGTACATAAAATGCTATATAATAAAAACCTTTAGAAAATTGACACAAAAATGTAATATGAGAACTTGACAGCACATTTCTAAGAATTATTCATAAGAAGGAAGATTTTATTTGATGAACCATTAATGAAACAGTTTTCAAGCATTGATAGAATATATATTTGTGGTGATATTTGTTTAACAGAAAAGTGGAACATTTATATATTACAATCTAATAGGTTCTTTATATGAATAAAAACAAATCAAGTGGCCAAAATTCTTTAAAAAAATTAAAAGCTAATATTTTTCTCTTCCCACTGCAAACAGTAATTCTTAACTTGCAGAAAACTATTAGAATTGTATAACTAAAAAAGTTCTTCAGGTATATTAACCTCTTTAACTGTAGAGGAAACATTGCATGATTCGCTCCCTAGCACCATGTTTCTCACATGGACATTATGTGTATTGGGAGAAAAGAAAATGCATAAGTACGTAAACCTTCTCCGAAACAAGTAAAACCTTTGCAAATACTCTCAATGCCATTACATTGCATTCTAAATCCTTCAGAATAATTTACAGATAGTAAAACAAAGCAAAGGTATGCAAATCGGAAAGGCGTATATGTTTGGCGGGAATAACGCAACGGCCGAACAAGGGCATACACATCCGCAAAAGTTAAAAATAAGAATACATTTTTAAAATATTAAAGCAAACCATTTAAACCTATTTGGTTATAATTCTCCTTTTATATTAAAAATTCAATTTAAAATCCTAAAATTACAGACCTGTTTTGAAGGAGAACGATTCAGAGCACTGGAAGGTGGACTATGTAGAAACACATTTCTTGAGCAATTGGACTCCTTAGACATATCACAGGAATTATGACGTTTAGACGGTGAGGTAGGATGCAAAATGATATCACTGACAATGGACTCACTAGCACCGTAACAAGAGTCAAGAACACCTTCGGTGGATAGGCAGTCATTTTTTTCAGTGGCACTGATAATATCATGCAAAGCAACAGGTTTAGGAGACACCACTGTGGCTGAGGAATCAGTTCCAGACATATCTTTCTTCTCCTCTGCACTTTTAGCAATAATGTACTCCATATTATTAACCATTGAAGCTTCATCAATTGGCATTGTTTCTTCTTGGGTAGGTTGAAGGGGATCAGAGGTTTTAATAAATTTAGCATTGGATGGAAATTTCAGTTTCTTGTTCCGATTATCAACACCTGTATTTTTTATCTTTCGTCGAATCAATCGCTGTTTACACCCACCATAAACAGGATACTTTTTCTTCTTTCGCCAAATCATATAACGCACAGATCGAGCTAAAAAAATATAAAACATATGTTATGTGGTTATTTTAAATATAAACACAAAACAAAGAAAAATAAATTGGTGATTCTTATGAATATACAGTCAGACCGCTATTTAAGGCTGTTTTCGGTTAATGTTAAAGAATAGGACCCGAATTTGGAACATTTTTTCAGATATAAAAGAAATGAAAAATTAATATGATATTCTGGCTTTAGAGAGCAGCATTTTTTATCATACTTCCCATTTTTAACCAAGTTGATTCATTTTTTCTGGTATAAAATGTGTTTCACATTTTTTATCCTATACTGTAATGTTAAATGCGCTTTGCCTTCACGTATTAAAAACAAAAAAAAAAAAAAAAAGTATTCACAGAATATTTTGAAATTTTTAAAAACGCTATATTGTTAACAGAGGTACGAGTTTTAATATTGTAAATTTCCATGGAAATTGGGTCATTTTTCTGTCTGAAAATGTGCTTCCCATTTAGTTACAGCACTCATGCTTTTACCGAAAACAGCCTTAATGAAGACGTTAAATCCCTACCCCTATTAAAAGTTTGTTGTGCAGAAAATTTGTAAAATTGATTAATCTTTCAATATACCAGGTTTTTGGTTCCAGAAAAATTTTGCAAAACAGAGGTTCAACTGTAATTTAAAATTTGTAATACTTACTGGGATATTGGTAATTTTGCTTTTTTGAATTGGGACTTTCATTTGATAAAGTTGTCGTACCCATGTCTCTGATTCGCTTACTAAATCTTGTAGGTGATGATAAAGATTCACTATTTTCTTTTCTATCACTTGGTTTTTCTGTTGTGTCAATCATAGATCTTGTTTGTCTGGCATTAGGCACAACTGAAACTGAAGTAGAATTTGGCAAAACATCTTTATTCAGAATATTGTTTTTCTTTGGAGTATATGGAGCAAGAGTTTCACCTGCAAAGCATAAATACTTTTTTGAAATTCCTTTTAAAAATACAGGTAAATTGCAAGTTCATAAAAAAGGTAGCTTTTATTAAAGAATTTTTTATATTTAAAGTAGAATAAACTAACGCAAAATTTATATAAATTATTTATATTATTTCAAACAAATTAATGTTTTATCTTGATGTTTTTTATTTAAATAATTTCTTTAATAATACAATTAACTAATTTAAGATTATTGTCTCCAAATGAAAATGATATCAGTAATTAAAACCAATAGTTTTGTAACCTGGTTTAAAAACAAAATGAATAAAAAAAAAATCAAATAATATATTAACAGACAAACAGTAGGAGCTTATTTATGCATTTTTAGATACAAAATTAGATGACCTGTCAAAAAGGAACTTTTTAAAGATTTTATTTTCATATGTTAAAAAGTTGCTAATCATCATTAAAATTCCATTAATTTGAATTAAATGTATTATGAGACATTACATGTTACCTTTTTTTTTGTTGCATTTCTATGAAATACCAAGAACAAAGTTATCATAAAAAATTAGAATTTACAAGACAACTAATGCTTTTAATGACCAATGTTATTTTCAGTACCTCTTTCTCTTCGAGCAGCTTGAATTTCTTGGCACATTTTTTCAAACTCAGCATCCAATTCCGTTAAAACAAGAGCATGAGCTACATCTTTCAGCGAGCAAGCTCGATGCCTTATTATTTTATCTAAAAGTAACAACAACAATTACTTCAAAGGGAAAATACAAAATAAATTCAATCAATTAAAAGCTGCTACAATTTTTTTCATTTACTTAATTTAGAAGAAAAATTTGTATTCTAATGTTCGAGAAAATACACCCAGCATTAATGGAGTTAAGTTACAAATTATTTTTTTACACTTAATATAATGGTTAGATAACATGCTAGATGGACACACAATTTTATGTGTATTTGTAAGAGAGAGAGAGAGAGAGTGTAGAATATATTTTATTCTAGAATTTAATCAAAACATAAATATTACACATATATATAAAAAATAATTACCAGAAGGATCTCTATCAGGATTATAATCCAATGCATTTTGACACACAAGATCAATATCACTTAAAAACTGACCCACAGTTTCATAACGTTGGAGATCAATTTTAGTCATCATAGTTTCCAAATCCATTGGGTTTTTAATCACTTCTTGATAATCAGGAACCTATGAAAATATTCACATGCTTAAAAAAATGTCCGAAGTAATTTAGATGTAAAGTTTTTAAATAAGGTATGGAATTATAAACTAAGTTTATTATAAGAATTTCTGGAAGTCATAAGCACAATCACAGTTACATTTACTAATCTTTAAAAAAACAGCAAAATTCCTTAAAATAAATAATAAACCTTACCTCATCAGGATCAACAGGTCTAGAGAAAACTGTAAAACGTCGATCTTTAGCTAATTTTGTCAAAATATCTCTCAGAAATAGGCGCAGCTCTCGTAATGTAGCTTCCTCTCTTTGCCTAAGCTTGTTTAATTCAGTAGGTGTTAGTTGTCGGCAAGCAGGTGGAGGGGCTTTGGGAAGTTCTTCTAATGTAGCTATAAAACAATATAAAATAAAATTGTTTTTAAAAATAGTCAATACTATGGTCACAAGAAGTTATTGGCAAATTCATGGCATGCCAAATATTTGTTAAAAGCATGAAAATAAATATATTTAGCTATCAAATGCTTTATACCCACTTTACTTAAACTGTTTTTTTTTTAATTTAAACACATTTTCTTCATGCTTATTAGTTTCATAAGTTAACTGAAACATGCTTCTTTACTAATTTCTTTTTAAAGCCTTCCTTTAATTAAAAAATGACTATGAAATAAAGGCTAAATGATGGACATTTATATATACATTATAACTTAACTGAAATACCATTTCAACTTCATTATGGAGATTAACAATTTACAGTTCAAAGTTGGTCTTTTCATATATTCCTCGACCTTTTTCTTTTTTTGCACTTGTTCTTGTCGACATTTATGATTCAACTGAACAAACTAGTTTTTGTATGTAACATAAAGTCTCTTTGAATCTAACCATTTAACATCATTTATAAGTAAAACATAATTTGAAAATATACTTTTCCTTTTTTAATTTGATTGAATGTACAGTTTTTATGTAAGCTTTTAATCACTGAGGGACATATGTATATTAATGTTTTTGACTGCTCAAATTTTGTGAAATGTTTTATAATTATGAAATTAAAAGGCAAGATATTTTTCGACTTTTAGGTCAGCATCAATTACCTTAATAGTATTTCAAATACTTATCACTTAAATGAAATAAACTTAAAAGGAATTAAAAAGGTAATTAACTTACGAAGAGAAAGAAAGCCCTGGTTAATAATTAAATTTAGCATAAATTGTAACACATGTACAAACATTGATTGATGAACACAAACTTCAAGAGCTTGAATAAATTGTTTAAAACTACTTTGAAATAATTTAAAACATTAATCCTAAGCATATAAGTTTGAAAATTAATAGTTAACAATTCTAAAAACGATAAATTTTTTAAAAAAATGTACTTAAAATTATAGAAATTTGACTTTGAAAGCAAAACATATATAAAATGGACTACATATTTTATAATTATAAATCTGTCAAATAAATGAAACAATTAAGCTTTGAAATTTTTTTTCTGTATGACATCAACATAAAGATTGTGTACTTAATATATTTAAAAAGGATTGATCCTCAATCAATGCAATATTTTTATTGAATGAATTCCACACACACACACACAAAATTAATGACTTTCCATTCCGAATCTCTAATTCCAAAAAACAGCTAAAGTAGCCTAAAATTTTGTATACTTTAGGCAAAATTAACATGTATCTATATATATGCTAATAACATGTATATGTTTTTTAAAAAATCATATATATGAAACTTATATTGAGAAAAAGAGTCAAGTTTTTTAATTGATACAACCTTAGTTACAGTTCCTGCTCAAATAGTGATTGATTTTTTCTTAAATGAAGGAAATTTCTAATTCAAAGCATTATCTAAATCCTTATCATAATGTCAACAAACATGTCAATTTAATTAATAAATAAATTTAATAAGTAAGAAATAAATCAAGATTCTTTTTTTATAATGAAATAAATATACACATTAATGCACAAGTTTGAACCCAATACCTTTTTGAATTGGTTTTTGAGGCAGCTTATAAATTTCTTTAATCAACTGCGAAAAGAAAGCTCTTCGTTCATCTAATGTGGGATTACGCATATAAAATACTTGATCAGCACAACCACCAAATATTTCTTGAATCTAGAAAATTTATAAAAGCATAAATAATACTAAATAATATTTATGTAAATCTTAAATAATTGTTCCAAGACTGCTGCAATTCTACAGTACTTTTTCATATTCTTTAAAAAAAAAAATTGAAATTAAATAAAATTCTCTTTATTTTACATGAAGTAAAATTCAAAGGAATTTATTTAAATGAAAAATAATGAGTCATGACTAAATATTATTATTATGTAAAAAAAATCTAACTTCACATTTCAAGTAGTTACTATTCAAATTTTTTTTTATATTTTTATCTACACATTAATCATCACAATAAAATTTTCAAATGTGTGTGAGAAAAATATCTCACAAAAAATTGCAAGATCATTGGGTATAAATAGCAGTTCAACAACAAGAAAGAAATCTTAAATCTGTTTTCAACTCAAAATTGTTTAAGTAACATTTAGGGATAATATAAAATAGACATTTTTAATTTTAATTAATAAATTATGGAATCTTAAAAGTTTTCTAACTATAAAAATTATGTAAGTGATATTACTTCTTAACTCAGTGGTGCAACAGCCCATAAGGGCCAAAGCCTACTATGCCCAACTTGGTATATGCGAACATGGGCCCTGAGGTGTATGAGCAGATGTTCCGATCAGGTGGTCAGTCTGACACAAACCTCCCAATGTTAAGTTCCCAAGCAAAATTGGTACTCCTTTATCAACCCACTGAAGGGATGAAAGGCTAAGTCACCCTTGCCCAGACCTGTGATGTGGAAGAGTGATGCACTAACCACTCAGCCACTGGACTTCAATATTATTTCTTAATACAACTAAATATAGGCAAAGAAAGGTTTAATGCTTCACTTGAAGCCTCCAAGATAACTTCAGATTATAATTATTTGCAATATACATAAATCTGAGATAATCAGGGAAATGATTAAACAAATTATAACCACAGACTTAAACAGGACAAGACAACATTTAAGGCTGTTTTCGCCATATGTATGAGAGCGTTAACTTGACGCAAAGCACATTTTTAGACAGAAAAAATGCCTCAATTTTTATAAAAATTTGTGACATTTAGTATAACGGTATAGGGGAAAAAAAAAAAAGCAAGACACATTTTATAAAAGAAAAAATGTGTCAACTTGGATAAAAATGAGTAGTATGATAAAATAAGTTATTCTCTCCAGGATAGTGTAGCAAGAATATAATATTAATGTTTGAGTACTTTTATATCTGAAAAAATATTCTGAATTCAGCTCCTATTCTTTAACATTAGCCGAAGATAGCCTTAAGAGTATAAATCAGAATAAAATATACCTTTATAGGAAGCTGGTAATATGTAACATCACTAGTTGCAAACAACATCAAAGGAAGAGAAGGATCCAAATCTTGTAGAAGTGATAGAAAGGTTGCACGAACAGTTTCTGATAATGTTTCCCACCAATAACCAATATGAGGCAAAAAGATAACACTAGGCACATTTCGCTGAGCTTCGTGAAAAATCTAAAAAATAAAAAAAAATAATCACATATTATAAAAAAAGGAATTTCAATGTCAAGATTTATTAAAGAACCACATTTTTCAAAATAAATAAATAGCTGCTCTAAGTTTATATACCTGTGCACAAGCTTCTTCTGGAGCCCGTGTTGTAACAGCATATAAGGCAGGTATATCCAACCTATGAATGGTAACATTCTCGAAAAGATGTAAAACAGCTGGAGCAAGACTTCCCTGTCCTTGACCCTCTTTCCCAGATATCAGAAAATATGGACGATGTACAATAGGAGCAAAACTACAAGAGATAAGACGTTTCACAGCATTCAAGAAAAATTTACAGCTAACATTACAAAATGTAGCATAAAACAGCATATATTAAAAAAATTGTTGATGGATTATTGATTTAAATTCCTTTAACAAATTTAAAATCACTTCTTTTAACTACCATCTACACAGTAACATTATGAATCTTTAAATATCCACATTAACCACAGGATAATGCACTTTTTAAAGAAAGAAAACTAGAAGCATATAATACAGAATGTATTTCTGTTTTTAAAAAATATCAAAACAATTTTCAATTTCTGAGGAATTTACATTACAAAACGTTACTAAAATCAAATATTCCGAACTCTACTAAAAAAGGTAACTTTAACTCTTGTTTATTATTTATATTAGGATCTTGAATAAGTTCTCCCTGTTTCTTAATATATGACACTATCAGGACTATGTGCATGTAATCACAGATGGTAACGCATCTGCAGGGAAATATTGTACAAAATCTTGAACTTCAATGTATGTCAGTTTGCCACAGTGTAATCGTTTTTGTTGTTGTTGGTTCTAAAAATGTCTAGTTTTGTACCAATTAAAGTGTACTTGCAGGGAATTTATTGCACTATTTTATTCAAAAGAAATGTACAGCTGAAGCACAAGATTCTTGAGACTTATGGTGATAATGCTCTGTCGGAAACAATATTAAGAGACTGGTTTTGATGTTTCAAAAATAATGATTTTAAACTTGATGATAAAGAATGCTCTGGTGCATCAATAAATTAGAAGACAAAGAATTGGAAGAATCGCTCGATCAAGACCCATGTCAGACACTAACTGAACTTGAAAAATCATTACAAGTAGATGGGTCAACAGTTTCGAAATGTTTGAAAGCATCTAGAATGATCCAGAAGCAAGGACATTGGGTGTTTTATGAGTTGAAGCTGACAGATGTCAAAGCCATTTTCTCATGTGTGAACTGCTTCAATGGCAGAAAAGGAAAACTTTTTGCACAGTATCATGACTGGCAATGAAAAGTGGATACAGTATGATAATCCAAAGCATAGAACATTGTGGAATAATTCTGGCTATGCGTCAACAACATCTGCAAAAACCAAATATCCATGGTTCAAAGCTTCTCTGCCTTTGGTGGGATCAGCAGGGTGTAATTTATTATGAGCTACTCAAACTGAATGAGACTATCATGGGAAATTGCTATTAACTTCAATTGATGCATTTTAGTAGGCCCTAAAAAAAAACGGCTGCAGAACAGACACATGGCAAAAATATTTTGTTACACGACAATCCTCAGCCACATGTTGCAAAACCAGTGAAAACCTACCAGGAAACTTTTAATGGAAAGTTCTACCCGCCATATTCACTGAACATAGCCTCTACCCATTAAGGCTTATTTCCTCCAATGGCACAAAGCGTGGCTGAGTAGTACCTCCATTCTTATGAAGATACCAAAAAAACAGATTGATTCTTGGATAGCTTCAAAAGATGTGTCATTCTTCTGACATGTACTTCATATACTGTCAGAAAGATGGGAGAAAATGGTCTCTAGTAATGGGCAATACTTTCAATGTACTTTAAATACTGAACTCAGTGGCACAACAGCCCATGAGGGCCAAAACCTACAGAACCCATCTGTTTTCATGACCTTGGGCACTGAGGTGCATGAGCAGATGTTTCAGTCAGGTGGTCAGGCTAACACAGTATTTTAATTGAAGCATTAATTTGTCAAAAAACCAGCAAGAATTTATTCAAGGTTCCAATAAGATAATTATTTTTAAGGAAGACATCTTCATTTTCTTAACAAAAAGAAACTAAATACATTATTTTAAGTAAAGAAATACCATCCTTACAGATTGTATTTAGAAAATAAAGTACAAATAAAAATATTTGAAATACATATATGGACTTACCTAGTTAAATGCGACTTGATATCTGAAAGTCTTAATCTACTTCGAGGGGAAAGAAGGCATGAGTTGTTCAATTTGGGAATTTCATCGAAGTAAAGGTAACTATCACTGTCTTCAGACTCTATATCAAAGGATGGATTTTTTTCTACAGAACTAATAACTTGACCTAAAAAAAATGTTTATGATTAATGGTGCCTGTTAATAATAAATGATGCCTAAACTCCATGCAATACTAGCTTAGAGGCGAAGTCATTCCATGCTAAATTAATTTGCTATAACTTAATAGAATGGATTCAATAACTCAAAAAATATATAAATGCTTGTCACCATGAAATTTTAAAATGCTACATAAAGACCAAAAGAAAAAAAAATATCAATTTAATAACCATTTTTTTAAGATTTAAAGCACATAATTCGTTCACAAACATGTAAGGAAAGTTTTTTTTTTTCAACTTACAAAATCTAACACTCAACTCTTACTTTTAAATTACTAATTGTACAAATAAATCAGATTGTATGAAATGCTGTTTGTACATTTAAGAAATTTAAAACTAACCAAATTTTTTTAAATGAAAATTAAACATTAGAAATTTTTTAGAATAACAAATAATTTCATACACATTTTTTCCAATTCAAGCCAATTTATAAGAAATATAAAATAAAAATTCAAGACTCACCGTGAAATTTTGCATTTAGAGTAAGAAAGGGAAATATTTTAGAAATTTTATGAACAACTGCTTGTAAAACAGGGTCTAACAAAGGCTTTACAACTGAAGATAAAGGCTTACAGGACACAACAGAACATCTTTGTACAGAGGGTTTCATTTTCTTCAATGCATTAATGAAGTCTACAGATTGAACCTAAAAAAACATTTAATATTTCTTACACGCATGAATAAAGCTGTATAAATTATTTTTTTTCAGAAATCAATATCTTTTAGAACTAAAAATTCAGAATTACTTTGAAGCAAAGTTTGTTAATCAATTGTTTATTATAATAACTGAATTTAAACAATATAAAATTGTTCATATCAATTTTTGCGGGTTTTTCTGTAATCAAACATCAATTTTCTGACAGATAACTATTTTAGTTATATGCCCTCTAAAAAAGCTATATTTTATAATCAAAGGTATCCTATAATGTAAGTTAAATATTCTAAAACTATAAAATTTATTCCAAATATAGTGACTGTTTAAAACTGCCTTTGATTAAAACACAAATTTTGAAACAAACTAAAATCAGAAAAAAATCTCAATTTTTAAACTCATGCAACACTTAATTCTTTTCAAAATATACCAATATCTATTTATTAATTAATTAATAATACAAATAATTAAAAATAAAATTGTTTTATATAATCGATTGAATTATATACGCAAAAATTTTTTTTACTTGAATTGTTTCGACATCCAATAAGAGCTTTTCTTTTGAAGAATAAATTTGAGGATATCGTCGCCGAAGTGCTACAAGCGCAGCTTCAGAACACAGAGCTTTTAAATCTGCTCCACAATATCCAGTAGTACAGGCTGCTAATTCAGACAGCATTGATTCGGTCAAAGGTGGAATCCAATCCTTTGTTATAATTTTAAGTATTTGCTCACGAGCCTACAAAAATAATAAGGAAAATAACTGTTATACAAAGTTGCAAAAGAAAAATTTCAAAGCTCAAAAATTATAATTTTGATCACCACTGTAAGCAATGAACACCAAAACTAATATCTATTATTTAGTGAAGTATGTTATTGAATATATAAGCAATAATTCTTGATAAATAAGAGCAATTTTATGTCAAAAATACTTTTAATGAAGTATTTAAAATAAATTATTCAGACTTAAAAAAATTTAACATAATTTTCATCTACAGAAATCAGGCAAATAAAGATAAAAAGAAAAGATACTATTGAAATTTTCAAATTATAATACAATTTTGAAATAGAACTAATTTCAAATACAATCATTCATATACAGCAATACCTCCATTTATGCAACTCTGACTTACGCAAACATGGAGTTACGGGATTTTCAAATCTCGTCGATTCTTCTTTGGTTCGAAAAAGGAAAATTGGTGAAATTGGCAATGCTATTGAAGATGTTGTTGATCTTGCCAAGCAAATAAATTTAGAAGTGGATAGAGGTAACATTTAAAAACTGCTTGATTTCCACAATCAGGAACTGACGATTGAGGAGCTCATACAAATGCAATGAATGAGCAAGTGTAAGACATTGAAGAACTTGTCTTTAGATCCAGTTCAATTAGAACCAGATTGAATGACAGTTAAGAATTTAATAGAAAGGCCTCAGTTTAATTGAAAAAGGGTTAAAATTTTTAGAAAATATAGACTTCAATGATGAGCTTATTTCTTCAACAAAACAAGGAATAAAAAAAAATTATTAGCATTTATTGTGTGAGAGGGGAAAAAAATCTTCATGCCAGCAGACTACTCAGTTAACTTTAAGAAACCCTTTATATCAAAATAACCTCGGTTTTGCATTTGTGTTATCTAACATTTTAGGAAACATTTTTTTTAAATTATTTTTTTTCCAACTCTGGCCTCTACAAAAAATAATTTATAAAGTCGAACCTACATAAAACAAACCTCTATATCGCGAATTTTTCTATATAATGAACTTTTTCCTGGAACGAAGAACACTTCATGATTTTCTACGTAAAATAACCTCCCAATAGAGAAGTGCATTTTCTATATGACGAACTTTTTCTCGTGATTCAGTTCCCCTCCTCTTTTTTTAAAATTATTCTGTTCGTCCTTTTAACTCACTTTATGGCGGTCATAAATTTTTAACTGGTTGTAATAGGTACCTAGCTTGCCAAGAGTAATAGAATTCCGAGTGTTTCATCCAAGAAGCACAACCTTTAACCCCCACCCTCCATCGTCCAATTCACTGAAAACATTTTTGATATCCTTTTTCACCCTCAGTGGAGCTGTCTCTAGCCCCCGTGTTCTTTAACTAGTCTCCGTTTATTTGCAGTGTTGATCAGTCGTACTGGTAACTTCATTTCTTGTAGCTCGAAAATGTCAAAACATAAGTGCTTGAGCATCAAAGAAAAATAATTAATTCAAGAAGCATCAAGAAACTTTCCTTGCAGTTTTTCTTTCTTTTTGGTAGGTAAGATATATAAAACAAATATTATTAATTTACAAAAAGGTGTGAATAATTACTTTTTTAAATATATAGTGTTTATGAATTTAAAATTTGTTTTATGTGGTTTATAAAGAAAAAATTGAAAGATGAACCCCTATATAACGAACTTTTTTTTGGGATTAAGCGACTTCGTTACATAGAGGTCCGACTGTATTTATATGCAAAATCATACCACAACTTAACGCGATTATCAGTAAGTCCCATCTATCACGTAATGTCAGGATATTAATGTATACCATTTTGTATATATTACATTTCAGATAAAACTAAAAAAAACAACAACCATTACCTGTAATGGCGGGAGAGGAAAAAGTAATTCCCGATCAAAACGACCAGGCCTTCTCAGAGCGGGATCAATTGCATCAAGTCGATTAGTGGCACCAATGATAACAATTTCACCTCTGTTGTCTAAGCCATCCATCAACGCAAGAAGAGTAGATACAATGGAACTATGAATCTGATCTTGGCGAGTTGATCGCACAGGAGCTAATCCATCAATTTCATCAAAGAATATTATCGAAGGTCTCATAGAATATGCCTATAAGCATTAAATAATGAACATTGATATTGATACTTTAATAAATACTAATTTTAAAAACCTAAGAGATTAATGGTTTTACAGATTTTTTTAAAATAGCTGTTGCTTAAATTTGAAAGGAAATGATATGTTGATAAATGTTAACACATGAAATGTGAGAAACACATGTAAATAATTTAAATTAGTTTTTTTAAGGCATTAAACAGCAAAAATAAATGCTATGATAAATACATTTTATAAATTTCACTATACTAATCAAAATATCAAATTGAGTTAAAGATGGTTTTTGGCAATATCTTTTCATTCAAAGGATTCAACATATTTCTTAAGTTTGAATTAATTTTAATTCAAGTTTTCATCAGATGTAAAATATTGCTGAGAGCAACAGAGCCAAATAGATACAAGGGATGTTTTGCATGCCACTTAATCATATGACGTGTGTGCCTCTAAGCCACCCAGCTGACAAATTCATATAATTTTCCATTTTATATTAAGAAATAAATATGCTACTTAATCATCAAAAACAACACACATTTAGTTTTGAAAATAAATAAGGTAATGAATATATGTACTTACTTGATCAAACAAAAGTCTTAACTGTCTCTCTGATTCCCCAACCCATTTGCTAAGGCAATCAGCTCCTTTCCTCATAAAAAAGGCAACACGTTTATCACCTGTACTGCACTCATTTGCAAGAGCTCTGGCAACTAAAGTTTTACCCGTGCCTGTATAAAAAAATAAAACGAAAATAGTGTTTCATGAAATACCTACATTTATCATAAACTTAATGGAAAAATTAACACTATGATTAATGTAAATCTTTAACAAATATTTTTACTGTAAAAAATAAATTGAAATTTCTTTATGCCTAAATTTTATAAAACACCTTGCTTTGTTTGCTTTTTGAATTTACTGTTAGATTGTTTATCTTTACATTAAACATTTACAACAGAGTCATTAAAATGCTATCTGAAGTTTTATCAACTGTCAGGCTTTAATACTTTATTAAACCAAATTATGCATTTTGTTGTTGTAAGCTTTTGTAACTTTTATATCTCAGAGTAAATCTACCAAGCTGTAGCAAATATTTTCCCCTGTCTGGGATAACTGTAAAATACCCAAGATACTTTTTAAACAGAAAATTTAAAAAGATCTATATTATAAAATTCTAAAAGATTCACAAAAAGAGAGATGCAAGGAAGAATCAGTTTACAATTTTCAATAGATTTAAGACTTGCAAAAAAATTATTAATGTAATCCCTCCCCCCTAGAAAGTGAATATTTACTCTGTTAATAAGAAATGATAAATATGATCGCCTTGACTTATGTCTAAATTTTGTTCTAATAGGCCATACAATGAATTTAATTTTTCAACACTATTTTCATTCAGACATGTTCTGAAAGTTGTACACAAAACACAAAAATTCAATCTAAGTATGCATTATTATTTAACAAAGTATGTATTAAAAACACATAATATGTACTCTGTTGCATATGTTTTTTTAATCAGTTATGACATCTTTTGACCCTACCAATGCATTTAATTTTATTTATGTATTTTATGGTTGTAAATTGAGTTGTAATTAAAAAAAAATTTTTTTTTGCAAATTACCTACCTTAATACTTGTATTTCTAATAAGAAGTAGTAATGCACACAAAGCATAATATAAATATATATATATATATATATATATAAATATATAATATAATATATATATATATATATATATATATATATGTATAAATATGATAACTAATTTCTGTTGTAGGATCCAACAGTTTGGAGGACATGGCATATAAGTTCTTTTCTTGTAGATTTTAAAATGCTGATATACAACCACTTTCTACATAATTGCCTTAGGTGACCATTCATTTTTAACAGTGCTTGTACAATCTCTTGAAGCACTGCTAGAAACCATCTTTAGTAATCACATGTAGGGCCTCTCATGATGCTGCTTTTACACAAAATGACGTCCCCAAAGAATTCTTTCAACGATGGAACTAAAAATAAAAATAACAGAGAGCCAAGTCCAGTGAATGGGGGGAATGTGCAAATACTTCAGTTTTGTGAGGAACTCTGACCACTCAGGACCGATGCACCACTGGATTGTCCTGCACAAGACACAACAGAGCGGTTACAACTAATGGACTCCCATCAAACAACATAAAATGTCTTCTTGACAACTGATCTGCACTCAAGAATAAATTATAAATCATGACTTCCCTTTGCAGTAATTCTTGACTTTAAAATGGTGGTACCACTTGTAAACCTTAGAGCCGGACATCATTAAATCATCATGCACCTTTCTCAGCATTTTTAGATTCTGTAGGTGTTTTACCCAAAAGTTGACAAAATTCAATGTTATAGTGTAATTCTTGAAAAGTTATTTTTCTTACCCTGCAGAATAAGTATGACTATCTAATAACAAAATGTCTGTGCACACAGTTCATGCATGACATGGATGAAACCATTCTGTAACGCAGAATAGGATGACAGAATGTGTTTCAAATTGTCACATAACTACATGCTTTAGTTGCCATGGGTGATTATAGTCCCTGAGCTTTTGGATTCTACCACATAATTAAAGTCAAACAGATCTTATAAATTAAAGTGAATTAGTTATATTAACTACAGTAATGAAAATGTAGGAGTAAAATGTCATGCAAACTGAGCTAAAAATTATTTTATAAAAACTTTTCTACAACATTACCTAATTTAAAATGAGTAAAAATTACCTGTATTAAATCCCCAGTTTCAAAGTTAAACTTCAACTTGAATTTTAAAATAAACTTTTTTTTTTTCATTTTAAACAATATAACATTCATAAGTTTCTCTTTCATGTGTCAGCTAATACTTATTTACTATGTACAATTAAGATGCAAACATTTTACTTAAATCAATACCTGTAGCTTAAATATAATTTTGAATTTAAATACATTATAAGGTAAAACATAAATCACACAAATTAATATATCCTTTAAAATCATGAGTGATAGTTTTCATGGATTTATATAAGAATAGATACTTATATAAAAGCTTAAAATTTGCATACCTGGTTGACCATAGAATAAAACTCCCCGTGGTGGTGATATTTTAAATCTCTGAAAAACTTCAGGGTACATTAAAGGGAAAAGAATCATTTCCTTCAGAGAACGAATGTGCTTATCTAATCCTCCTACATGATCAAATGATACCTGCACAAATAATGATATACGTTAAGATGCAAATACATTATAAATACGTAATATAAGAATAATTAAATATAAGACATAAACGTTACCGATTTGTCAATGCTCATAGGATCAATATCTGCTAAACTACTACCAATCTTCATTCTATCACGTAAAACACCTTTTGTAAGATCATCTTCAATAAAATTAAGAGGAAGGCACCTTTAAAGAGAAATATATTCTTTAGTCATATTTAAAAAATTATAATGTAATTGAATACAAAGAAAATTGTGTTTCAGAACTCATAACAGAAAAAAACAAATAATTCAAATATTTGTATCCAAATACCTGTTTCTGGCTCTAGCCATGCTGATTGCTTTTCGTTGTTCAAATCTCCTTTCATCATCACTAGAGCTACTGGATGAACTATGAATGGCATGTCTTTTTCTGAAACAAAAATTATTTAAGAGTTATTAAGAAACATTTGTCTTCAGATATTCTATTTCATTTGCACTATTTGTTTCCATACATACTCTTTTACATTCCTTCTTGAAAATTTATATTGACTTTAAATTTTTCAAACAAATGAAAATATTAATTCACGAAATATCCTAAAATGTGTATATCTTCCCTTATCTTTAGTATATATTAAGACTACTTTCTTCTAATTTTATAAATTGGGTCCAAAACCAGAAATATTTTTCAAATACAAATGCTCCAAGATGAATATACTCTGATTTTGTTATTTTAAAGATAGTTATATATTTTATACGTATTTCATTCCACCACTTTTCACACACTATATTCTAATATCCATTTAACTTATTTTATTAAAGGGTACACATTTCAATTTTAAAGATGTGATTTAGTTAATAGAAATATACACTGTAACCAGCAGATTTTAATCAAACATTGGGATATTTTTCAGCATGATTATGAATGCTACGCTTTGAATTTGAATGATATGCTTTAACAATAGTTGATGATAAATAAAAACACATAAGAAGCTCAAATGGCACTACATGCTTCATTTTTTTAACGTAATATAACTTCTCCCCCAAAATAAGATACTTCTCCCCCAAAAAACCTAAGACTTTATCCCCTAAAATAAGATATGAATAAATAGGAACTAGAATAAAAGTAAAATCATTTGCTAAAAAGTTGCATTTTATTTTTTATAAACCTATCTTAATTTAACAAAGCAAGTAAACTCTTTATAATAAAAGACGGCAAGGGTAATTTTTCAAACTTCGGTGGGAGCAGTTTTTTAATAGCAAATATTAAAATAGGAATTGTGCTTCCAACATGTAAAATTAGAGGAAAAAGCTTTTTTGATCATATAGCTTCAAAATTACACAAAAAATATGTATTAAATACTAAAAAAATATAACAGGATATAATATTTTAGTACTTAAATACTAAGCCATTGACCAATATCTTCAAATCACACACAAACGACATTCCAAATATTATAATATACAGCCACAATAGCGGAAAAGTCCCTCTGCCCATGTTTCAAAACACAAATATTATGATGGCAGCCTTTAGCAGTGTCTTTTTATTTGGCAAAAGTGGGCATTGGTGAAATACATATCTTTTTTTTCCCAACATGATCATGCAAATTTAAGACATTATAACTTTAAATTAAAATCAGATATAATTTAATTTTGAAACCACATATCATAATGCATTTAAAATACATTACCTTCTATATAAATGAGATCTATGTGCTGTGCTTTTGAAACTCTCTCTTTCCCTAGGTCGAGTATGATGCTGAGTAGCTTCAAAAATGGTAGCAGTGGCTGATCTTCGAGGACGAGTGGTTTCTAATAATATAAATAAATAATAGATGAAAACAGCAAAGAATCATAGATGTCACAAAAACATGCTGATAACATAATACATATTGCTTATTTAGAAACCATGAGACCAAACAACATTTAAAAAACATGAAATTCTGGACTATAGCATTTGCTAATATTGTAAATAAGTAGTGCTGTTTTTAAATATTGCGGCTTATACTGATTTCTGACATTGTAAATAGGCAGAACTATTTTTAAATAAAATCAATTTTATGGCTATTGTTTTACCATTTTGCTACAATGATGAAAATCTCGAAGTTGCCAATGGATGAAAATGCACTTTTTTCAATGGAAGAAAATTTTAATGTAACAGGATTTTTTGGGACAAAAGGGTCATACCAAACAAATGAAAATAGGCAGCATTAGTTATCAGGCCAATGCTGGTCTTTATGTGATTGATTCTAGGAACCAGTGCTGGTTTATCCTTTGGGTACCCAGGGGGCCCAAAAGATCCAGATAAGCTGAACTTAATGAGGTTTTTTGGTAATAAATTTCGATCCGCCAGTGTGAAGGGGGCCCGTAGATCTTCTGTGCCCAGGGCCTGAACTGAGCTTAAACCGCCACTGCTTGGAATCTAGAATTCTGTTTACAGAAGCCTTATAATTTACTTATTATGGTAATTCATTTTTGCATTGTTGTGCCAACAGCAGTTGAATTTTAACCCAGAAAAAATGGTAAATTAATAATAATGCCAACATGAGCATTGGGAAGAATCCAGAAAAGCAATCACCAACCCATGGTTTCTTTACCAATAAATCCTGTTAATATTTTTATTGACTGACTGACAATACTCTTGAGTGATGAGAAATTGATTAGTTTTTTTTTCTTTTCGTTTGTACAAAATACAAAGATATACAAGGACTTAAACAGCTATTCCCTTCAGACTGACCACCTGATCAGGACATCTGCTCATGGACCTCAGCACCCAATGGTCACGTATACTGAAATGGGCACAGTAGGCCTTGTCCCTCATGGGTTTTTGCGTCACTGAGTCTAGTAAACAGCTATTAAGTTACTTATAAATTTACTACATTATCAAAACTTATATTTTTTTCTAAAACTATTCTCAGGTAAGAGTAGAAAATTATTTAATTTCTAATAACTGATTTATAAAGGTGCATTTTTACCATGCAATAAGAATTATGACAATGCTTATTAAAAAGAGGCTATATATTTATTTATTCACTTCATTCTGAAAACATCCATTTCCTAATATAAGTGATGCACAATCTAGACAGCAATCTTAATTCAATGCAATTTTTCTCTCAAAAATCTCATAATGAACGCCAGTTTTGAATACAAATTACTTTTAGGAGTTACTCAATATTTAGAAGTTAAAATCAATATTTAAAAATTACTATGTATTGATTTCAACGGTCCTGGTAATTCAGCTATTATTCTAATTCAAATACCATAAGATTTTGTAACAAAAAAAATAATAAATAAATAAAAACCCAGTAAATTTATTGTAATATAAAATGTTTTTTGACATGAGTATTTTTATTTAATGCATATCAGAATAATAAATGATTTTGTATGTCATTTTATTGAATCTCCCACATATAAAATGATTAAGTATATTAAAACCATAACAATTCCAAATAAACCCAACAAATTGAGAAATTTTTAAAAAAAATAATTGAAAAATTCAGTCATTCAAAAATGTTTTATTTCCCCTTAATAATAACTTTATTCCCCCTTCCCATTTTATTTCTTATACACACACTCGTTCTCTTTATACACTGGAAAAATAATGTAAAAACCTAGTAATCAGAATTTTACAATAAAAAATTTTCAAATTTTTTTCAACAGATATAGTTTTAATTGTTTTGCAAACATACATATATATATAAGATTTGACAAACATACTTAAAGGAAACTGAAATCTTTCAGTTATTGGTTTTTTTGGCCTCAATGAATATTTTGATCCATGACCTACACTATTCTCTTGCGATTCACCAACAGATATACCTGCAGGAAATTCTGTTCGTGCTAAAAAATTAAAACAAATAATTAATATAATTTAATATACTTTCTCATAAAGAAACATAACATATTTTCTTGTAAATATATAGTTAACATTTTAAGCTCTATCTTTTAGATAGTTATGAAGTAGGTTTAATATATTAAGTAATATATTCATAAAATGACAATTTACATTTTATGTGCAATTAGCAGTAATATACATATATATATATATATATATGCTTCAGTTATAGTGTTATATTAATGGTTCATGTTTCTATAGTAAAAAATATGAACTATTTATATATGTACAGGGTGATTTATAAAGAAGTATACACTTTTCAGATGCTGACAGCAGTAGCACACACATGTATTTTTCAGGGGGTCCGGGGTTGAAAGTTCACCATTCTTGTATGCTCTTTTTGATTTTGTCGATATTCGGAAACACACAGTAAAAAACAAATTTTTGAATAAATAATTAGCATTAATTAATAAAATTAATCAATAATAACAAGCAATTAAATTTTACGTACTATATACTTAGAATTATGATCAATCGGGAATCAAGGGCTTTGGGGGCGGTCCGGACCCCCAAAGCCCTTGATTTTTTTCCCCTTGTGTGTGTCACTGGTTGATAGTAACAGTAAAAGATAAGCACCAGCTCAGTGAGCCAAAAGGTAGATGTACTCTAAAAGTTTGTGTCTTGACCCTATTGGAAGTGACGTAGGCAATAACATGCATGCCATGTGACTAGTCAGTCAAAGAAGTGGTGTTTGCAGTGGAGTTTTTTTTATGTTCTGGAATTTAGCAAAATGTTGTGGGAGCCACTTTTTGGGATATGTTAACCCTTTGATACATGCTACAGTTGGAGGATAACATTAACAACTTCATTCTCAAATTGGATGGTGTACCATTACACTGGTCAGCCAATGTGCGAGATTACCTCGATGGACATCTTCCTTACTAATGAACTGGATGAGTAGTGGATAAGAATATGCCACTTTTTAACTGGCCACCTAGAAGTCCTGACTTAACATCTTATGATTTCTTCCTGTGGGGTTACATAATGGGCTAGGTATTAGTCCCTCCCCTTCCTGTGGATCTAGCAGAGCTGAAAGAACGTGTCACACCTGCTATCAATGGACTTGATTCAGATATCTCAATACATGCTTGGGTAGAAAAGGATTACTGGCTCAATGTGCCAAAGGGTTCACACATCTAAGGGTCTCTAACAAAACTTTAAATAATCCCATACAATTCTGTTACAAGTAACATAATACCTTAAATTATTCTTTTATTATGGTGCATTGATGTTGTACACTTTATGAATCAACCTGTATAATATATATAATACACTGAAAAACTACATTTATACTTAAAAAATTTAAATAATGAGCATTATATAAATATTTAATACAAATTGTAATTTAATTAATGAAAAAGCAAAATAAAAAATATCACCAGTCTTTTTACTCTAAAAAAAACAATTACTTTGCTCAAGGTCACTTTGATCTTCAATGGTATCAGAATCCGATAGTCCATTTTGCTCTGTATCTTCAGTATCAGCCATGCAACCATTATCTCGAGAAATATGCCGAGTATAAAAAGTGTGTACAGTTTTTCGCTTTTTTCTTTTAACTCGACTGTACATATCTTCAAACTCCTAAATATTCAAAGAATAATGATTTATTTTTAAATAATGAATTAAATAAGTCAGCATTTAAAGCAAATATATCTATCAACCAATGCTAAAAGTCAAAACATAAATCTATATTTTAGAACATTTTTTTTTTAAAAAAAATTTATTAAAAAACAAACTACAACAACAAAATCAAAACTTATGCATTTCATTAAAATCAATTTGAAATTGAAATAAGATTTTGTTAATTTATGATGCATTTTTTCCTGAATTACCTGAAACATTTTTAAAATTTTACCTTGTTTTTTAAAATACTTATACTGTTTCATCTGACTTAGTAATTGGATCTTCTCCCAGAATAATTAATTTAAAGTATCATTCCCTTGTTTTTTTAATATTTTACAATACATAGATCAAAATTAACAGATTGATTGATAATATTATGTTCATGACCTAAAAACAAATACATTACTATAAGTATTCAAATTTTATTAATAGTACTTTATAAAAAGCTTGAAACAAAAAACCCGATATATATATTTTGCTGAATTGTTACAATGCATTAACGTTGACCAATTTGGTCAAATCAGAAAATGTCACCAAATAATGTGACATGCAGTAAATAGTGGAAAATTGTTCCATGCATGTTTCAACACAATAACAATGACAGCATTTAGCAATATTTTTTGAATTGGCGACGTCCTTTCATTTAGCGAAATTGGTTGCCAGTATAATACGTAAGAATCAAATGTTTAATATTTTTTTTTAAATTGTTTCACTATTATTACTAATTAATGAGCAGTATAGCTATTAATATTCCATAAATTAAATCATTTACATTTCATAAATTTAGTCAGCATTTATGAGAATCCCAACAATTAGCAAATATATTACTTCTAGATCTATTTAGCAAGAGAAGTTGATTTAAGATGATGCCCTAAAACATTTTTTATTAAGATATGGAATAGTTCGGGGAAGCAAATATTCAACATTTTTTATTCTAGTGTACCTCTCACATATATTGTTATAGACATGAGAAGATATGTTTAGTGATAATCCAACATTTATGCAACAACCATTATTTCAAGTGTATATATAAACAAATATACAATTACTAAAACAAGATAAAACAGAAAAATTCAACATTGCAATAAAAAAAGTAAAAATAAAACTGTAGCTTATTAAAAAATATACTTCTACTAATCAAATCCAATGATTTTAAAAGAATGGCATAAAAATTGTGTAATGAACATCTGATGCAAATATAATTATTCAGATACTTCTCATTTCATAGGAAGAAAAGAACAATTTTTAATTTTAATCTTTTAAAAAAACATTAAATAGATTATTTCTAAAAATGATACTGCATGCTTGCATTTTTTTTATTAGGTGTACAACTTTGCTTCCGCCGTTTTGCAATAGATGGCTGTAGCGGTAAGTGGTAGTCAAAATAAATAGATCGTAGATGTCATACAATAAGCTTAGGTATTTGTAAACATAACGCCATCGAAATATTAGTCGATTTGTGTCTGCATCATAAAGTTATTCTTGATTAAACATGTCAGCTTACGAGCCAAATTCTCGTCATTTACAGGAGGTTTTGATTTTCTGCTTTAATATGAAGAAATTTGTGGCTGAGGCTCATCGAATGCTCTCAAATACCTATGGTGAGGTCGCTATTATTGAAAGAACGTTCTGAGAGTGGTTTCAACGCTTCAAGAACGGTGATTTTGATGTCGAAGACCAGTATGGCATTTGGTGAGACCAGCTCGGCGTAGTGTATTATGAGTTGTTAAAACCGACTGAAACAATCACAGGCGATCGTTATCGAACATAATTATTGAATCATAAATGTATAATCAGTTTTTTACAATAAAGCCTCGAATTTCAGAAAAAATCGGTGGAAGCAAAGTTGTACACCTAATACAAAATTATTTCTCTTTTACATTTGACTTCATAATAATTAAATGTAGTGTTCATAATTGAAATTATATTATAAAATTACTGCAAATGTTTAAAAAAAAGTAAAAAATAAAATATGATATGGGGATGAGAATGGATCACAAATTTATTAATATGCAAGTATCTCTGACTTTTAACAATATGCAAACCATCATGAAAAATTAATGACCTTACCAATCCATCATTTGCCAAGCCTAGTCGCCTCAATTCAGAACTATGATTTCGTTCCGACCTCCTAGGTCTAACTGAGACACACGATTCATCCTGGGGGCTCCTTTGTTCTGATGAGAAAAGAGACTCGAACTTTGAAAATTCTGGTATACTTGAAGCTAAAAGCCATGTTTGGTTTAGGTTATCGTAAGTGAATTTCCTCTGACGAGTGCTGCGCCGAACATTTTGCTTTTCATCAACACTCTCTCCTCCATTTACAAACATCTCATTTGAATTGGAATGTGAAGAATTAGTAGCTACTGATGATTTTTGATCTGTATCTCTACTGTTTTCATGCTCTTGTTTTATAGGCTGTGATAAGTGATTTCCAAGTCGCCTAAGACCTATAAATACATACAAACAATGAGAACTTATTATATAAGAATTATTTTTTTTTAAATCAGAAATTCCATTTTTAAAATTTTACAAGACAAATTAAAAAATATTAAACTTGCCTATTTAAATTTAAATTATTTTATTGTTGTAAAGAATTAGCTAGTGAAGATGATTTAATTGACTAAGACATGGCACTGCTTCATGATTAAAGGTGGGAATTGATCTAACCAGAATAATGCTGAATTCACTGGTGGATATAGTCTGAAAAACCGATCGTATGATAAATTTTCTTATATGATTTTATGTTGCGTACGTATTGGTGAACTTACTGTACATGAAGTGTTTTTAAAATTGTACTGAATCAATAAAAAAGAAGATATTGTTATATTGGCAAATATTACTCATTATTCCAAACATAACCAAAATGCCCAGATTGTATGGTAGTTAAGCAATGCTGACTGCTCTGCTACAGGGCCTGTGTTTGAGTCTCTGAGAAAGCATGGATGTTTTTGTAAATGTATTCTGCCAGTGCTGCATAGGGGTACTTTAAATATTTCTTGTGTCGTATGTCCTTTCGAGAGGTTGGTGGAAGGGAAAGAGAGGTGGGAGGCACCCTGACTACTCCACAGGGTTTTCTCCCTCAAAATTGGGGTGAAACCAAGCCAAAACATACTGTCACCTGTTTGGTGTTCAAAAGCTGCAGCTAATGACAGATGTAAAATTAATCCATTGTCATAGTGAATTTTGTGGACCTCGATTTGACACTGTTGATTGGGTGGCATTAGAAACAAAATAATTACAAAAGCAAAACAAGATTGCAACACTTCATTAAGTTTCCAAAATATAATCTTCCTACACACAAGCATTTCTTTGTCATATGCATTCCTTCCTTCCTCAGTGGCTCAACAGCTTAGTGTGGGTCTTGGCCTTCTCAAGAAGCCTTTTCCAGGTCAACCTTCTTCCTGCTAGTGTTCTCCAATTCCTACTTCTCAAAACTAAGAGATCTTTTGCTAGGCCATCAATCCATCTAAGATTTGGCCAGCCCTTTCTTTATGTGCCAATTGGTTGAGCATTGAAGACGTTTTAGTGGTGCGATCTATGTTCATTCTGACAATGTGATCTGCCCAATTAGTTCATTGCATTTTGATGAAGTTAACAATGTCAGATTCATCATATGCATTACTTATCATAAATTTATTGGGTTAAAACATTAAGTTAAATAAATTTTTAAACTTAATTGCTTCTAATGACTGAAAATTCTATATTATATACAAACAGTACATGGTAGTACTGTAATTAAGATACAATTTTCCACAACTATGAAAAAAATTATTTTTTACTTTTGCTAAATATATGCATAAACATACCATTTCTTCCAAATTGTTGCAAACGATCATTCACCCTATTAGAAATCCTTCTTCTCCTTGAATTTGTATAAGAGCTTTCATCTGTTTCAGTATCCTAAAATGATATTTAATAAATTTATACAAACGAAAACTTAAGAGAACAAATCTCATAAATGTAATAAATAAATAGACACTCCCAAAAATACTACAATTTCTTAAAGATACATTTTTTTCACTTATACAAATATCTTAATATAAGCTTATAGCTGTTTGATGATTGTATTTAGTCAAAACAGAATACTACAAGTGGTCAAGGAAAAAACCCATACTCCAAAAGGATGGATATCCCTAATAGCAAAATGGAACTAACGACACTTGCTCCAAAACAAATAGGTTCAGAACTTGCAACTGCTATCATCATTTGAATATCACAGCCATAACAATCGCTTTATGACAGAATCAAGCTGGTTTATAGGTACAAAAGCTTGCTAAATGCTTTGAGCTACTTGGAATGGTTACACTGCAGTAAAGAACAATTTGTTGAAATCATCAACAATGGTACAGAATTATGTTCCCTGATGAACTGATTCATTGTGAAGAGTAGTTCTTGACACCAACTACTATATAAAGAGAACTTGTTACTGACCTTAGATAATTTTAAAGTTTATTGGTATGGTAGAGGTGTTTTGCTGTGAGCAGACATACTGCTAAATGGCAAAACATTGCCAAACATCTTTCATGCAGATACCATTACATCACAGTGGTATCATGTCAACATTTTCCAAGGCCATGTTTATCCTTTTCTGGGATGCATATGTCCAGACTTTCTATTCATGGATGCATGCTCACACAGGACATTGAAAGTCTGAACCCCATATGCTCAGAAAACTCTAGAGCATAGGGGGCCCTAGTGACATATGGTCCATGGCATATTAAAATTAAATAGGAGGTATGTCAACAACAGTAGGGAGTCCATAAAAGAATAAGTATAAGATTAACATAGAACAAAATATTTGTGACCCATTTGCATTATTATGAAAGTTAAAATAAATTAGTCATGATTTTTACATGTTACAAATTTTAATAATACATTTAAATTTTTTTAAATAAAGCCTAATATAGATATGTACATAAAATAAGAGTAATGACAAGCATTGCAAGATGGAAGTTGGGCAGATTTCTGGGGAAGCTCTCTATGCATGTTTAAAGGAATGGAATCTCACTACTATATGCAATAACTTATCTTAAAATATGGCTGTATGAAAGAGTCACATCTGTTTTGTTCATGATCCCAAGATGTGAGGGCGTATTGCTGCTTTCACAGTCAATGAAAAAGTGCCAGAAAATTCTGAAGATGTTAACTTTGAGGACGTCGTGAAAACTTCTAAAATCTCACATTGTGTGGGACTAAAGGCTATTGACACAGCCCTTCAGTATTTTGAACAAGGTGTGTCGGCAATGAACTTACTGTTTCTTCGTTGTTTTCATGAGGAAGCAAGCAGCAAAATGCAAGGTACTTATAGAAGACAACGGAATATTATACATTTCTTTTTTAAAAAAAATAGCCAGTTCTTGCAAGGTCAACAATTTAATTTTCATCATACACAGTTCTGAGATGTGTCTCATCCGGTAAATTACTGTATACTTACTATGTATTACATAATTTTCATTTTCATGTAGTAAATTCTCAATGCCTTCATAAAGACACTACACATTTCCCTTTATTTGAGCTGTTTATTTTCTGAGGAAATGTACTTATTCTTTTAAAATTCCATCCTCGATAATCCGGCATTTTCACGAATTGGACCACCCTTCAGTCTATATTAGGCTGAGTTTTCAGGACTCTACTGTATTATTAAATGTACTAAGAATTGCATTTATTCCTTAGGAATTGTCAAGTGTAGAAAGATTTTAGCAGATAGCTAACTCTTTAAATCCCATCAAATGCATTATGAGCTTTTTATATTCATTATCTTAAAATCAGTTGTTATTACTAGTTGTATGGTAACTAGTATATCTTAGTATTGACTGCTGCATATATAGTCCAGGTTTTTTCCTTATTTTTTCCAAGCAAGGTTCATTTACTTAAGAACAAAATTATGCATTTTTACAACATGAGGTGCCTCCTCCTTTCCAATTTTTCTACCATATCTTTTCATATATTTTGAATGAGAACTTGATATACTAAATGCTACCTCATAATATGATTATTTCATTCACCTTCATCTAAAATTTTCAAAAATTGTCTAAATTCTATTTACTCGAATCTAACCTGCACCCCAAATTCTTGACTAATCTTTGTGTGAAATAGTTTAGAACCTGTAATTGTCCCCTACAACACATATTTTTAAATTTGATTCTAAGTCACAACCGATTTTCAGTAGCTTTAATATGGGGGGGGATGCGGCTTCGATTCGAGTAAATACAGTAATTTATTTTTGCATTCCCTTAATAGGTAAATTTATAGCTTCGGGCTATATTTTTGAATTATTGATTACATAATATGCACTAGATATAACAAGAATAAAAAAAATAAGAACATTAATACTTTTTTACTGTAATTAGTATGAAAGGAATTGTAAGGTTAGAAATTTAAGCATTCCATGTCAGTTCTGGAAATGAATTTAGATCTAAATTAACATTTGCATTCAATACAGAATTAATTTCAAAATTAAATTACAAATTTTAAACAAATAGATCTATATAATTCTCCCCCTAAAAAAACAAAGAAAACACATGAAAAAAATC
Organism: Trichonephila clavipes; assembly: GCA_019973935.1. Lineage (NCBI taxonomy): Eukaryota > Metazoa > Arthropoda > Arachnida > Araneae > Nephilidae > Trichonephila > Trichonephila clavipes. The sequence continues at coordinate 754,093 of BMAU01003548.1, forward strand.
TCATTATCCTAATTTATTTGTCACAAAAATATTTTAATAGAACAAAAAAATAATTTAAATTGCAATAGACAATCAGTCTTTTTTAAAAAATTTCCAATTATATATGACAATTCACTGTGGGATTTTTTTAAATACACACCCAATTTTTTTTTCCTCACATGTTTTCTTTTTTGAAAAACTTATGTGATTTCATGCAATTTCATAGTCAATGTTTCATAATTATGCACATTACAGTTAGCAGTCTGGTACAAATAGCAATCACTAGTAACAGTTAATCAAAAAACATGTTTTTACCACACTTCAAAAATTAGGCATGACTACCATAATGTAGAAATTACTTTGGTGAATCTTTTTATACGATAACACTAACACATTTAACCCCTTAACTGCCGAGGAAAAGTTGCACAATTTGCTTCAGAACACCAAGGTTTTTCACACAGGCATGAACAATTATGCAATGAAATGGGGAAAAAAAGGCAAAAATAAATCTTTCTCTGAAATAAGTAAATCATTTGCAAACGCTGTCAAGATGATTGTATCGCACTTCGAAGCCAACGGAATAGTTTTACAGATAGCAATGCAATGTGAAGGCTTGTAAATTGGAAAGGCATATAATCTAAACTCAGTTGCGCAACAGCCCATGAGCGTGAAGGCCTACTGTTCCCATCTCAGTATACCTGACCTTGGGCACTGAGGTGCATGAGCAGATGTCCCAATCAGGTGATCAGTCTGAAGCAAAACCTCCAGTGTTTAGTCCCCAAGAAAGCTGGGTACTCATTTATCAACCCACTGAAGAGATGAAAGGCAGAGTCGAGGAAAAGCATATACTGATGTGCAAAAATTAAGGACGAAGTTGAAAAATTAGCATGTCAGTGGGTTGAAGAGGGAGAGCATAATGAAAGATCAATTAGGGTGAGGTACAGTCACACGTGCGCAGATATGCAGCTAGATGTAATGGGAGAGTAGACATAATTGGTGCAGAATAGAACATGGTTATAAGTTCAGCGTTTTCTGGGAAAGTGATTGAACATCAGTTAAAATAACGTCAAGTTGCTGCCTCAGTTTGAAATGATGAACAATCTTTCAAAAAACATCTGGATGATTTTATCTGGGGTCAAATCATTGGAAAGATGGTAGAAGGCCAAAGTGTAGCTGTGGAGTTCGAGATTGCTTACAGCATCCTTTCACGACTTTGGAGAGAATTTCTAACAAGAACCACTGATGGGCCATCTCTGCCTTATGAGCAGGAGTACAGCTCTATTGATAAGTTCAATAGTTTAAACAGAACTGATTTTCATTCAGGAGATTCATTAGTGATTCTAAGATAGTGTCTTGGATAAACTTTTGTTATAGTTAGTATGCTACTTTTTTGCAAAAATGAATCTTGGAGATGCTTTATAGATGATACTGCACCAAACTATTAAGGAAGCTGGATGAGGAGCTCTCTGCACAAATATTTCTTCTTCTCTCTAGCTTCTTTGACAATCCTTACATATACATGGTCATTTTGTTCTTTTTGATGCACTCATCTGTTTAGCAGCAAATCTTTCCTCAAAAAGGACTTCAGCAAGTTCTCTCCCTGATTATTTTGAAGAGAGCTGATGTTCTTACTGTGAGCGCAGATGACCCCCTTCTAATACAACTTGAACATTGTTGGTCTCAGAAAATCTCTTGTTCCAAAGGTGCACAACATTTTTAGGATGAAGGGCCAAAAAATTTAATAGGATCATATGAGGGCCAAATATGTTATAAACGTGAAAACACTGTTTTATAACAATATGCATTTATCATAATTATTACTTTATTTATTTTACTCATGTACACATTATACAGTTGATTAATGGATGAAATACAAACACCTTTGATTCCTGCTAAAAAGGTGGCAAACTTGAAATTATATAACAGAGAAAAAGTTTTGCTAATTATACACAGAACAATTTAAATTTTGAAAAAAAATTTGTAAAATTTAATTTTTTTTTTATAAAACTCTAATATCGATTTTTCTTTGAATTGATTTTTGATAACATCAGAATTCTGTAAATCAATTAAGGCTAACTGTATACTCTCATCCCCTAGATTTATATCAAAAGAAAATGGAGAAGAAAAGTAATAAATTTCCGTTCGGCACTTTTTAAATCTAAAAACCGATCATCAAATGAATTGCAGAAGATTTGAATTTGTTCCTCATACTGCATCTTCAGGCGTGGAAATTTTTCATGCATTTTTTTGGCAGTAGGGAAAGAGTGCAAAATTTTTAGTTTTCAGCTAGTTTTTAAATAAACATAATTTTTGTTTAAATGCCTTTACGTTATTTAGCAATTGAAAAATGAATTAATTATTTTCTTGTAGCTTTGCATTTAAGTCATTCAAATGGCCTGTTATATCTGTGAGTAAAGCCAAATCACACTGGAAACTTGCTTCTTTTAACCTTCTAATATTTCTACCACAGTCACTTAGAAATGTAACAATTTCATCAAATAGTTCCATAAAACGCTTAAGGGTAACTCATTGACTGAGCCATGTAACTTCTGCATAATAAAGAATATCAGAAGGCAGATCATCAAAATCTTTTAAAATTCTTTAAATTGCATATGTTTGAGGGCATTGCTATGAATAAAGTTAGTTGCTTCAGGTACACACTGCATTAAGGTTGCCAATCCTAATTCTTTACCACATAAATTCTCTTGATGAATAATGCAATGAAGCCGCAACAGTTTTACACCACAACTGGCAAGGTGTTCTTTTAGCAGCGTAACCATTTCAATTTCCGTGTCAATAATTGATTTTGCTCCATCTGTGGTAATGCTAACACAAATGTTCATGTTTAAGGAAGCTGCATCACACAAAAGTATCAAACTGGAAAGAAATTCACTTCCATTTGTTTGCCCCTTTGTGGGAAACATTCCAAGAATTCTTAAGTAACACAAATTTTTTTATGAATTTCATGAACAAACACAAGCACAATTGGCTAACTGATGTTCGATTTGCAGATTTATCAACAGCTAAAGAAAAATATACAAAGTTTGAAATGGCTGATTTTACTTGATTTTCAATGTCCTCATTCAACTGTTGAATTCTTTGGATAGTCATTTTATTTAAGCTTATATTTTCAAATTTCCTTTTATTTCAGGACAAAGTTTTTCAGATGCAATTAACAAAAACTTTTTAACAAAATCACCATCTGTGAATGGTCGACCTTCTTTAGCAATAATTTCAGTGACACCTAAGCTCACTTCCACATATGAACAAGTTAACTGTACATTTTTGAAAAAAAAATTGCTTGACTACTAAAAGTTTTTTAGAGTTGTTCAATTTTTTGCGATCGTTCATATCCTTTTATAGATGTAAAATGTTTAAGCTTTGTTTCATAATGTTGCTTTACGTTATACTCTTTTGCCACAGCAATCTTGCAACTACATATTAAGCATATGACAGCATCATTGTAATAGATAAAACAGTATTTATCTGTCCATGCATCTTGAAATTTCTGTTTTTGAAAATCCCTTTTTTTTGCTCTGTCACTATCTAAAATATTTTATATGGCTTTATAAATAAATGATACTAGACTAAAAATGCTAAATCAAAAAAGAATATCAGATTCGTTCTGTGACAGCAATTTCAACATTCCCGATCTACTAGCAAAACCACGGGGTTGTTTGAAAGAATGATCGTTGCAGCTACGTAGATGTTAAAGCTATTATTGGTAACACTCACCATGAAGAAAAACATGAGTTTGATAGGTACTTTTAGTTGGCTCAGCATAATTTGGAATCGAGACTGTTCTAGCATGCATGTGTGAATACGCATTTGATCTTCGATCTCTGCATCCAGCTTTAAAAAGCTCTCATGGACTATTTTCTTAATGCAAAGAAATATCCGTTGCACCATTCTAATCAAAGTGTTAAAGCTCTGAATAATTAACATCTACAATGCTTTTCAAAAAATTGAGAAAGGTAATTTTCTGAAAAATATTACAAACGATCCCCAAGGACGTGATTTAAAATCACCTGCTGCATTTAAGTCACAGCAATGGATCCCAAATTTTTGTACCGAACTTAGGACACAACCAGATATGAACACACACACTTAATACAAAATCTGCAAATGTATCTTTCTCATTGTTACAACTTCATTTCTAAAATATTTTTTTCAAATTTTCAGCTTATAAATATAAAGCCTATCTTTCTTCAATATTTATATTTCATAGTAAATTATTAAAAAAATGTCTCATTAATAAATTAACTTTTATATTAACAATTTCCAATAAATAAATTTTTTTTAAATCCAAATTAAAAACTTGTTTTTATAAATATTATAACTGAAATCTTTCAACAAAGTTAAACTACAATGCAAAACCATGTATAAACTATTATTTATATGTGTGGATGTAGTATAATTGATTTAGTACTAGTCCACAAAATGAATTAAAAGGAGTACAACTAAATTTTGCATCCCATTTGTAAATAGTAAATACCTGGCTATTCTAAAAATTTTAATTTGTATTTTAAAACTTGGTACTTTGTATGGGTTTCTTTTTAAAGAGCAGAATGTCTTCGAAAATATTTATCTTTCTATAATATATTTATCTTAGAGAAGCTACAGTAAACCTTAAATGTTTCTCTTATGAAGAAATTTTCTAAACATTTGCTCAAGGAATGGAATTTTTGAAATATCATTACAAAATTGGTTTGATGCTGTTTTCATATGTTTTTAAAAATTTCACTGCATTTTCTCCATACATATTTCTTAATTGAATTTTATAACCTAAAAACAAAATCTAGTTCCAACAAAAAGCTACAGCTTTTAGTCAAAATCACATAAACAGAATTTGATTAGTCAGTTTTTGTTTTTATAGCATAAATTATTATTTATAATTGATCCATGGCATTAATTTAAAAAAGTGTTTTTCTCAGGTATTAAAAATAATTAATTTTCAGATCTAGAAAGGTTTATATGAAATAATGGCAATGTGAACTGAATTAAACATCACAAATTTATAACTCGCATTACAGACTACAAGTTTATATAACTTAGTACTAGCATATTACCCACAATACTGCCAAATTTGTGCCAAGTGAATCAGGACATTTTCTACCAAAATCTGATATTTTTGATATCATGGTGCAATTCGCTTGGCACACATTTTGCTGCAGTGACACTAATATGTAGGTAAGAATCTAAAATTTAAAGGGTACTTATGTATTATCGCAACAATTGCCAATTCTATTAATAACTCATCAAGTTGGCAATGTGTCATATATGCTGAATTGGCCACCAGGTGCTTTGTTTCATATAATGTCATCAAAAAAGTTGCAATAATACATATGTACCATTTAAAGAAACCTTGCTCTCTAACTACAAGCTCAAAACAAAAAGAGGAATGTTGCATATTGAAAGCTAATACAGATGCATTTGAACACACTCATAATAATGAGATGTGTTACTCGATATGGAAAATCAATATAGGAAAATACACAAAAAAAAATAATCCAACTTGCATAAAAACTAAATAAATTCAGCAGGTCTTAAAATATCAATGAGATTTTCAAATTTCTTATTTATTCAATTATCACAGTAACAGAAAAATTTATATGTTTATCTATGATGAAATGATAAACAGAATGAAGCATACAGCTATCTTTTTTTACCAAAACCAGTTCTGTTACTTATTTTTACTTTTGATAATTCTTTCGTTCCTCCTTAATTTTTTACTGTCTATAATTAATATAAATACTCATTTTAGTAAATATTTTTAAATGAGTTTTTAATAATTTCTATGATACATGTATACAAAACTGGTCCCAGCAAAAAACAAAAACATTAATGTATATCAAAGATGCTTCATTCAAAATTTAATATGTAACATTAAACATATATATATATATAATTGATCGAAATATAATAAAGAATAAAAACAGACTATACTATGTTTAAAAGAGAAACTGATAATGCATATACTGCATTACAATCATGCTTTTTTTTTGGTAAAAATATTAATTACCATAGATTTACCCTTTTATAGTTGGGATATATGCAGTAGGCGCAACACGAAAAAACTACAATGGATGTAAGCAGTTGACGCAAGAAAATACTACAAGCTTTTGACTTTCCGTATTGTTTAAAACACGGATAGATCACAGCATAATCTAAAATAAATAAAAATATAACTGATAGCAAATTATGGCAACAGCAGATAATTTCAAAATGAGGGTGCAGAATTTGTGCAAATGTGCAAAATAGAAAAACAAGGCTTAAAAATGGAGAAAAAAAGTCTTATTTCATACAAATAGCAACAAATGATAGCTGTCCAGGAGGATGCAATATATAGCCATGCATATTATAAAACAATGAAAAACATGCAGCATATTAAAACTTATTCATTTTCTCCAAAACAATTCGTTTTAAGTGTTTTTGAACATAAATACAAAAAAAAAAATCATCACAAATATATAAATTTTAAAACTAGTAAATAATATAAATATATTTGAAAACAACAACAGTGGCAACTTATTGATTCTTTTTACTAAGCAATTTAGAATGCAATCGAAAGAATGTCAAATTTCTTTCCATGAAATTTTTTTTTTAAAAAAAAAAAAAACGCGTTTTAAAATGTACACATGCAATTATTAATTACTTAAAATCCATGTAAAATAATATATGCAACTTTTTCTTGCATATTTTTAAAATTCAATATATTCGTAATATTTATATCTTACGGATAAAATAAAAGTTAACATTGTGCTTTTGCGCTAAAAAATGAAAAATTCTTACTTCAGAATTAATTTTCTTTCAATTAAAATTTAAAATAAATTTCACGGCAACAGAATACCATCCAACATTAACAAATTCTATTGGGTTGTTTTGATTAAAAGCTCAAAATGCAAACAAAAGTAATGTAATCTTCAAAAAAAAAAATTAAAAACATTCAACAGAAGTATAACAATTAAGTTTTTGACAATTAATCAAAGTCCGATATGTGGATACTTTTTACAAAGAACAAAGCTTAAGCCTGAACAACTTTGAAATACGCGATGAAAAATTCTCCAAAGAAAACGATTCCAAATTTTTAATCAAGAAATAGATTTTAACACTAATCATTGACCTCAGAAAAAAAATGAAAAAGTTACCAAACACTTCACAGGTCATTATTGTTTGTGGTTTAATTTACATAGAGTTAACTGTTCAAACTTACTCTATCATCGTCCTTATCAATTCCACCAACACTTGATCGGGTTTTCATACTGAATTACTGTTTCAGGTGCTAAAAAATTTCATATTTTCCTTCATTTCAAACAAAAAATTCAATTTTATTCCTATTTTAATGTTTAACTTAACATAAACATACCACCACGGCCTCATGTGCAACAGAAAAACATCACACAACTAGTCTATAGGGTTGCCATAGCATCCAAGCAACCTTTGAGAAGTATGAGTGTCAGGGTTGCCGATTCGTCGATATTACTCTTAAAAATAATTTTTTGTTTACCGCACAAATGAGTTATTTAAAAGTTATATGATATATTAATAAAAGCCATAAGCATATCAAAAGCAAAAAACAATTTTGGAATTCATATTAAAGACTTAGATTAGCTAAAATACAAAAATGTTTTAATTATTTTCTCCGGTTTAGGACTAACCACGCGTTCGGTCATTGTAGTGAATTTTGGCTCCGTATATTTCGTTTTGGCGCGATTTTTGAACAAAATTTCTACTGAAATTGTTATTTTTGTGATGATGAAATACACTATTTTCATGTTAAAAACACCTTAAAGTTCAGAGGTCTTTTACTTACAAAAAAATTAAAGGGGTTGAAATAAGTATTTTCTTCGCTCAATTGTATGCAAAAAATTATTTTTAAATTCGCATTTTTTTTTATATTGCTTGACATCTAATGGTTTTCAGCACAAAATTTTTTTCGCAATTTTAATAACATTTTTTTTTTGATTCTCCAAATTAAGAGGGAGCATAAAAACAAATGTTATCAGTTTTAAAAATTTTATTTCTTGATGCGCAATAAGTTATTAAATATTTTATTTCGAAATCTAATTTTATAACAACATTTAGACAAGAACTCTCATGTATTACCTGCGGGTTCAAAAAAAAAAAATGAACGAAATAACTTTTCTATATCTTCGTAAATTATTCCCAAATTTAAATATTAAAAAATACAATTTTTTTTAATTTAATTATTTTATTTTTCAATAATTTATTTTATTTTTCAAAAAGATGCAAATGGAAGTACTCTTCTATATCTTCCAGAATTATTCGTAATTCTTAGGAATTAAAAAATAAAAAATCCGACTGATTTTTTTAACTTATGACTATTTTATTTTTCAATAAAATTTTTCATTATCCTACTTCAATATTTAATTTTTTTGCAGGAAGAAAACTTGGTATTCTAATTTCGAATGGAAAAATTTTAAGCTATCAATTCAATTAACAAAGAAAAATTATATGAAAAAAGTCTTAGCGATATATTACGACGTTTTGTAAAGTAATTTACATACGTATATATATATATATATATATATATATATATATATATATATATATATATATATATACATAATGAAATATAAGGTACTATGGAACAATCTTCGCAATTAAATTGTTTGTTTGTGAATGTTATTTAAAAATGACCTTTTAAAATAAAAAAAATTCTGGCCTGTGTGTGATTCTTATTTCTATTTTTTTCCGTTCACACACACACACATACAGGGATAGGAAACGAAATAATGTTAAAAACGAGTAATTTTCTTTTAAAATTATTATGAGATAGTTCAAAGAAATTATCATGACAATTAAAACTGTTAATTTTTTGAAGAATTAAAATTATTGTTATTAAATAGAAATTATAGAATAAAAATATTAGATACGAATATTAACATAAAATTAGTACATGCTCCTCTTTTTACAATTTCGAGTTCCAAAATTTTGTTCTAATAATGAAATATTTTTCTCTCCGTAAAACATATTTCTAATTATATTTATTCTTTAACTGTTTTTAAAGATAATTTTATAACATTACGAAAACATAAAGGTTGATTTTTTGGTACAAATTATCGAAAAATAGTTCAAACAAAATTACCTGTATAAATCAATTTTTTAAAAAAAAATGATGATGCAAGTGGCAAAAGATTGCATTCTTTTATAAATAGTAATAAAAAAAAATGTAAAAATACTAAATCAAAAATTTAAAAAACTGACTCTAGATATATATATACGTATATATATATATATCGGGCTCTGCATTTTCAGGTGCAATTTTTAGGGTAATGCTAATGGTAATGCTTTTGTACTAAAAGTAAATGCGTACTTTTAGTACAAAAGAATGATTGAAATTTACAGAAACGCATTATATATGCCTGATATAAAAATTATAGATTTAAAAATAAAGAAAGGATTATAGCATAAAAAATTAGATTTCTGAACGCAAATAAATTCTGTTTCTTAAAAGGAGTGACGCACTTTATGAACTTTTTTGCTCTTTCTCGTACAACTGTAAGTTATTCCGTACTATAAATAGACTACATCGATTCGAAGTTTTTACTTTCATAAGCATCTCTTTTTGCCCACTTTAAATAAACGCGTATACTGTTTCTTGTTAAAACTAATCCATTTCGTCGAGAATTTCTAGAACCCAGTTTGTAACACTTTCTTCTAGGATAGGCCATTTTGTCACTTCTTTGCGCAAAGCACATTTATTCTTTGGTATATTTATTACTAGGATTTCCTTTTCCATCCATTTACATACGAAATTTTTACCAACAGCAGCTGCAGCTCGATTTCCATTTTCTTTCATTAATTGAATATTTTTACATTTTAAACCAGCAGTGAGTTTGTTTCATTTGGTAAGACCCATATTTACTAGAAATAAACTAAGGCAGATAAGATAAAAAGAAGAGAAATAAACTGTATTTCAACTTATGAAAAAATGCTTTACTAAAGTTTTCGATGTTCACTTAGAAATCAAGGTTTCAAATGACTTGAGAAAGATAAGACATCTATCTCAAAGTAATTTATTTTAAATAACTCAAAGGGCAAGTGCAAACAGCAACACAATAAATCGCACTTCAAAGGTTGGAAGTTAAAGCTCGACATATACACAGGGGGAGTTATTATTATTCTCCAATGAGAAAGCATATGGTTCCTCATTCCACGAATTCCTTTGAGTTGGAAGTCTCCCCCACTTTCTTCTCGAAAATCTAGAATAACATTCTTGTACCCATCTGCATTGTGTACAACCTGTTTGCAGGATTATATACAGCTCCTTCAAGCATTCTATAACCCCCTTCGACACACACGTTTTCCTCGCTGCTTGTCCATTCAGTATACCATTGTTCGAAAGAGGGAAAAAATTCCTCGAATCCAAGTTCAAACGATAAGAAAATATATATTTCCGGTTTCTTTGTAAAAGGGTCGTGTTCTGTGGAGAATATAGTATCTAAAAATTCAAAAATGTACTTTGAAATTATAAATTTTGGTTACAGGCTGGAATAAAGATATATAGTTTCAAAATATTTTCTAAAATATTTTTATTTATACTTTGGAAACCAAATGATTTTAGACTATTAATAGTATATAAATTAAGTGTGCAATAAATAAAATCACATAAGTGAATAATGATTTTAAACAAAAGGATTGCTGAGATAAAAGAAAACTAGGTTATTTTAATGTCAATGAAATTATTTTGTGTATATGTATAAATAGTTATAGTTAAGAGTATATGAATTGTAAAAAATTTTGTTTTTGTATCAAATCGAAATAATATTGTTGACGCAAAATTTGGTTCGTAAGAGAACTTTCACTTCCGGATCGAGACGTTACACAACTTTCATTACAGTTTCCAAAAAATTTTTTTAAAAAAAATGTGGCTCTCTCATACACACATTTGTCTTGTAAATTTTGATTTGATTTTTTAAAAAAATATTTTTTGAAAATTTCAGAATATTTGAGAGAGGGCGTAAAAAACTATCTGGTGTCCAATACAAAAGAAAGGTATTCGAAAAACAGGCCCAATTAAAAAAACAAACTGGTAGTTTACTGAACTATTTACAAGGCACTGGAAAAAAAGTATAGAATTAAAATCTAATTTAGACTTTTATGTAGAGGATGAACATCTTTTCTAATAATAATTTATTTTTTATATTTCGGCAGAGGGATGGTATTGTTTATTTTTGTCCCTGGTGGCAAAATTATTAGAGCCGGCCTTGTATATACGTATTTGCTTCGGCTCGTAGTTAATTCTTCTAAGTGTGTGCGGATATTGAATGTCCGAAAATATAGAGTAATGTAAAAGAATATTTACCAAAACTGTGCTTAAAATTATTTATTTCTCGATAGATATACTTAATGAAGTTAAAAAGCCGTGTTTAAATTTTTTTAAATATTTTCTTTATAAACTTGTCAAGAGTAAGTTGAATATCTTGTTTTTTAAATTTCTTTTCATGATAAACCTTTCAATCATATGCTGTGTCTTTCTCATTTGTCCTACGTACTTTTGGTGGCTGCGGTAGCCTAGTGGTCAAGGTGTGACAAACCTATACGGAACTTTCTCACTAACCTTCTGAGACGTCTTTTTTAGGGAAATTTAATTCCCCTACCTATTTCCAATCAGCTCCAAAAAAGAGGACGGGATTCCTTGTTATGCAGATTAGATAAAGTATTTAAGTTAAACGGAATAGTAAAGTAAAAAGCAGTAGGAGAGAGAGATTGAAGCAGAAAGGTATAATAGTGAAGTTAGAGATTTATTATTGAAGATTTCTAGTTGGATAAATTAATCTCAGGAAGAGTTGAAATTCAGTGTGGTAAATATTGATTTATATTTAAAGTCTCATTAAAGCTTTATATTAGGAGTGAGATTAAAGTTAAATGTTCAATAGGAACATTATTGAATATAATTCTGGGATCTCTTATCGCTGTAATCTCTGCGTGATCGATATTCCAATTGTTAGTTAATTGGATCATTAAATATTTAAGTTAATTTAAAGGAAAGTCCCTTTTAAACCTCATATAACTATTTTGATATATCTGTTAATAAAAGTCTTTGATTCTATTTGGGAACCAAATAAAGTTATTTATAAAAATGGCTACTGGCTCTTATCTGACTCCAAATCATTCTCGTTCTCAAAGTGAGATCCAAGGGGATCTTCACAAAGGTAACGGACTCGCCGCCGGCGTGTCATGAATTCGGGCCTAGTACCGCTGAAGACCCACCGTGCAGGGGCGCACGAGGGCGTAAAAATACACATTTACGCTTTTATAATACACTTATAAATGTATCAAGATTAACAGTACAAATTTAAGAACAAGTTTAATAATTATTATTGACCCGATGGAATTGTCACATATGAAGTTACATATAAAAATTAACTCTTATCTTAATAATTTGTACGGTTTATAATTATTCCCTTAACTGTCGATTAAAAGTTACGTGATTCGCTCCCCATTGCCACCTTTTTTCACATGGGCATGCGTATGTGATGTATTGGGGGGAGAGGGTTGGAAGAAAAGGAATAAATAAAAGAAAATTTCCTGAGATAAAGTAAACCCTTCGCAAGCACTGTCAATGTCCTTTTATTGCATTTCAAAGCCTTTGGAATAATTTTTTCGATAGCATTGCACAGAAAAGGTCATACTTCGGGAAGACATATATATATGTCCATGGAAATAAATGTTTTGCTTGAGCGAGACGCTTATATACACTGCTGGACAATTGCTAAGGACGGATCACAAATTGCTATGTAGCATAACATTAAGCGAGACATGAGGCCTAGTAGGATAAAATATAGTTGCCACACTGTTCAGACATTAGAATAAAGAATATTTATTGTTCTGGAAAGTACAAAAGCTGTGAAACATCTGAAAGAAAAAAAAATTTCATTTGATCTGCGTACGGAGAAATGGAACAATGCATCTAAAAGTCAGCAGGCACCTTAAAGAAATGTATCAGTACAGGATATGTCAACCGTGGAGTGTGATGCAACATTCCACACGTCGTACCATACTTTGCACAACACTATCCAGCAGCTGTTGAGGCAATTTATCCCATTCCTCTGTGAGTTCACGGATGAGGGTTTTCTTGTTTGTCGGAGGATAGTTTCGACCAGCAACTTGCCTCCCCAAATCATCCCACACATTTTCAATGGGGTTTAGATCTGGAGAACGTGCTGGCCATACGAGACGTTGAATACCCTCGTTGTCTAGACAATCCTGAACAGCGAGTATTCGATGACATGTTGCGTTGTCGTCCATAAAAACAAATTTATCACCGACAGCACCACGGAAAAGACGAACATGAGGAAGTAGAACTTCATCAATGTATCGTTGGCCCGTCATAGTCCCATTCGCAACCACATGTAGGCGCGTGCGACCATTGATCATGATGCCGGCCCACACCATGATACTGCATGTCGGATATCGGTTTTTTTCCTCGATATTTTCTGGACGATAAGCAATACCACTCTCGCGCCAGATCAGCTGGCGTCTACAATCCGATGACAGACTGAACCTATTCTCATCTGAGAATAGTACGCATGCCCAGTCCTGTTCAGTCCAATTGTGATGCTCACGACACCATTGCAAACGGGCAGTACGGTGCTGTCTGGTCAATGGGACTCCCACAACAGGTCTGCGTGCGTATAGCCCTCCTCCCCTCAAACGTCTGGCAACAATTTTTCGGGAGATCTGCTTTCCTGAGGCAGCAAGAAACTGATTTGCCACCTGCTGAGCTGTGGTGCGCCTGTTCCTGTTTGCTGATAGGACGATATATCTGTCTTCTGCAGGCGTCCAACTTCTAACACGACCTCCCCGTGCCGTCTACTACACATTCCAGTAGTTTTAAATGACTTTCACAGCCGTGAAACAACGCTGTGAGCGATGTCGAACTCCCTGGCAACATCTGTTATTTTTCGCCCTTCTTCGACCTTTCCAATAATTCGGCCACGCATAAAATCATCTATGTGATGTCGGGAAGACATGCCAAAAATTTTAAGTTCGTCTATTAAATCTTTCCTGTAAAACTTTGACTTGAAACAACAACTGTCCACATCGCGTCAAAACCTTTAAAGCTCTTATAAACGCTATCACGTGATGAACAGACGTGGAAAAAATTTGCATACTCATACTTCTTCTTACTAATATCCCGCACTTATTCTAATTTTCCACATTTTGCATCCTTTCATTTTGTGGTTGCTATGGATGATAGTGTTATCCGTCCTTAGCAATTGTCCAGCAGTGTATATCGTGGCACTTAAGAGGTTCAAGTCCTACTGTAGTTTTAGCATCAAAGTATAGTATTATTGAACTCAAAACATTGTTATTGTATAGAAGGAGGGGGCGCGATGAAAATTATGATTGAATATTGGGTTGCAAATATTGAAAATTTGAGAAGCACTAAGCTAAGGAATTCAATATAATTTTCTAGCCTTTTTTTTGTATTAAAATGCTTCGTTTCACATAGGGTCACAGCTTACTGGAAACTTTTTTGAAAATCAAATCATCATTTGTTATTTTTAAGACAAAATTTAGTAGAATTATTACCTGTGCAAAATCATCATGGTTCGACGGTGCGAAATTAGTCAGAAATGTTTGTTGAAACTACAAATTCGTAACTTCTCATGTGTTTCGAACAGAAGACAGCCACCAGAAGCAAACCTTTTCACATATCTTTTTCAATTAGAAATAAAGGCATATTGTTTACGTAAGATCGGAGGAAAAATGCGCTGATGTGTGCGAATGTATAGGCAAGATTGCTTTTAAAATGTTAAGATCTCACAGGATGTTTATAAAATCCATGGTGTGTACAATCGCACGTATCATTTACTTCTGTAAAAAGAGTGCAAAAAAGCGTTTGTTTTCTCTGTTTCTCAAAACATTGGTGGCTGATCACCCATACCTCATTTTTTTCTCAGTCCTTTCTCACAACGCAAATACGACCTCTAGCCCTGGGGTTTCACCAAGCATAACCAAGGCCTTCTTCTGAGATAGAGACCCCCACACGCGACCAAAGGATTCTTTCCTGGTTTAATCATCACTTTAACAGTCTTCCATTAAAGCTTGTGACTGCTGACATAGCGCTTTATGTTATCTCGTTTTTTATAGATGAAACAGGATATAAAGAAAGGTAGGATATTTATATTTATTGTAAATCTTTATTCTTCTGTAGTTGTTGAATTTATTTTTAGTTTTGAATAAACTGGTGCATTTATGCCAATATACCTAATTATTTGTAAATTAAGATGTTTTATTTTATATGAGAAACCAGTCTTAAAGTTTATATTTTTTTTATTCTATCAAAACCTATTATCTTAAAAATATTAAAAAATTCATTAAAAACATAACGCGTAAAACCACACATTTTATAGTAATGCCTTGTTATTATTATGTACCCGACACTGTTCATCTAATAAAATACATCTCCTAACATTTTCACGGCTGTGCATGCTATTTGAATGAGATAACATATTGATTAATATATTTTAGTGAATAGTGAAATATTCTTAATACGGTATATATAAATGTTTTTGAAGAAATCTTCTTTATTATTTCTGTTCCTCTTCATGGTATGACTATTAAATTTTAAGAAAAGTATATTGAAATTTGAGTGTGTAATGTGTAGGAAATTTTTTGCAAGCTGAAAAATAATTGCACGTAAAAAGCGTGCTATCTTTGCACTAGGATAAATGTGGTACTATTTCACTGAAAAATTTAATTTCAAATCATTCAGAAGAGAAATTTAATGTTAAAGTAGATGTCAAGGATTTCAACGAAACATTAAACATTTCAAATAAATTAGAAGATATCTCAACAGAAGAGTAAAAAGTTTTAATGTACATAGAGGATTATGTGCATAATATATATTAATGCTCCGCGATTGCAAATATATAATTATTTTAGATAAAGAGATCAATTTCAATTCAGGAAAATCAGGACAAAACATTTGAGACTTTTCGACAGAAGTGATTTAAAAATGCCCTCAAATATATATATTGTCATGAAAGTCCTTTCAACGCAATATTTCATTTTTAATCTGTTAATTTCGAAAACATTCGAATCAAGATTTCTTAAAGTTGATTGCCAATTATATCTTGTTTACAAACATAACAGAAACGTATTTGGAATTACATGAGTTGTATAGAATGTCTCGCATTCGTTTCATTCGCCTTGTGTAAACTGTAACGCACCTGCATTGTGGCCGCGGTAGCCGAGTGGTATAGGTATCGGATCGTGGCTTGCCTTGTCACGAGTTCGAGCCCAGTAGCACTAAAGACCCGCCGTGTAGGGCAGCGATGCACGTTAAATCTGTCGAGAGCTGAAACGTCCTCCCGTTGGTGTGGTGTGGTAGTTAGGAGAGGGGGGACGACACCAGTTCAGGTGTCGTCCACGTCACTTGACCATGGTTCAAAATTACGTGGTCCGTCACCAAAAGCCCTCGTGTAGCTGAACAGTGCGATGTTGATATTCAATCAATTAATCAATCAACACACCTGCATTTTCATATTTAAAAAAAAATCATTACATTCGGGAGTATATGCTTAAATAATTATTCAAAAAAGCGCAGTGAAGAAATTTTAACGGTGAAGGATAATTGAAAAATAAGGAAATTTAAGGCCAATTATATATAGATTAATGCTGCTTTTTATATTTCCCTGTTTTGTTTATTTAAATATTAAATTTTCGATTGGCATGTTATTCAATGCGCATGCACTTCCTTAGACATACATTTTATTATACTACATAGATTTTATGCACATGTTTGATAGTTCACATAACTATTTCTTAAAGAAAATTTTTATTTATCTACGTTATTCGTTTAAATTATTTTTATGAAGATTTCAGCATTCGAAGTATGTTAAATGTAAAATGCTATTTTTTAATTAAAAAAAATTGCGTTTAATTTTTAGATATTTTTAACTAGGCATAATATTTATTTTTAATGCATAAGCAAATAATGTAAAAATTGGCTTAAATAATATCATTACAAATATACAAATGATTCAAAACTTGAAACCAATCAGTGCATTGCCTTATTAATGATATGTTAAATGAAAAGTTGCTTTGTCCAATTTATAGGTAAAATATGACGATGAAAATTATGATTAAATATTGGGTCGCAAATGTTGAAAATGTGAGAAGCACTGAGCTAAGTGGATAATATTGCATGAAATTACTCTTCAACTAGGAGATAGGGTGTACATACAAGCGGGCAGATCTATGTACTGTGAAAATCGCTTAAGGTATCCGAACACGTTCAGAGTACTTTTTGTCAAAATTACATATTTAAACATATAAAGGCTTTTTTGGATTCAATACCAATAAATACTAATATTTAATCAACAATATTTAAAATAAATTGTCGGAATTTTATAAAAGTCACAATAATAAGTGAAATTTTAGCAATATTTTTGTAAAACTTCAAAGCAATTAGAGAAAAAAGTAATAATTTTATATTAGTAAAAGAATTACCAAAACAATCTAGAGGCATTTATCTAGAGAATGTACTAAAATTTTAATGTTTTATTAAAATTTGAAACTTTTAGAGATGATTGAGTGAACGTTATAAGAAAAATAACACTTTTATGAGACCATTATTTAAATAACATGCCCTAACTGAAATAATATTCATACTATAAGAAATATTTTAGTACATTCTCTAGAAAATAGCATAAATATCAGGTGCGAAAAGTTTTATAGAAATACATTTGTAATATTTTGTGTGATCAGACTCGCCATGATAGATTTCGAACAATTTAAATGGCCACTTCTGGTAGATCAAAGACCCACTTCCGGTTTTTCTAACTTAATAAAATTGATTGTAACTTGGCCTCTAAGAAGCATAAAATCAAAACAAAGTATGTTTTGTGAAGCCAAAATATAGATGTATGAAATAAAATAGAAAACAAAAATATCGGTCTTGTCCGAATTTGGTCCTTTTCAACGTGTTCGGATACCTTAACATGAAACTGAGGGGACTGAAATATGTTTTCGTGTTAAAAAAATTTCGTGTCAAAGGATATTGTAAAAAAAAAAAAAACTGTACACACATTATCATCATATACTGCAACAAATTCTTCCGATAATACAGTAGGTCAGTCCAATAATACAGAAAACTAATGCAAAATCATCTCTCTTTGATTTCTCACCCCTCTGAAATTTCTAGTATTTTCCGTATTTTGTTCATTCCCAGAAGGGAAAAAAATACATGAAAATACATAGCAGTTTTTCGGTACCGTTGTATTATTTCGTGTTATCCGATATTTTTCACGTTAAACGTATTGCCCTGTAGATCATGATTAGCTTTTAATATGTTTTCATTTATTATTGTTTTTAGTGCTGTGAAAAGTATTTAATCAAAATGAGCTGCACAAGATTTTTTTCTCAAATATTTTTATACCAAATATAATGACAAGAAACTACCTTTTAATAAAAGTATAACATTTTTACTAAAAAGAAAAATAGGTGCTGTTAATGAGCGTTGTAAAACCATAAACAAAAAAAAAAAAAACACTTCTTTCCTCTTTTGTTTGTCTAAATTGTAAGGCTCTTATTAAACTGAAAACTTTTAATTTCCCCAAATGCATATTAAATTTAAACACTACTACGTCTTAGGTAATACTAACCATATTATATAGATATTTTCGTAAAGCAGCTATCGCAAAAATCAATTTTGAGACTCTTTTTTTTTTAAAATATCAACCCACAGAGCGTTGCCAGTGTCGCTGATAAGCCATGTCACGAACTTTGCTGTCAAATAAAGGATGTACGTAAAAAGAAAACATTAATGGACAATGTGTGTGAACCAACACACTGTGCACTAACATTCTGTTTTTCTTAAACTGTGCTATACTATAGGGAAATCGAGACTTATTTTGATTTTTCAATAACTATTTAAAATCCAGCATATGTATTCGACTTATTATAAGTTTTGTTTTGAGAAATTGCACAAAATTTTGCTTGATTGATAGAATTATATGCGGCCGCCTCTTGCTTTGGCCTCCCTCGTGCGGTGCACGCGCTGCACACCTGCTAGGATCGGCCCTGAGTACAAACAAACGTTTGTAATCCCTACCATCAGTAGACTGTTTTTCGAAGAGATTGGCCTGCTTAATGGAGCCGGCCCTGCCTAGACCTACCACCACCATCATTACTCATTCAGTCAAAAGGCGGCAGTCGGTCGAGCTGGTATGTGTGATTGTAAATCATGCAAATTTATTTGTTTCGGGTTATAATTTGTATGAGTATTTGGCAACGTATGCTATGTACTGTCAACTTTAAGAGTCATAGGTGGGGCCTGCATTTGTGTAGGAGACCAGGGCCTACTTTTGAGTAGGAGCCTAGGGCTTCAAGAAGTTTTCAGACGTCCCTGCCTCTGGGCTGATTGTTTCAATGAACTTTTATATTCTCGACTCCTTTATTTCAGCTTACGAGTCTCCAATGTTGCTTATTCTGTTCTATGTATAGTATAATTCTTCCAAAAATCTGTTGAGGTTGCTCATCTTCTCTGTCAGTTCACTTCTTATGGCATTAGCCATCATTGCACTCATAAAATCATGAGTTTTATATTAACGTCACACAATAAAACTACACAAGGGTTATTTGTGACAAGCCTCGTAATTTTGAACTATGGTCAAGTGTCGACACCTAAGCTGATCCCCCCCTTTCCTAACTTCCACACCAACGGGAGAACGTTCGAGCCCCGACAAATTTAACTTGAATCAGATCTCTCTATACGGTGGGTCTTCAGCAGTATAGACCCGTTGGTGTGGTGTGGTAGTTAGGAGGGGGAGGATCAGGTGTCGTCCGCGTCACTTGACCAAAGTTCAAAATTACGTGGTCCGTAACCAAAAGCCCTCGTGTAGCTGAACAGTGCGACGTTAATGTTCACTCACTCACTCACTCAGCAGTATAGGTTCGAACTCATGACACGCCAGCCACGAATCCGTGACCTAGTCCACTAGTCTACCAAGAGGGGAAGCTCTAAGGCCGGAACCTTGCCGGGGTAGTAAATTCTAAGGGCGGTACTTGCATCGAATTTGAAAAATCTCTTCTTTTTTTTTGTTACAAAAAATCCGGTATATTTTCTGAAATATTATTGGGTGTGAATTTGATATTTCATTAGACGTATCTTACTTCCTTATTTTGTACTCTGTATGTTTAATATCGGCTTTCTTTTATGTTGAAATTTAAGAGTTCGAGTGAATGAATATTAACGTCGCACTGTTCAACTACACGAGGGCTTTTGGCGACGGACCACGTAATTTTGAACCATGGTCAAGTGACGTGAACGACACATAAGCTGACACCCCCTTCTCCTGACTACCATTCCAACGGGAGGACATTTGAGCTCTCGACAGATTTAACGTTCATCGTTCCCCCACACGGCGGGTCTTTAGTGGTACAGGGCTCGAACTCATGACATGACTGTCATGATCTGATACCTTGACCTTTGGGCTACCGTAGCCCTCTTAAGAGTTCGAAGTTGGAGTATATGTTCAATCACGAAATTATGTAAGTTTATACGTCTTTCACACTAGTAATCTATATTCAAATTACACGAAATGTTACACACAATAATGTACAATAGCCTGCACATTAAAAAATGTATCATGATTATCTAAATACTTTTATTAAAGTTCCTTATAAAATATTTGAAAGATATAATAACGTGATACTTCAAATAAATTTGTCAATAAGTTAAGATTTATTTTCTAAGCGATTTTTATTTTATTTACTCATGTAGGTAAAGGTACAAATAACTGTCTAAAATTGGGAAATCTTCCGATACGAACCATATCAACATTTTTTTTTAATTATTACAAAAAAATGCTTTTTGGCGAAAATTGCGAAAGGAATTGGAGAAAATTATATGGATTTGAAGTGGAATTATATATTATCGAAAATAAAATAATGGTAGTTCCAAAATGAAGCCCAGTGTCCGAGTGGTTAGTGCATCGCGCTTCCACTCCACAGATCTGAGATTCAAACCCTGGGTTGGGCAAGGTTGACGCAGCCTTTCATCTCTTCAGTGGTTCGATGAAATGTAAATGACTGAGGTTTCACGTCAGTCACTGGTTTGTCACAGGTTCGAGCCCAGTACCACTAAAGACCTTGCGTGTAGGGCAGCGATGCACGTTAAATCTGTCGAGAACTGAAACGTCCTACCGAGGGTGGTGTGGTAGTTAGGAGAGGGGGTGCCAGAGGTTTCACGTCAGACCATGGAATTACGTGGTCCGTACCTGAACGACGTTAATATTCAATCAATCAATCAATTCGTCAGAATACCAAGGTCGTGTATACTGAGGTGGGCACAGTAGGCCTTGGCCCTCTTGCGCTGTCGCGCCACTGAGTTAAGTTCGAATATGGGAATTAACTGTTTCAGTAGAATTATTTTGAAAGCCTTCGGAACTCTAAAACAGAAACTCTTATACGCTATTAACAAAGGAATTGCTGTAAAGGACATTATCTTCATAATTTACTCTGATCCACAGTATTTTCAATAACAAAACTGTTTTAGTAAAAAAAAAAATAGTGCGGACTTGAACTAATTTTGGACTTATCGTTTTCTCTCCAAAAATGAGTCATTTTTAATTCTGTCAGTTTAGATTCGCACTTGAGTGAGTGTTTATTAAAGTCGCGCATTATCACACGTGGGCTATTGGAGATTCGCGCCCGAAGTGCATTTTGTATTAATAAATTTCCTTATTAAGCGGTGGTGGAAAGCTAAAATCTTTTTTTTTAGCAATTTGTGTTTTTTACATTTTCAAATTGTATAGATTTTATAAATAAAATATAAATTTCCTAAGAATTAAATTAGAAAATTTTTATGAGAAAAAAGACTGAATAAAAGCATAAATTTTGGGATTTAATTTTTGTCTCAAAACTGAATAAAAGCATAAATTTCGGGATTTAATTCTTATCCGAATTTAGACAAAAATTAAATCCAGGGATTTCGGGATTGGCAAAAACACTAAGATCCCGGGATTTCGGGATCTTGGGATTGCAAACCCTAATGGAAATGATGCCGGTTGTATCTGTTATACTGCCAATACATTGAAAAAATGTATGCAAAAATTGAAAATTTTGCTCCCATCACTTATTAATGGGCTTGGCCCAATACTTTTCCATTACCTTTCGGCCGCATACGTCATACAAAACAATTGCAAAATTAAATGAATTAGAATATGAAATTTTTACAGCATCCAGTTTATATATTCACTGGATATTTTGCCAACCACTTTCATTTTTTTTAAAACACACTTAACTTTTTTTTAAGACACTTAAAAAAAAAAAAAAAGTAGGCCCTACCTGAGATCTTTAAATTAGACTGTATATAGCTTGAATTATCGAATACTTGTTCAAACGGTTATTTGAAACAAATAAATGTGCATAACTCACATCTCAAAAACCTAGGCACAAACCGGCTCGAACGATAACCGCATTTCGACTTAAGGAGTTGAATGATTGTTTATGATATTTGGCGCAGGCCTAAACATGGACAACGGTCATCCCATAATAATACAGTCGTACCATTTTTATAAGTTGACATGCAGTTTGAAATTCCCTGTTTTTCGTAGAATATGTACGGGAATAATATTTAACCATTAAAATCATCCGGATCATGATCTTATTAAGATAGAGTCAAGAACGAAACAAGGCCCTGGTCCCGGGTCCAGTTGGCTTATGCCTTAAGGCGTCCCTGGATACTACAGAAAATAACTTTCGACCGTTGAAATTATTCGAATTAGGATTTTATTAAGGCTGAGTCGAAAATGAGATGAGGCCTCCATTCTGGAAAGGCCTTATGCCATAAGACGCTCCTGCATATATATACAATCGGACCTCTATATAACGAAATTGCTCAATCCCGGAAAAAAGTTCGTTACATGGAATATTCGTTATATAGAGGCTCATCTTTTAATATACTTTAGAAACCATATAAAACAAATTTTAATTCATAAATACTTTATATTAAAAAAAGTAATTATTTACATTTTTTAAAATTAACATATGTTTATTTTATGTATCGTACCCGTCAAAAAAGAAAGAAAGGAAGGAAAACTACTGCAAGGAAAACAAGAAAAAAGAATGTCGGATAATTCACTATATATTTTCAATATTCAAAAAATAATTTTATAATAAAAATAATTATATAATTTTATGGAAACACACACATTTTATACTTTAAGGCATACAAGTAATATTAAACATACGTTATTTTACACGGGCACAAGGGAAAACTCCACCGAGGGTGAAAGAGGACATCGAAGATGTTTCTAGTAAACTGGGCAATGGAGGTTAAAAGTTGTACTTCTTGGATGAAACGTCCAGAACTCTGTTGCTCTCGGTGAGTTAGGATCTAATAAAACCAGTTTAAAGTTTATGACCACCATAAAATGTATAAAAGAAAGAATAACTTGAAATTTTTTCAGAACTACTTTAAAAAAAAAGGGAGAACAAAAATTGAACCTCAAAAGAAAAAGTTCGTTATACAGAAAATTAACTTCGCTATAGAGAGGTTATTTTATGAAGAAAATCGTGAAATGTTCAAGGTTCCAATAAAAAATTCTTTAGATAGAAAAATTCGCAATATATAGGTTCGTTATATAGAAGTTCGACTGTATATAATATATATACATCAGTGGCGCACACAGGATTTTTTCAAGGGGGTCCGGGGTCGAAAGTTCACCATTCTTGTATCATGCTCCGTTTGATTTTGTCGATTTTCGGGAACAAAACACAGTAAAAAACTAATTATTGAATAAATAATTAGCATTAATTAATAAAATTAATCATTAATAACAAATACTTAATTAAATTTTACGTACTATGTACTTAGAATTATAATCAATCGGAAAAAAATCAAGCGCTTTGGGGGGGGGTCTGGACCCCAGGCCCCCCCTTGTGTGCGCCACTGATATACATACATATATATATGTGTATACATATATCTATATCTATATATATATATGTATATGTATATATATATATATATATATATAAGATTTAAGTATTTCCTAACTGTTTCTAATAAACTGTTGTGTCCGTTAAAAGTTATCTGTTTGGGATGAAGATTATCACACGAAATAAGAGTTTTTTCCTATCTATAACTTTATTTAATTTTCATCTAATAAGACTTCCTCTTTCAAATGTGTAATCGATAATTCTCGGGAGAAAACTACTACATTCTGTGAAAAAGACGTTAACAGGAATTTTAACTCTTTCCATTGTGTGAATGAATATTTATTTTATGATAGCGAATTACACAATTATAAAACACATCCGTTGATTATTTTCAATGACACATAATTTTTGTATGGATTTAAAAAAACGAAACTATATCATTAATCATTATTTTTTATTCCCCAGCAAGTATTGTTATTTGTTTCGAGAGCATTTCAACATCTCAGATTCTTAAAAATATGATATAAAAGCATTTCTCTTAAGAAAAAAGTGTACTTCTTTTTACAGGTATTTGAACCGTGTCTGCATTCTCGACCGATCATTAGACACATGAAAGCGATAAAGTATAGTGCCAAGCTGTTTTCTAAATGATAAAAGAGAATAGAAAAGATAGATAAGACACACACACACACACAACTTGAAGTTTTTTCTCTCAACTGTCTATAAAAAACTTTCGGGAAAGACAACGACGGTAGAATGAAGTTCAATAGATAATAATAATAAAAAAAAACTGTTGTGAAGCGGGGAATAGTTGATCGTATTTTTCTCACGCAGCGGACTGTCTCATTGCATATTACAACAGGTGAACTTGAAGTTTTTTCTCTCAACTGTCTATAAAAAACTTTCGGGAAAGACAACGACGGTAGAATGAAGTTCAATAGATAATAATAATAAAAAAAAACTGTTGTGAAGCGGGGAATAGTTGATCGTATTTTTCTCACGCAGCGGACTGTCTCATTGCATATTACAACAGGTGTGAGGATTTAATTGTGATGGCAAACGGCATTTATCGTGTGTACATCCTTTTTAATAAATTCAAAATTTATAGAACAATTATTTTCATTACCATACATATTTTATTGTTTCTTTTTGCTTTTTCAGACAAGAAATGCTTACAATTTTTGTTTGTTAATGATTTGTGAAGCTCTTTTTTATTTCCAGGTTAAAATATTGAAGATGATTTTATTTTGTTTCTCTCGATGCTAGGGAACTTAGAAGTATCAATAACTTAAGATCCATACATATAGTTATACAATATCACAAAATATCCAGAGAAGCTAATAGGTTACAGCTAGTATGTACATGTATTGAAAAGTTGATGATTGTGACCTTATACCTACCTACCTAGAAAGACCCTACATAGAAAAAGTGAGGTTTTAGGGTTACAAAAAGCCAAATCTTTTACATTATCTTTTTTTAAAATAAAAGTATTCTCTCTTCCGGCCAATGGTTTACGCAAGGTTGAGTGTAGAGGTACAACACCTTCCTTATAGAACAAGAGATTTTTAATTTTTAGCCTAGAGATATGTCTCGTTATTTTCGTTGTGACGAATCTATACGCGTCCTCTCACTAATCCTCTTGGGGAATCTTTGGGCTAGCATTCACGTTTAATTCACATTTATCCCTCTCAAGAAGAAACCATAATATTCAGATTAGTTTGACTATATATAGTCAGAGTTTTGTAATTATAGGGAAGGAGGTAGGGGGAAGCAGCTATATATTCGCTACGCAGGTGAGATTGAAAAAGATTTACTTTCGCATGTAAAGATTAAGAGTGGTTTGCCACTGTGTTGAATTAGTAGATTTGAGGTTAGGAATCAACGATAGATTACGTTAAGTTCAATAAGTTGGCTCCACATATTTGCTTAATAATCATTGCTTTCTCCGTGCTACTCATTTGACATTCACTTTGAGAATAGATTGTTGATGGCTAGTTTGTTTGACTGAATAAATAATTGTGATTATGGAATTCTCTAGTTCTGCTTTTATTCCTCCCACACCCTTAGGTAAGCAAGACGGTGAGAGAGAAACTTCGGGAACAAGTTTCTCACATCGTATATATGTTTTTTAGAAAATAACTCCACTTATAAAAGAATTCTGAGTATGCCACGGCTCCTGGCATTAGGATTAAATAATATTTTGTTTTAGAAAACACCCGACATGTAATTTTGAAGAGAAGAACAACTCACCAATATCGTTAAGAGATGGAGCAAATTTGATTAACTATTTTCATTAAAATTGATGGAATTGTATTCTTATTACACTCGACTTGTATTGGCTGTAACACTATGGCCCCATATACATGTAGGATCTTAGATCAAGAAAATCGAGAAGGGGTCAATGGATCATAAGAGCCTGACTAGGCAATTAACATAAAATTATGTAATGATGATATTTATTGATGTATTTACAGGAAATGTAATACGAAGATTTACATCTGTACCTAGTGCTTTTTTAAAACACAGATTCTTATTTATACATTTAACACTAAGGGCTTTAAGAGGTCTGCTGTTTGCAAACAACAAAATATAACTTTTTTAAAGAATAGATTTATCGTGTAAACATTTAAGAATATTTTCGACAGTAGAAGAATAAAATGATATAGATTCACCATTTTCTTTTCCGTATTTTAAGCTCTTAATTGATTTGCCCGTATACCGTGCGGGCTACCGAAAGCTGGTCACAACCTGTTTGCCCGTACTTTGTACAGGCACTGATATTTCTTCTTCCTGTCTTTGATTTGCACATATTTTTATTTACTTCTCATTCGGTACTTTCTTCGTGGTGAAGGCGGGAATTTTTCACTGAAGGTAGAAATTTAGGTTTTTGAAAATATTCGATAAAGAACAAGTAAAGCAATGTGCAATTTGTTGCTTGAGAAAAAATGAAAATGGAAGGATAATCCAAAAAAGCTGATATTATCTCTGTCCTTATTGCAATGTAAGCAGGGACGTAGCTACCACCGTATCAATGATACGGGGCTCCCAAGCTACAGGGGCCCCGTTATGTGTAATAATATAATTCTAAAATGTTAAAAAGCTCCAAACAGGGGCCCTCAAGGAATTTTAATACAGGGTCCACTCAGGACTAGTTACGTCAGTGAATGTAAGACTTATTACACCATACTTCAAATTGTATGTGCATATATATATTTACACACACACACACACACACAATCTTCAATCATTTGAAAAAGAAATATGAACATCTAAGAACTTTTATGTTCCGCAATTATAAAATAAAAAATAGCGTGAAAACTTTAAAATTGAAAATTAAAATAACATTTTTCAATTTTCGCATTCTGTTAAGCATTATGCTTAGTTATATGGAATAAAAAAATGTGCTTTTTTTTTTGGAAAATTTTGGGTAAACAAAATTGTCCTCTGATGGCAAGGGTGTCAAACTCAAACACTAACTTAGGCCAAACAAACAAGGTTTAACTTTAGGTGGGCTGCAAAAAGGAATCAATGTTCATAGAAACATAGGTTTATTTCGAATAAAAAATTATAATAAACATATGCGGAAGAACAAGAAAAAATTTAATGTTTACCTCCTGACACTTAACATCTCTTTTCTGCTACTATTTTTACTATTCGGGGAGAAATTTTGTTCGCGGTGATTACTTTCAAAACTGATCCAAGGTTAACCGGGCAGCAAAAATGTCCGCTGCGGGCCGCCAGTTTGATACTCTTGGCTAAAGGGGTTAAGCCCGTGCAATTTCGATCATTGTGAAAGCTCGAAAGATAGAGTCTGTATCATTAACAGACCTCAAGATTATACGGTTTGAAAATAGCAATTGGACCAAATACATAGTATAAGATAATTAAGATATTTAAAATTGAGTTTCAGCACGTTATTCCTTGAAACTGAAATAATAGTAGTCTTGGACTACGTAATTATTATAAGGAAAAAATACTGAAATTTCAGAATAAAAAATATTGAAAATAGAAATCAAATAAAAACATAAAAAGAGAGAAGGAAGTGTTGCAGAAAATCAGAAAAATACAATTAAAACATCGTTTTTAAGGTGCATAAACAAAACTCAAAAGTAAATCTGAAACAAATTAATGTAAACTTATAAACATGGACTATAACAAATAATCTATTCAATATATTTTCATTATAACAAGACGAGGTAACATTGTTTTGTGAGTGATTGAAAAACGCAAGAAGAAATTAAATGTTAAAAGACTGAGTGAAAATCAAATAAGTACGAGTATGACGGATCCTACAGAGTTGGCCACCTAGCGGCGTAGCGTGGGCTTTCTCCGCCCGACCGGAAATTTGTCACCTCTGTGTTTTAATTATTAGTAAAGAAAATTAGTAAAAGTAAAAAAAAAGCAGCTTAAAATTTTTTTACAGATTAAAAATGCACTTTTCGTGTTTTTTCATAGCAAAATCTTTTATAAAGGGTGTATTTTTTTTAGAGGTATAGAACTTTAAATTGCAATATAAAACAACGATGTATTATTCGATTGACATGAATTTTTTTTATTCGAAAGATAATCTTGTGGCATTACATTTTAAATATGATTTCTGGCATAGGACTGCCACGGCTGGCTCGGATGTAGTCCCATCTGGACGTCCAATTTTCGATGACTTTTTCCAACATTTGTGGCCGTATATCGGCAATAACACGGCGAATGTAGTCTTCTTCCAAATGGTCAAGCGTTTGTGGCTTATCCGCATAGACCAATGACTTTACATAGCCCCCCAGAAAATAGTCTAGCGGTGTTAAATCACAAGATCTTGCAGGCCAATTCACAGGTCCAAAACGTGAAATTAGGCGGTCACCAAACGTGCCTTTCAATAAATCGATTGTGGCACGAGCTGTGTGACATGTTGGCCGTCTTGTTGGAACCACAGCTCCTGGACATCATGATTGTTCATTTCAGGAATGAAAAAGTTAGTAATCATGGCTCTATACCGATCACCATTGACTGTAACGTTGTGGCCTTCATCGTTTTTGAAGAAGGATTCCACCAGACCATAAAGCGCACCAAACAGTCAGTTTTTCTGGATGTAACGGTGTTTCGACATACACTTGTGGATTAGCTTCACTCCAAATGCGGCAGTTTTGTTTGTTGACGTAGCCATTCAACCAGAAGTGCGCTTCATCGCTAAACAAAATTTGCTTATGAAAATCGGGAACAACGGCAATCTCGTTTGGGGCCCATTCGACGAATCTACGCCTTGCTTGATCATATTTAAAATGTAATGCCACAAGATTATTTTTCGAATAAAAAAAATTCATGTCAATCGAATAATACATCGTTGTTTTATTGCAATTTAAAGTTCTATACCTCTAAAAAAATACCCTATACAATTGTCAATATCAATATGGCCTTAAAAAAGCATATTTTTGCATTAGATTCTGCAACTGTTGGAATCTTTCTCGAATTTCAGTAGTTACTCTGTCTATTGAAGAAAACATTGTTCGCCTCAAGTCATCATCGTACGATAACTGAACATCTTTACTTCCATCGCCAAATATATGCTTCCTTCTAATTTGTCTTGGAGGTTCAAAAAAAAAATTTCAAGCTCTTCACATAAACTTTTAGCATAAATTAAAGCGTCATCCACAAATTAATCTCGTTTTGCTTCTAATTCAGTCCGTAAAGTACGTAATTTTTAGCACATTGATGGAAATTTAGTCCCTCTGCTTGCAAATAATTTTGAGCATCATTGACTTTACACAGTACCGGTTGCCAGAAGCCTAAGTAACATAAAAACGAATGCGATTGCATAGCGATTAATAAATTTCCTGCATCTGTGAATGCATTAAGGTTTTCACTCGTTTCCGTCAGTTTCGTCACGCAGACGTGATTTGGAGTTTGAAATATTTTTTGAATTTAAATATCACAGTGATTGCTGCTGTCCCTTTTTCCTACGCTGCCCGGGGCCATGACCCCCTTTGCCCCCCCTCCTCGCACGCTACGCCACTGTGGCCACCCACGTATAAAAACCTAATGTGCCGCCTCTCTAGAGCAGTGTTCCGCAACCCCCGGTCTGCGGATCGGTACCGGTCCGTGGATCAAATACTACCAGTCCACACAAGAAACATTAAATTATTTCTCTTTTATTTACTGTGGTATATTTTTCTTAGGTTTGGGCTACTTTTTATGAAAATTAATATTCCTTGTTAAATCACTTTATATTCATTTTTTGGTGTAGCTATATTTTATTCAGAAGTCACGATTAAGTACAATTGAAAATTAAAATTATTAATCAAAACAGTCTAAAATATAAACAATCAACATCCTCCCCCTCAGTGGGGCCGCGGTAAAAATAACAAACGATGACCGGTCGGCGGCGATAGAAAAGTTGCGAAGCACTGCTCTAGAGGATTTTTCGTATTATGACTAATACTTATCGTTGACGTTATAAACTCGCCTACCTGTATAAGAGTAAAAAGTAATACATTAATCAATGTGCACCCAAAAATAGACACTAAAATCACTTCTTTCCACTATTTTTTTTAAATATAAAGCTATTATTAAATAGAAACCTTTTAATTTTCTCAAAGGCATATTGAATTTAAGCACTCCTCTGTCTTACGTAATATTAGATATTTTCGTAAAGCAACTTTCGCAAAAATCATTTTTGAGAAGCCTTTGTTAAGCATTGATCCACAGTGCTCAACCAGTGCCGCTGATGAGTAAAAACCCTTTTTTTTTTTTTGCTATCAAATGAAGGATGCGTATGTAAAGAGTAGACATTCATAGACAATGGACTTACACACTGTGCACTAACTCCACGGATTGTAGACTAGAGCCGAAATGTGCCAATTGTGCAGAAACCCATCCATCAAATTCAAAAGTATGCCCAAAATGGAAATTAGAAAAACAGATCCAGGAAATTAAAACCAGTAAAAACATATCCTGTTTAGAAGCGCGTAAATTAATAGTTCCTCAGTTAACTCCAACATATACCCAAGCTACTAAACCATCAAATTTATCAACTACAACCCAAACAGATCCGAGCATCTTAAATTTCTTTTGTACACCTTTGAAATATCTAAAACCAAGATTTTCTGCTAATCAGATGCCAAATACGTCCACAATTTCTGTAGTCTCTACATATCATCCTCATTTACTCAAGCAAATCTACTTCCTTCCACATCTGAAGTAACCCTAGACAAATCAAGTAAATCTCAGTTACCTATACTCATTTCTACTAATAGTATTATCCATAGCAATAGCCTAAATACCTCCTCTTAATCTTTATCAGCTGAAAATATGCCAACTGTACCATTACTTAACCCTACCACATCCAATACTCGAACTTCCGCAGTATCTAAGGCTACAAATAATTTAAAACAAAATAGAAAAAAGAAAAAGCTCACACAACAAAACCAAAACCCGACATTGAAATTCAAATGACACCACATTAGCCCCCAAAAAAGTAACATTAATTACACGTCAGAAGATGAGGAAATGATTATTTATGATGTGGACGAATCTTTGAATTATTGGAATATTAAGTCAGGTTTCAAAGAATACACGACACCGACAAGAAATCGGAAAAAATAAGTCAAGCAAGAATGATTTGAATTGTTGTAGATAACGTGTTCCGATTTTATATTTAGCATTGCTTTCAATGTTTTTATCTTAACTTTCAAGCTTTTATAGTGTTAAATTACAAAATGAATTTAGTGCGATTTTATTGTATTTTCACATTTAGATGTGTATCTGATTCATATGACATTTTAAAGTTATTCTGTGTTTTAAAAATTTTATGAATGTTCAAACAAATGTTTGGCGCAGAATACCCAAAATTGGCTCTTGCGCCAATAAATCCGAAACTCACTCACTCACTGTGCACTAACATTTATTTTTTTTACACATGCTTTTATAAGTTTTGCTTTTATGTAACGGAATCTTTGAACTCGATTTTTACCCACTTTAAAAGATCAGATTAATTCGAAATTTTGCACACTTGTCGAGGACCGATGACAATACAATAATTTTATAATTTTGTTCCATTGTCCTGATCAGGATCATCAGGTTTAACTATTTCCTGATTTGGTGACTAATTCCAGATTTGGCGACTAAAAGGTTACGTTACAACCACTGGCGTAGCTAGTTCTGAAGGGGGGCCCTATATCAAAATTCTTTCGGACCTTTTTTCAGATATGAGAGCCCTGTTAGAGGGACTGTAGTTACACAAGTTGGGGCCCCTGTAGCTTGGGGGCCCCGTATCATTGATACGGTGGTACCTACGCCCCTGGTTACAACCCTGAATTTGTTCATTATGTGAAAAAGGGGAGGATGTGCGTCACCAATTTCTTACCATAATGTCTAGTTTTCTGAAATGGAAATAATAATAATAAAAAGACTCGTGCACAAGAGGAAAAAAAGTTATGTTCTAACTGCTAAACTCAGACATAAATTTTGTTTTTCAAAATTCTCTTGTCAGATCTGTGGAATGAAACACATCATTCATTGCTTTATTTTACTAAATTAGCTGAGAATTGATTCAGAGGTCTCCAGATTAAATAATTTCTCCCAAATTCTTTAAAAAGGGGACTTTTATGTCTAATGCTGATGTAAGTTTCAGAAAGAATATTGTGCTTTTTTAGTGAAAAATATTATTGACTTTACATCTTCCGCATGAAATATTTCAAACTTAGCTCTTCCAGGTTTCCTTCAGTTGGCTGATCTTACATTTCGCAAACCAGGCCGTATCGACGCACTGAAAGGATGCCAATGTGTATTCGATATTCTGAAAAATGACGCATTTAATATTAATTCATAAATAAATAAATGACAGTTTAAAAACTAAAAACTAAAAATTGGTAAATGAAAAAAAAAATTATTATTTTAAAATGTAGGTCGAACAAATTTTAGGGAACAAATTCTCAAAATAACTTTTGTTATAGTTTCAGGAAAAAATATTATAATTTACAAAACTAAGTTTAACTACACGACTATATTTTTATGGTTTTTTAATCGAACTGCAGAAAAAGCAAAAAAAGCTAATTCAAAACTTTTTGAGCAAATACAAAAAAAAGGATTAAAGAGCTTTTACTAAAAAGTTTTGAGAGAGACAGAGAATGTCACACACATTGGGAATGTCACACACATTGGGGTAAAAGTGCGGTGTATGAGTGCTGTGTACTACATTTTTACACTAACTCAGCATTTCGGAATAGAGCTAGTAAGAAATTATAACAATCGACGTCAGGCACCCCACGCTTTTACCACAATGACATTAATTTTCTCGTTTATCATTTTATTTATTCTTACATTAAGAACTTTTTTTTTTACTTTTTAATTCTATTAACCATAAAAGTGTGTTTCTTAGTTTTTTTAAACTATAACTTATTTTTTAAACTATGCTATACTATCGGGACATTTTGATTTTTCAATAATTATTTAAAATTCAACACACATATTTATTCAATTATTATAAGTTTTATTTTGAGAAATTCGTAAAAAGAATGTACTTGATTCATAGAACTGTGTGCGAGGCCTGCAGCCACCCTTTGTTTGGGCCACCCATGTACGGTTCTGGGGCAATTTTCAACGATTTTTTAGCAATCACTATCTGAATCCACGCAATTTCCAATTAACAGAAATAATTATATTTAGTTCAGACTAATATGGTTATCCGCCAAGATACTGTAATTGCAGTCTTCTTTTTTACTAAACAGTTAATAGTGTAGGTTATTAAGAACGCATTTCGCAACTTAAAAAAAATTGTCTAGGCAAAGCATTAACTATCACTTAATTATCTTCTGAAAAGTGTCCAATAAGAATTCTTTTATATTCTCTGACGTATAAAATGCCCTAAAAATTAATCAACTTAACTCGGGATCACATTTTATCGAAGCACTTTCGCAGGAACATGAGTTTTTTCCCCTCACCGACTGCACGATGACCTTGAACTTCACGTACCGATTATTGATCATTCAGAAGGGGCCTTGGTTTTGGAGGGATAAAAGGGTTCAATTGGCCCGAATGAAACCGAAACGCGTTCGATAAAATCTATTCGAAAGCCTGCTGTTCCTCGTTTCCACCGTCTGCTTTCAGCTGCGGACGCAGAACTGAAGCAAAGTGGATGAACATATGACAGGTGGAAAATGAGAAGATTCCATTCTGTTGAGGTTGTAATTAGAAGCACGTTGTGAATATTAATGCAGTCACGTGCATCGTCCATAGAATGAAAATTTGCTTAGAACCTTTAGAACAAAAAAAAAAATAGTTTACAAAAGCTGTGCTGTATTTGCTGTAAGACGTTGGATTGGTTTATAACTAAGACTTTTGTCTCAATTTTTGAATTGCAAATTACTGAGCGTAATAATAGGCAACTTATATCCCTTTGAAAAAAATGTTGATAAATCAGTTATTCATTATGACAAGTGACCCCCTTAGACCCTTTTTATGCCAAAAATATGACTATGAACCCCCGAGATAAATAACTCTATTTCAACGCTTAATAGAAAAATTAAAAACTTACCTTTGGCGTCCTGAAAATGATATTTATGGTTGTTACATAACTAGCTGGTATACCCGTTATTTGCACGGGTGAATTGAAAAATAAAACAATAGAGACTGAAGGAAAAAGAAATTTTTTAAGTGTTGAATTTAAGGGAATTACACAAAGAAAAAAAAGGGTTTTCTTTCAAAACGCCCCCGTAACACCCGCGTGAGTTGACTTTTGAAAATCCCTTTCTTATCAGATTTCGGCTCTGCAAAAGTTATTTGTTTTCAAAATTTTGTTTATAGGTTCAGTTATTCATAAAAGGGATTTTTTTTAAATATAAAACGCCCTCGCAACCCCTATTGGATGTCAATTTCTGCAAAACCTTCTCTTGAATGATCTCTGTTCCATAAAAGGAACATGTCAACTAAATTTCAAATCTAGGTTTAATAGCTCGAAAAACGTTTATCTATAACACCCCTTTTACCCCTCGTAATCCCCTTGGGGTTCAGTTTTCGTAAAAGCCTCTTTTGTAGCGGTTCTCTACTCCTTGAAACGAATACATACCAACTAAGTTTCAAATCTGCAGGTCTAATAGTTAAAAAACGTCGATATTTATCAATAACGGCACTTAGCTCTTTGCAAACCCTTTTGGGGTCTATTTTGGTAAAACCCTTTCTTAGTGGATCTCTACCCGTGAAAAGAACATGCCTACCAATTTTCTAGTCTGAAGGTCTAATAGTTAAAAAAAAGGGAATATTTATCTCTAATGTCTCATTAACCCCTCTCAACCATCCTTAGGCGTCTTTTTTCGAAAAATCGTTTTGGTAGCGGATCATTACTCTACGAAAGGAATATGCCTGCCAAATTTCAAGTCTGTAGGTCTTATAGTTTAAAAACGGGAATATTTTTCTATAACGGTACTTAATCCCCCGCTACCACCCTTGGTTGTCGATTTTTGAAAAACCATTTATTAGCAAATCTTTATGAAAGGAACATGCCTACCTAATTTAAAGTCTGTAGGTCTAATAGTTCAAAAACGGGAAGATTTATCTTTAATGTCTCTTAATCCCACGCAACGCCCCTTGGGGCTTGATTTTCGCAAAACCCATTTTGTAGCTCTTTTGTAGGAATCTACTATATAAAAGAAATCAGCTTGTTAAATTTCAAGACTGTACGTCTAATAATTTAAAAAGGGAAAAAAATTATCTCTAACGCCCCTTTATCCCCCGCAGCGCCCTTTGCGTAGTGTCATCTTTCAGAAGATAGTTTTACTTACTCAGAAATCTTCGCGAGCATGCGTCCAACCATTCCTTAAAGCAGGGGGGCAGACTTTCTCAGGGTACGGACTACTCCTAATTTTTTTCAAAGTGTTGCGGTCCACCCAGGGGTGTAACGGAGAATATTAGGGTCCCCCTGCAAAGTTAGGTTTTGGGCCCCAAGCCCTAATATGTACTTGGCGTCAATAAGTTTTGAGCCTCCCTAGAACTTTGGGCCCCCGTAATGCGGGGGTGTACGTTACACCACTGGGTCTACCCAGTGGCGTAGGTGTAGTGAGCTAACATAAAGTCTACAATACTGTCGGACCTCCATTTTATGAGCTTCTATATTGCGAATTTCTCTATTTAGTGAACTGTTTCCTGGAACTAAGAAAATTTTACGATTTTCTTCGTAAAATAACCTCCAAATATCGATGTACATTTTCTATTTAACGAACTTTTTCTTTTGTGATTCAAATTTTTTTCTCCGTATTTTTAAAATATTTCTAGACCTTTGTATGGTGAAATGATTATTAGGTCCTCAGACAAAAGGCAGTCATCCCAAAAGGCCTTGGCGGTCCACTAGGTGATCACGATCGACTTAATGCCCACCTTGGCCTTAAAGTTTCATCGCAATCGGATGAACGGTTTAAGAAGGCATAAGAGACACACAGAAACCCGCACAAACATTCATTTTTATTTGTATAGATAAGACTATTTTATAAAAATTGTAACCAAAGAATAACTGGTTAGTAAGTTTAAGCACAAGAAGATATTAGAGTTCTATTAAAAAATAATTACTTGATGTACTTTACTTTCGTAACAATAGAAAGAATACTGCTTTCCAAAGGAAAAACTAAGAAAAATTTGTTGCATTCACTTTACATTGTCGGACTATGCACAAAACAAAATTAAACAGTTGACTAGGTATTCGACTCTTTTATGTTACAGTACTTCGGAGAAACTATTGCTTTTAGCGGAGATATTTACAATTTTTAATTTTTACTCTAAAATTTTTTTAACACGTAAAAATTATTACTACCGTATTTACTCGAATCTAAGCGCACTATTTTTCCAGGGTCAACGCTTCTGAAAATCGAGTGTGGCTTAGAATTGATGGCAAAAGATTTGTTAGATGGGGGAAATTGAGTTTCCACCCCTTACAAAAGAAAAATGTAAACGCTCGTTCTAGCCACTTGCTTCGATAACTTACTCCCTTCCAGAGTTTATCTCCAGTGTCTACAGACAGTATTCCACAGTCTATCCTAAACATCGTTGTCTGCTTGTATTTAGAATTTTTTTTTGTCAACTCTTTCTTTCAATCACCTAATCAAAGTTATATGTAATAGCATCAAGACATGTTTACTATGACGCAAA
Source organism: Trichonephila clavipes (assembly GCA_019973935.1). NCBI lineage: Eukaryota > Metazoa > Arthropoda > Arachnida > Araneae > Nephilidae > Trichonephila > Trichonephila clavipes. Next base: position 791,116 of record BMAU01003548.1, read on the forward strand.
TGCGGAAAGGGGGGCAATTTTATATGCAGAAAAAACTTAAATAGATAAGCAGCCACTGAAAATTTGACACAGATGAAACAAATATACACCAATGGCGTAAGCAAAATGATATAATTTTTGCTTATAAATATTCAACAATCTTTAACAATTCTTTTCCATTCTTCTATGTTGCATTGCACTCTAAAAAAATGTTGCATTTCAAATGTATTGGTGGAGGGCAAGACACCATGTGGGAAAATGGCGACGCCAACTACAATCTTCGAATCCTTTTCGAACGATGATACTGACAGTTAGAGTAAGTATATGTTTGTGTATGTATTTGAAAGTTTTAAATACTGGTTAAATAAATTAATTATTAACTTCTTATTATTTCTTATCCCCCCCCTCAAAAATGAGTAGAGAATTGCGGATGTGGCTTAGAATCGATGGTGGTTTAGGTTCAAGTAAATACGGTATTTTACTTTATATTAAACCTTTCACGGGGCTTCTAATGTCCACGCGCACCCCAAAATTAATTTTACTCTTCCCTGGAACCCCTAAACAGACACCAGGACCTCTAGGGGTCCGTAAGAGTCCCTTTAGGAACCTGTGCATCTGATACGAAATTAAGTCTGGGAAATTTTTAGTAGAGTCAAAGTAAGTGGAGAAGGTGAATATTTTAATTCCTTGCACCAGAGATTTCCAAAATGGTCTATGAAGACCTGCAAGGGGTCCACGTCAGCAAAAAAATAATTTGGGTGTCCATGAGGTGTAAAGAGGGGTCTACGATAGTGGCTCTCAATAAACCGGATCGTGACTATAACTTTCAAAGAAAATTTAATCAAATGGAAACCACATTTTATCTTACTAAATTTAATGAGGTTAATTTGCAGTTACAAGGTGACAGCATAAATTTTATTAAAACAACATCCTTCATTTCAGCGTTTCTAGCCAGAATTAAGCTAAGAAAGTATAATATTGGACGTCGTGAATTTTTCCAGGTTCTCAACTGGCGCCAGACATTCTGCCAGCAGAACGACGTTTTATAATCTATGTTCAACATTTAAATGTCCTTTATTCAGATTTTGAAATTGGGTTTGAAAATGCTTTGACTATGTTAATAACCAAAATAGCTAATGAAATATAGTCACATTGAAAAAATGCCATATTGCAAGAGAAACTGATAGGGAAAGGTAGTAGGGGAGATTTTAAAGTAAAGTTTAGAAAGGGTGTGACGGGCTCACGCGTTTTTTTATTAACATGTCCTTTTGGGTTCTTTGGGGCCAGAATGAATGGAAACTCTTTTCCAACCAACCCAAGAAGTAAAGTGTGAAGGAAAGATGCAAATTAAGAAGCTTTTAAATAACAGAAGTTTAGAGTAAGGAGTGTGGTATTTGGGGAATGTTATGATAGTCCGTATTTCAAGCGTGAAGAGATTTAGAAAAGTTAAGTGACAGACAGCCAATAGAAGTTACCAGTGACAGAGAGCCCTTAGGTCAAGGTGCATACCATTGCACGCCAGTGAACCGCAACTTCAACTAGGATAAGATTGATTGATACTTCGTGGGACATTAAAGGTAGGAGTGACTGTTTAAATATTCGGATCTGTGATGGCATTGCAATTGAGCTTAGGCGAGTTAGTTATTGATAGTGGTCCGAGCTACGTTACTTCGGTATTATATATTGTGTGTTTGGCCACCGTAGATTCTCTCTCCTATCATATTATTATCTAATCTGTTAAAGGTTTAAGTTAAGATCTTAATTAAGTCATATTAAGATCATGGCAGCTTCTAGTTCTTCATTTATTCCTACACCTCTAGCTCACGCAGATAATTTAGAAGAAGGGCACCCGAGGGGAGCTCCCTTACAAGGGATGACTACAGTTTTAGAATTAATAAAATATTCCTGCTATTAATCCCAAGTTATGGAATATCTTGAGACAGTTTTTAATTACTTTTCCTAGTGAGAAGGAGTTTCAGCGAAATTGTCAATCTCCAAAATAAAAAAAAAAAAAAGAAAAAAAGATTGGACTCTACTAACCGAGGAGAGAGATTCAAGGTTAAATCTGACAAGATTGATGCCAAATGTTGAAAATTTGTTATTGAAGCACCAGATTCTATTATAAACATTTGTTTATTGTCAGTTATTTTATGTATTATGTACATTTTAATTTAATTACCATGTGTTTTTCTTAAATTTTAAACACTATACATAATTAGAATTAGAAATTTAAATCTTTAAAAATAAGTAGCTTTATATACCAGCTGTTAAAAAAGCAGTTAATTTGATAAATTTACGAAAATTCAATATTAGGTAAGAAAAGGTCAATCCAAAAACGAAAAACATGGCAAGGGGTCTATGAGAAAAAAAAGTTTGGGAACCTGTGACTTATACGAAAACAGAATCAGAATATTCTGACCTATTTGATTAAAAGAAAATAGGTCCTGATTATTCATGGATGTTATTGTGTGTGTATTTCTATATAAGCATATCTCTTTTCTTCAACTTCAAACATTCAAATTAATCACGAGTGCTCTGGTTGAATTTGTTTTAACTTTTATCCCTTACTTCGTATAGATATATTTTTTAAAAAAATTTATTGCTCTTTTAATTGTAAATATAGATTCGGATGATCTTTTTAGTAGTAAATATAAAACTGGAGTTTTTTTCTTTTTAGTTACTTGAATTTTATAATATTCGAATATCGAATCGGTAATTTCAATAAAAAATACTTAATAACTTTTTTTAAACCAGCCTGTGATTATTATTCCTTTTATAAAATTTCTTCTTTTTTTTTAAAAAAAAAGAACAAACATGTTTAAATTTGGAATATGTTTTATACTTAATTGCTCCCCCACCCATTGAGCCTGCATGTTGCATATAATGTGAATTATTAATTTTTTGGCATATATAACTTATGTATCTTTAATTGAAGGAACTGGGTAATTAAAATACATTGATTATAGAACACAAAAACCTCATTTATTGTTAGCCAGCATAAAATTTTATCTAGTCTTTCGTTTTCTACAAACTATTATTTCTTGTAATTCGTTAGTAATTACAAGAAATAAATCCAGTTCGTAATTTAATTTCCTAATGATATATTAAGGATAAATCAGAAAGGGATTTTTAGTTTTTAGGTATCTGTTTGCTTGGTTTTTGGTATCTATTATAACTTAACGTGAAAATTTTTAAATTGGGACACTTCCATGCTTATTAAACTTTTCAAATTTTTCCATATGGTCTGTTCAAGAATGTTGAAAGTTTATGCAGATTTACGAACAGACAGCGTAGTCCATATTTGAACAGGCACTACATTCGCGCCACGTGAATGTGATGACTCTTGTTTCTCCCCCCTCAACAGATTCATCATACCTTTCCTGCGCTAATCGGTCTTTGCAAATACGTGACCCCAACTGTTGCCCTTTCTTGAGTATTTCGTCTTCTTTTAAACCAGGGATTCCTAACAGGGTGTAGGTGGACTAACTACTTGGGAGGTCTATGGATGATTAAGGGGAGTTGGAAACCTCTCTCTTTCTCTATACTGACAATGTTATATTGGCTGTTTTCGATGTACCTTTTCTCAAAATCTGTTTTATGTACATGCTTGAAATTTTTCATACTATTAAAGTACACCTCTCTTATTATACTAAAATGAGCTTTTAGCTGATTTTGAATTTTTTAATAAATTATGAAATATGTTATCGCTCATTTTAGTATATATTAGACATCATTATAAATAATTCATAAAGAATTTACATACCTGTGAATAGTAGTTTCTCAGAAAAGGTACATCGCACATTAAAATTTACATTTTGAGATAAATTGATTTTAATGTATACCTTGAGACTTCTAATCGACTAGGAAATAAAAAAATAAAAGGCTCAATTTAAAATAAAAGATACAAGTTTTGGTTTATATTAGTCGTTACACTTTTAATCAAAAACAAAGTAATTTCTTTACAATTTTCGCCATTAAAATGGGCGTGGCCCAAATTCAATGATTATTTAAAAATACGTTTTAAGGGCTTCTAAATACCCTAGAGGTTAAAGTAAGGTATTTTTAGAAAGGTTAAAATCTATACAGTTTGAAAATGTAAAAATCTCAAATTGTCAAAAAAATAAGATTTTAGCTTTCCAACACCCCTTAAAGAGAGTCTATAGCAGCAGTCGGCAACCTATGGCCTGCAAGCCAAATTTAGCACGCGGAACAATTCTTAGTGGCACACTACACTTCTCAACAAATTAGTCCATTTTTGAGTAAAGTTGATTATTTTGAAATAGAGCTTATTGAAATAACATTTACGGAATTATGGAAAGCAACATCTACGGAATTATGAAAAATCTGGATGATAATTCTAATGTTACAAATAAATCAACAGCTATTTTATAAATTATTGGATGCCATTTCTGGAACGATTTAATCGAAAAAAAATGCATTTTGCTTTTCACTTTTAGTCATATATATTTATGTGAAAAAATCTTTTCTCGTATGAAAAATATGTTGAGTCAGCAAGGAAGTTGTTTTACAACTGAATATTCAGAACCATATCAAATTATAATCTTTGATATTACGATATGAAGTAGATGTATTAGTGAAGTAGATATTACGATATGAAATAGAGCGGTGCATGAACGAGGTTAGCTTTAAAATATTTTTTATTTAACTATATTGAAGAAAAATGCCTATTTTTTATGTTGTTTATTTCTCATTTCAATACATTTGTAAAAAAGATACACAACACACACATTATATATGTACAATTTTAATTTTTCATTTACGTTGAAGGAATAGTTACATTTTATGTGTTTAGTTTATTTTTATTCTAATAAATATCGTTAAATGATGCAAAATTAATATAGCATTTAACTAAATCTGTATTATTGATCTCTGTTCCCTACCTCTGCATACATTATCGCGGGAATCGAAATGTTTCAAATATATTTCCGACAGTATATATACCCTGAATGATTCTGGTAGATTGGTTTTGCACGCCACAGCTACAAGTTTGCCGACTTCTAGTCTATAGCATCCCGAGAATCTATTTAAGATCACACAATGACATTTTTTTTTCTATTTAATAATATATTTGATTTTTAAGGATTACAATTATTAAGTAACATCAGTTTTAATACGCATAGGTTTGCTCAAATAATATGTAGATTTGCTTAAGTAATGTATAGATTTTATTATATAACTAGCTGGTATACCCGTTCTTTACTCGGGTGAATTGAAAAATTAGACAATACAGACTGAAGGATAAAGAAGTTTTTAATGAGTTAATTTTACGTGAATTGTAAGTTAAACAAAAAAAGAAGCTTTTTGCATATCTCAGTTGAACAAAAAACCATGTTTGCTAAATTTTAAGTCTGTAGATATAATATCTGATAAAAAAAGATTTTTTTATTTATAACGCCCCTTAACTCTCTTGTGGGTCGATTTTTGAAAACATCTTCCTTCTGCTCAGCAAAAGTAATACATTGTTACAAATTTTGTGTAATAAACGCTTAAAATAGTGTAAATAATTTATATCTGGATGTGTAATATGTTAATATTACTTTCTGATGCATTATTTTATGTTAAATAGCTTTTACCTGAGACTTCGTCCACGTGGAATTTAATAAAAAAGTGTTTATTCAATTCGCAGAGTTTACGAAAACTTAATAGTTACGTATTCCACGTAAAGAAATACCTGTGCTATAAGTATATAATGTCATTCTTCTACTTTGTGAATCAATGTTTCTTTTTCGTTCTTTGTTTTATTTTTGTTCTTTTTTTTTTTTGTTAATTTTTGGTTTTTGTATTAAGTTTATTGAACAATCTCTCTACATACAATAGTAAATTTATCGATTTCAAAATAAATAAAAATTGTATTTTCATGAAAGAAAACCTAACGATTTTTAATTATTACTTAACCCCTTCCAAGACCAGCATAAGGAGAAAGAAGCGTTTCTTTAAGATCGACACGTTCTGAGAGTACACGCACGCACGGAACCAGGCGAATTTCCCGGTTAAGCCTAATTTCATCGGATATTATTCACCATTTCATTGGTTCTAATTTTGTTTTCGCGGAACCCTAATTTTTTTTTCTAAAATAAAAGTAGCCCAAGTTACTCCTTATAACTTTAGCTATCTGCCAGTAAAAATTCCTACAAAATCGGTCCAGCCGTTTCAGAGATTAGCCGGAACAAACAGAGAGAGACAGACAAAAATTTAAAAAATTGATTTTTTGATATAAGTACCGGATATACTTTTAAATGCATTTAGCCAAAAGCTGTTAATTTCAAATTACAAACAGACACTTCAATTTTATTTATTTGTTTAGATTATCATTAAATACACTACTCCTTTCATGTTTAATGTTTTTTTTCCTGCAAAAACAGTTTTTTTTTCAGGCTTTCTTTGCCTAATGTTGAAAAATAGGACCCAAACTGGAAAATCCTTTTCAGGGTGAAAAATCGTCCCATTATTACAGATCCTTAAACTGTAGTGCTATCAATAAACACCATACTCTTACTCTTTTTATTTTTAATTTATTAAAAATTTATTTTTTTAATTTTGTTAAAGTTTAAGAGACAAGGCATGGAATATATTTCAACCGTAGCATTAATCGATTAAAATTGAAATTAGTATTGCATAGAAATATGTTGCTCAAAAACCTTAACTGTTCACAAAAAAGGAGAAACTGTAAGATTTTTTGAACATTTTAAAACAATTCATATTATTTCGAATGTAACAGAACAAAATATCTTGCCATATTTAAAATAAACAATGATTAAAGCAAAACAAAATAAGATTAAAGATAAAGTGATTTTTTTTCTTATTGTGTGCGGGTGAAACAATTTTAATTATTTATTAGCAAATTTAAATGAACTTTTCAGGAGAGCTAATATATTTTATTCTATATAAAAATTCAACCAGAAGTTTTTAATATTTGCCTGTATAAATAACACAAAATATTTTCTTTAAACTTCGTAAGTTTTGTGAGCATTAAATTTAAATTTATATTGAATACAGAATAGTATGGTTAATATTTTTTTAAAATTTAAATGACTAATACCCATCTATATCCATGTATATTTAGGTACAAAATAGCTTTACATGGATTCAATACTTTTTGTGTGAGCTTTTTCGCTAGGTAGTGACGTCTTAGGAATTCTTAAGGTCCTTGACTCTTTGTAAATTAGGTCCCACCTGCAATCCTTTTAAGAAGTTGTACATAGCAGTGGTTCTTAAACTGTGGTCGGACCCCCGGGGGTCCTCAGAGCCTTTCTCAGGGGTCAGTGAAGATCTCTCATTTTCTTTCAAGATTTCCCTATTTTATAGACTATGAAAAAGCCTGGTGGAAAAGTTGAAAGAATATACCATCCTAGACTAGATTACTAAATTGCTCCAATGAAAAATCTCTACTAGAACATGTATTTCGATGAAGAATATAAATTCAGTTTATTGTTATTATTATTCTGCTACTACATAGTCATTACTATAGCATAACATTTTCAATAAATGTGTAACGGTCTATTCGCGAGCATCCTACTAATCCTCTTGGGGAAAATCTGTTTCTTTAAATATTGTTCCATTGAAAACTTTCTCCCGAAGAAGAAGATGCGGTTTATGTAAATCAAGGCTTATATATTTAAGAATTAACTTTTAGGTTCGAGGGAGAGAGGTTAAGAGTTAGATGACAGAAATTAGTGATTAACGTATAGTAGTAGAAAGCTAGTCCAGAGTGTGACTCATCGATTAATAACTTAACTAGCTGCATTGCCCGGCGTTGCACGGGCTTTCTCTTTCCTCATGACGCCAGCCAGCATTTCTGTGTGTGTTTGTACGAGCGCAATGTGAGTTATTTCTATAATTATGACATTAAATTTCCGTTTTTCGAAATTTGTGTTGCACTTATTTTCGGTTTAAGACAGGTTTCTTTTTTCTCTATCTAGCCCGGCATAACACGGGTTTTTTTAGAGTAAAATTATTGTTCCTTCTTCCCCCTCCTCACAGAAAAGATATAACTTTTCAAATTTCGATGTTATAAAAAATAATATTGCGTTAGTTAAAAAATTATTAATGTGGAGCAATAAAAAGAAAACGATTCTGATGCTAAGAGTAAAACAAGAAACTTTCATCATTTTTTAATAAACGTTAATTTCTAAGAATCTAAAATAATAAAATAGATTTCAGATTTTCATGAATTATTCAATCGTTACATATAGTTAGCTTAAAAATGTCTTTAAAATGTATTTTTATCCAAAATAATAGACGATGCACTTTTTAATTAACAAATAGTTAATTTAGTCATGAAATAATAGAAATAATCCTTTTAAAAACATATATATATTAATATTAAAATCCATTTTCTATAAGTAATAAATAAAAGAAAAATTTACAAATAGCTATTGAAACGATTGCTTTTTAAGATTGATAATTTTGACGATTTAGTCAATAAGATATATTTAAATCAGAATAATATCGACTAAAAATCGAATAGCTCAGAACGGAATTACAACTATTTAGAACGTATATCACCAAAACGTTCCAAAGGTAAGTGATTTAATTTATTATTAAATATTAAATATTTCGTCTACCTCGCTTTTACTCCAATATTTAATTACAGGTGCATATCATAGCGTGGGTTGTTGAGACTTGTTAAAGGATTAATACATTTTATTTGTTTTGATTATTGGCTGAGCTTCATTCTAACTAACGAACACTGATGGATGTGAGAGGAAATCCATCACAAATGGTTAAAACACATGTGCAAAGATTAAAAACTGAATTTAGGGAGGGGCGATTCAAAACCTTGGGGGTCCGCGATGTCAGGCTGATATATAAAGAGGAGCCACGGTGATCGATATTTTAAGAACCGTTGGTATGTAGCATTTGTCGTCAAATACCAAATACTTATACAAATGGTGATCCGTAACAATCAAACGTGCGGGACTCACAAACCTAGACGCAAACCAACTCGACCGACTGAACGATTAATGCTGGTGTATAGTGGTAGGACCAGCCCTAGATAGTGACGGATTTAGGCTTAGGACCACGAAGTCCAGAACTAGGGCATTAAATTTTTAGGGGTGCCAAAATTTTCGAGGCGACAAAAATTTGAAATCGATTTTGTTTTTTATCAACTGCAAGACCGAATTTTAATGCTTCTTTTCTCGCTTTATGAACCTTTAAGATGTTAATATCAAAAGGGTAGAATTATTTTTTTAAAATAACTAATCATGTAAGTATTACAATTTAAAATATCTAACAAATAGGTACTAAATAATTTATGTATTAATTAAAAGCAATTTATTCCAAATTGTATGTTTAGTTGTTATACCAAATATTTATAAAGAGTGTTTTTTTTTCAGGTATAGAAGTTTAAATTGGCATTACTTTCCAAGATGGCGACCGATTTAACAGCTGTCAAGTGATTTATTCTCAGTTTGGTTTGGCAATTCATCAAAACGATCATCAAGCAAGGCGTAGATTCGTCGAATGGGCCCAAAACGAGATTGCCGTTGTTCCCGATTTTCATAAGCGAATTTTGTTTATCGATGAAGCGCACTTCTGGTTGAATGGCTACGTCAACAAACAAAACTGCCGCATTTGGAGTGAAGCTAATCCACAAGTGTATGTCGAAACACCGTTACATCCAGAAAAACTGACTGTTTGGTGCGCTTTATGGGCTGGTGGAATCCTTCTTCAAAAACGATGAAGGCCACAACATTACAGTCAATGGTGATCGGTATAGAGCCATGATTACTAACTTTTTCATTCCTGAATTGAACATAATAATAATTAAATAATATATTATATATAATAATAATATATTAAATATAACGTAATTTTTTACTTTTTTTGAGCTTGAATAGTTTTATGACCCACTAAGTTTGATAGAATATGAAATGATTGTTGGGTGTAAAAGATTTTTCAATATCAGGTAACTTTAAAACAAGAAAAAAGGCAATCTTAAAAAAAACCCATCAAAAATATCTTTTAATCTACAAAGAAAAGGAAAAAATAACAGACGCAAACATTTTGAAAAATATTTAATGTTCTTTCACATCTATCCGTATTAAGACGTCACAAACACAGAACAACATTTGGAGAATAATATAAAGTAAATGTACAAAGAAGATTAAACGATTCACATTCGATGACCGAACTTAAGTTAAATTACGATGTCAATGTAACATAGCCCTTGAAAGAAGGCTTTTCGTTCCAAAACATGTACAAAGTTCATTACGAAAACACATTTATTTTATTAGATGTCTGATTTCATGAATCGGACTGTCATGCCTTCCCCGGAAGACCTTGATCTCAAGTACGAGTACAGCACGAAACCCATTGCTCCTAGGACAAGACCTAGAGCCAGCATACCGATGACTAGTCCAGTGAAACCCTCTGAAAAATAAGAAGGAAGAAAAATATTTTAGATTCATTTTTCATGACGTTCTATTTATGCTATAGCTTATATTTCTTTCTGGATAGCGCTAGAAAAAAAGCGCCTATTTTTGATTCGGCATTGGTGGAATTTTGATTAAAAAACCATATATTTTCTATTTTGGATGACATACTGAAAGGCTGGAATTATTTCCCTCAGAGAAAATACTACTTCCGTATATGCTCAAGATGAAGAAAAAAAACGCATTACACATAAATATGACTCTTCCACCCCCGAATTGGTATAATTATTGTTAAAAGATACATGTGCCTATTTAATAATACAAGTGAGTGAATAAGTGAATATTAACGTCGCACTGTTCAGCTACACAAGGGCTTTTGGCGACGGACCACGTAATTTTGAACCATGGTCAAGTGACGTGGACGACACCTGAGCTGGCACTCCCTCTCCTAACTACCACACCACACCAAAGGGAGGACGTTTCAACTCTCGACAGATTTAAAGTGCATCGCTGCCCTACACGGCGGGTCTTTAGTGGTACTGGGTTCGAACTGTGCTAAGGCCAACCACGATCCGACATCTTGACCACTCGACTAACGCGGCCATTTAATAATACAAATAACTACAATTATGAAATAACCAAAAGACTTGCAATATTTTTCCCAGGACAGTTTTTTTTATAGAAAAATTTTAAAAACACCTTTTACGTACACAATGATATACGTCAAGATAGGCATTAAGACGATCGCGATCGACCGGTAGATTGTCAAGACATTTTCGGGAGGACCGCCTTTACAAAGATCTAAGACGTGCCTACTAAAAGAAACGTATTTATGGAACACAGACGCCAGGTAGACTGGCGGATTGGCTTTTCATAATCGATGCGACTGTTATTATACCTAAACAAATAATTCGATTAATATGTAGACGACACATGAACGCTTCATTGAAAGTGAAATAATATAACGATTACCAACACGTTAACGATTACTTAACACGTTTACCAACATTATAGGGGGGAAAAGCGATCACTGCGATGCTAGCCATATAAATGAATTTTTGCCCACACACCGACTGAAAGAGAGAATAAATGTTGGCTATATTGCAGCATCATCCCACATCCCGCGCTTCCACGGGTTTGGGTTCTCGTGTTAACGACGTCCCACGATGGCGCAGAACTCGGCAGCGAATAATTTAAGTACATACGTCGGTTTCAGACTCACCGGTTCACGTATATTCTATGCTCCCTGAACTGAATATATCCATGCTTCACGGTAGAGCAGTCACTCCCAGTTGTTCAAGCATTCAGTTTGACAATTGTGTGTTATAAACTTTTGTACTAAATAGTAATCTATCATATTTTAAAAGAGTTGTACAATGTTGAAACCAAGTGTTAAAAAAGGCATATAATTTTAATACCGAATGGCCACACCTACGCCACTGGGTGGACCGCAACACTTTAACATTAGAAGTAGCCCGTACCCTGGAAAAGTCAGCCCATTTCATATAAAAGTTAATCATTGATTCTACATTAACAAGGGTCCAAACTTCAAGGAACGTCGGAAGGTGACTATGTAGAGAAGTTTTAAAAATAATTGAGAATTTTTTATATTTGATAATATAAGGTATGTGTGTGTGTGTGTGTACTATCCAACAACATTAAGTGAGAAAGCACACACATACATAATTGCACGATTACATATAATTTGTTATCAATGAGTTTCTGATCTTACAATTTTAATGTAATTTGTATCATTCTATTTTACTGCTTTTTAAATTGTTTTTATACATTTTTGATAATGCTAAAAGTATGTTTCTGGTTTTACTTACTTGACGTGTAACCAGAAGTAAGCAATGGTTTGGTGGTTTTTCTTGCCCAATCATCTACGGTAGTTTTTTCTGAAAAAATGAAAAAATATGTTATTTTGATATACAAACATATATTAACAATTCAATAAAGTTTTGCTGTTGATTCCTCAAATTTGAGTGTAATATTTGTAAAAAAGTGTGCGTGTGTGTTCTTATACCTAATTTTTTTATTTTTCTTATTTATTCTTAGTCATTTAAAATGCATCTTAAATTCGTTACAATTATTATTATTACTATTAGTAAATACACATTGTTTTTATAGCCACACAATTTCACAAGACCTTGGAAGAAAGCCAAGAATTTCACAAATTAAAATATTTATGTAACTATAAAATGACGTCTTAGCTCCACAATTTTTTATAGGAGGCTAAAAATTTCAATAGTTTTTTTAGTGGTAACAAACAAATAATCTTGAAAATTTTAGAAAATACATTGAGAGGAATATATTTAATAGTTGAATTACGAAAAAGTACTTAGGATAAGGGAATAAAATGTGTTATTTCTCTTCGTAATATAAATTGTAAGCAATTTTGACTTTTATACGACAAATATTTTTAAAAAATATTAAATTTTTTAAGTAATTACAAAATTATGCTTGCATACTGTAAAAAGTTTTAATTCAATTTTTTAAAAAAATTTGAATGGGATAAGTACCAAATATTTATTTCTAACTGCATTCATTCAGTTATGTAATTTTAATATTAAAATTTAAGTACTTTTAAAATAAAGATTTCTAAGCCTTTAAAAATCGAAGCAAAATTTTTTCAATCAAAATTATTATTACGTTTTTACTGATCGTTTAACTCGTTAATGTGTGTCAAAACATAATGAAAAAACTGGATTTTCCTTTTTTTTTCTTTTTTTGTTTTGCTTTCGCTTAAGGTTATTTTTAAAAGTTTGTTAAACAAAATATAATAGCAATTAATGCCAGAAGAGCGCTTAAGGGTTAGGTATGAAATACTAAAAGAGTTCAATTGCTTATGTTTGAAAAAATTAGATATTTTAATTTCGAACAACTGATGAAAAAAATTCTATCTCGATTAAAAAAAATATTGCAAGGAATTAAATAAAGAATTTTATGCGAAATTACATAAAGAATTTTATAAGAATTAATTAAAGAATTATCCCAAGAATAATCGTCTGCAAGTAAATCATTAAAATGAGTAATAAAACTACGGTTAAATTTATTACAAAATTGGCATATAAAATCCAATGTTCTTTTCTCAATTGTATAAAACTTCAAATTTGGAATTCGATAATTCAAAAATGTGATTTATGAGAAATTATTTTTGGTATTAACTATAACTGAATATGAAATAGAATAGTTATTTGATTATGAGTAAAAATATCTCAACATTTCGCATAAATAAAAAATAGAAATTTTTTGTAAACACGGAAATACATACACACATATATATATATATATATGTATATATACTTATATTTATATAAAATCTATTAATCTGAATTAAGATATATATTTATTGAACAAAAATACAATTAAACTAAATTTAGAAAGTAATTTTTGTTCCTTATAAAAAACTTCTCGAATTTCTAAATAAATCGTTTGCTTTTAAAGAAACCAACCACCTACACTAGAATGAGACTTCTGGTAGACTAAAGAAAACCAGACAGTCAAGGAACTTACAAATAACGCAGTATTGATGTTTTCCTCCTTTATCTATATCGCGGAAGATATCCGGTAAATTTGTTTTCTTAATGAATCATTCTTTGTTTTGAGTTCGAATAGAAATATATTTTTGTGACAAGGAATTCTTTATTATTTTGTTTTGTTATGTATGAATAAATAATTTATCAAAACTGTGAGGTTTTTAAAGAACTTAGTTACTTCCTTTTCGAATTTTTAAGACTTTAAATGAAAATGTTTTGTGATGTTTCTCCTCTGAAAAAATCTTTTAAAATGATAGTGTTTTTTAAAAAAATAATTCGTACTTTTTAAACACCTTTTTTTAGTGGGAAATGTAGGTTATATAGAATGATATCTGATATAACAATGTGACAAGAAATAATATTTCAATAAATGTTTACATTTCTTTCTTTCTATTTCAATTCCTACTATTAGCTTACCCTCTCTTTATATTTATTTATATATTAATCTTGTTCAAATTTTCAATCGTTAATAAAATACTTTCTATTCTTCCAATCAAGATCAAATAAATTTCTTTAAACTTGTAGTGGATGACACTTAATGTTAATACACAGTTTTTTCAAATATTAATTAATTAATTAAATTAAATTAAATTAAATTACCGGTTTTTGACGCAAACTTAGATTTGTCTCTATTGTTGTAACAATGTAACTTTTAAAACAAAGACAAAAGTTGGCGTCGAAAACTTATTTTTCAGCCAAACCTGGTGTGCATTGTTACAACAATGCAGACAAATCATGCTCTTTTTTCAATTCCTACTATTAGTTCACTTTCCCCCTGTATATATATTCATTTATATATCTTATTCAAATTTTCAATCGTTAATAAAATACTTTCTATTCATCCATTCAAAGTAGGAATTGACTTAAAATTTTTTTTATATTACTTGTTTTTGTAACTAAGATATTAATTGATATTGATTTATATTGATATATGTACGGAATCGAACAAGTGAGTATAGCAAAAATATTTTTTAAAGTATTTTGGATAAAAACTCTCTTTATTAAGTTTAATTATATAAATCGTTTTCTTTGGAAACAAACAGAAAAGAAAAGAAAGCTTATTGCACAAAAGAACTAATATAAAATTATTTCTCAATCAATAATATATATTAAAAATTTTGGTAAGTTATTTGTTTTCTTCTTGTGATATAATTATTAATTATGTACGATGCAACTCACGATTGGCTCTTTTTTAATAACCTTGGATCACCATGAGATGTTTTGAGCCAGCTGAAGGTGTAAAAATTCTGTTTGATGTGTAAAATAGCTTGTTTGAAAATCTAAAATTGCAAGCCAATTAAAAACCAAAGAAATCATATGAAGTCGTCTATAAATACTCGGGAAAAATTTAGCGATGAGTAAAAAACTAAGAATTTGCGAATGTGAAATCTCTCTAAAAGTCATAAATAATAAAAATCAATAAAATTTTAAAACATTGCATTTTTTATAGCATGATTGGAGATATTTCTTGTAATTCAATTGCTTATAACTTTTAGATATATACTATATACTCGACAATAAAACCTTTCAGATGTAAACATTGATAGAAGTACTATAGAAAGTAGAAAAAACAGAAGGAAAAGAAATTCCTTTAAGACTTCTAGCTAACATTAGTAAAACACATTCAGACGAAAATTATCTCATTCTCACGTGAAAAGAAAACAATGAAGACATACTTCGCTTCACTTGAATTCTTTTTTCAAAACAAGACTACTTATTTTCTCATTTTCTTTACTTTTTTTTCGATTAAAAAAATAAGTAAAAACATTTTAAAAATAAAATCAAAAGAAGCACTTTCTTAGAATTTTGTCTTTAACTTTTCTATGTCTTTTCTATTGTTTTTATACTACATTTTTTACATTTTATTTTTTATAATGATATTCTAACAAAAAAAAAAATAAAAAAAGTCTTTTATTCTTTTCATTTTATGGAAGCTTTATTTTTGGTTATTATTTGATCAAACTTATTATTTTTTTAATTACAACTCTGGCTTAGAAGGAAATAAAACCTTATAATATATATATTCACCTCTATTTTTATCATTTTCTTTTATTCTTCATTTTAAACAGGTTGAAAATTCAGTTAATTGAGAAATAATTAAACAGGTTGAGTAAACAAGTTCAAATTAGCAGCATTAAGGAAATTGCGATGTTGTAAACACAAAATCCGCCATGTTGTTGATGAAAGCTAAAGATGGAAATGAAAAAGGCCTCATATATATATATATATCTTGTAAACCTCTGAAGAAATTCACTAACTTTTAAATAAGCAATGTTTTTATGAAATTCTTAACATATTTATCTTAAAAAGGTTTCTTTAAAAAAGGAAATTTTATCAGTAAAATTTCAAACTTTATTATTAAGCATACAAATATGTTTGGACCCATAATCACTTCCAAAAATACAAAATGATATTTTTCTAGGTTCTTGTATATAGAATACGATTATTTTCAAAGACTTATTCGTTCGTAATTCGTTCTGGTCACAATTTGTCTTTCACAAATAGGACTTGCAATTTGGTAAGCAAGTTTCTTTTGTTCAGTAGAGATCCACTAAGAACGGGTTTTGCGGAATTTAACTCCCAAGGGGGGTTGAGCGGGGTTAAGAGACATTATAGATAAAAAAAATTTCAGTTTTTTTACACTATTAAACCTATAGGAGAGAAATTTAGCGAGCATGTTTTTTTCGTTGAGTAGAGATCCGCTAAGAACGGAGTGACGCTTGAGAAATTTAATGGTAGCTTGAGATTTATGAATTTAAATATTTGGTTTATTTAAGCCACAGATATTAATTACGGTATATGCATTTACATTAAAGTTATTCAAAATATTGGTTATTTCATTAGAGTTCAAAATATGATATTTGTAAGGGAGGAGATCACAACCGTTCTCTTCGATGTTTTACAATGGACTTCTTCTGCCCTCTACAGGGTCTGGAGATCAGAGTTATCACACCTTTATCCTCGAATTACATCCGGCTCGTGAGTGGAGTGGGGTTTTCTCTCGGTGTCAAAGGTTGCCGGGATGATGACAGAAGACTGGACCTCGCAATATTTAGGGGTGCATAGGAACGCGGTTATCCTATCCACAAAACGAAGACGACTTTTCAGCTGTGTGATGCGAAAACATTCCAACGGCTTTTGCGGAAATGAACTTAATGGGAGGGAGAGGCTACGGGAGCGCTTTAGATAATCATATTTTCGTTTTAGAAAATCATGTCTTGTCCTATTTAAATCTAGAGAGAAGGGCTATAAGAATGTTTTTCGATACAATCGAACGCTTAATACCGGAACTTAGATATGAATAATTCATAATAAGTATCTAATCATACAGCATTATGAAATACCCAACGAAACGGGAAGGTAACAGCTAGTAGTTACTAATGTATCACTTACTTTCATAGTGTTTGCACTTGTCTTTGGTTGTTGTCGTTATCTTAGTGTCAGTGAGAATCTTGGTGCTTAGAGAGCAGGTGCTGTCCGTCATGTAAGGTCCAGATGCTGGGCAATAGTTGAAAGATTTGCAGTTGAGTTTCAGTTCTTCTGAGCATGTTCTGGCACAGTCCTCCAAAGTAATTTCGGTTCGGCTGTCACTGGGATCGTCAATCAGAGTGTAGCCCATGTCGTAGTAATCGGCAGTGAATTTCGCTGTGGGAAATCAAGCTGTGAGTTTAGAGGAATTCAAATTTTGAGGGGCTGTAAATCATTGAAATAGTTTGTATAAAACAACGTTTTTTTTGTGTGTAGAAGCCTTCAGATGATCCTTATCCTCTTTATAACAATTTATGATGAAATTGTATAAGAGAATATTTTCAAAACAAAGAGCTCGGGCTAGATCAATAAATTTACAACGATCCACGGGCCACTCGACTGTAAAAAATAATGTAGTTCGGAAATTTAAATAAGAAAGGAAGGTTTGTTTTACAAGACTACAACTACTTCTAAGGAAAGAGACAGTGTTACAGATTTGTGCATATATGTATATATAGCGATTTCGAAAATGTTAAATGGAAGTCGAATTAAAATACTTTGCGTATTAAAGATAAAAGCCCACTTTTTCTTCTGAAAACTTTTGAGATTTCATGCATAGTCGGATATATTTATACTTATAATTATTTAAAATACAACGACAATTTTGAAAAATTCGTCATTTTAAAATTTTTTTTTCTCAAATGGATTTGTAGCATATCAGTAGAATGCTTTAAGTATCAAGAATAGAAAAAATGGTGTTCTTTTTGAGACAAAATGCAGACAAGGCAATTTTTCTGAAATTGCCTCAGATTCTAATGAAGGACCACTAAATTGCCTTCAGGGGGCCATTCGTGTCCCGCGAGCCACGGGTTGAAGATTTTTATCATCTATTATTATACTATTTTAAGGTATCTGAACACGTTCAAATTACTTTTCTAAAAATAGCATACTAAAACACGATAAATACTTTTTTAAAAATTAATACCAATAAATATTAATATTTCACCAGCAATATGTACAGTAAATTATCTAAATTTTACAAAATCAAAATTATGTAAAATTTTAGTAATTTTTTAAAAATTCCTTAATTCATTCACTGCCTGGCAAATTTAGAGTGTCTTGCCTTGGTTTCCAAGGTTTTATTTTAAAGAAAATAAAAAATTGCAAAGCACATATAATAATATTATTACTGATATAATATTGTAATGGCATTTACAGAGATTTTTATTGGAAAAGAAACACTACGAGTTAACTCGTATCTGTCGTCACTGAATAAGATTTCTGTGCTGAGTGCCTCTTACGAGGTATCTCATAGTGTATTTTTTTCATTAAAAATCTTCATATGCAAAGAAAATGTTCTTTTGCTTTTGTTTTATTTTACAAGCTAGTCACCTAATTTCATCTGGTGACAATCAATAATACAGATGTAATGATCCTCACTGGGAAAAACCTATAAGGCCACGGTAGTTATAAAGAGTTGTGAAGTAATAAAAATGGACTGACAAGCAATAATTTTCTATACAAAATCGAATGTACAGTTTCAAATTATAGTTGCATTACAAGAACTGTGCAAATGATTTTCATTATTAAGAGCATCATCCTCCCACAGAAAAAAAGGATGACTATAAAGCCATGTCAAATGTGTGCAAAGCAAAAAAAAAAAACATAAGGAGACTAGATATTTTTGTCTAGTGTGTCCGAAGAACCCAGCACTTTGCGTTGATCTTTGCTTTAAAGCTCTACATACACAACAACAATAAAAATATATTTCTAATTTTAATAATACATTCATATATATTTAATTATTATGTTATAATTTAATCATCTATGTTAGAATTTTAATGATAAAAATGTGTAACTAATATGTTTTTTCTACTACATAAATTTTTCATTCATCCTTTTGTAGCGGGTCTATCCTCTTGGGGAATAATGGGAATTTAAATATTATTCTATTGAAAACTTTCCTCCGAAGAAGAAGACGTGATTATTCAAATCAAGGCTTAAAAGATTTAAAAGATTAATTTTCACGCTCGATAGAAGAGAGAGGTTAGAAGCCAACAGGGTAGCAAGTAATGATTAACGTAAAGAGCTACGCGAGAGAGCTTGGTATATTATTTGATTAACATTAAGGATGACGATTTGGTCAATTAGTGGTTAAATTAGATTCGGTCGGTTTGAATTAGACTACTTTAGGAATTTTCTTCACATGTAAGAAGGTGTATTGCCTGGATATGCTAAGTGTAAGTGATCCGATTTATTATTATATCTCTAAGTATCTCGTCTACCTCGCTATTGCTTCCCATATTTATCAATTGGTGCATTTCTTAACTGGGGTTGCTGAATTTGTGTCTTTGTTGAGAATTATTAATAAATAGAGTTTGCATTGATTATATGGTTAATCTTCCTTCTGACCCTCTTAAACTAATGGATCTAGCCCATCCATTACACTTTCTAAGAATTCCTAATTCAAATGGCCATTTGTAATCAATAATTGCAGCACACACTACAAGATATCTCGTAGCTGGTAGTGAATGGGTTAAAGAAGTAAGAGAAAAAAGTAATAAGCTCATATTGATATAAACGTATAACTAAAATAAATACATACCTTTATCTAGGGAATGTACACAAATTATAACGTTTTATTAAAGTATAAAAATTTTATACCTGATCAAATAAATACTTTAAGAAATGTGACATATTTATGACGCTATAATTGAAATAACAGGCTATAAAATATATTTTTACAGTGACAATTATTTTAGTACATTCTCTAGAAAATAATGCAAATATTAGATTCAGAAATATTCATAGAAATATACTTGTAATATTTCGATTTATCAGACTAGCCAAGATAGATTTAAAACAATTTATCCCATCGACTGCCAACTATGAGACATCTTGTAATGGGTGTGTGTACTAAAACTGCCGGCTACGAGGTATGTTGTACTTTGGGCTGAAATTTTTGATTGACTCCATATCTCTATTTTAGTTAGGAATTATTAGAAAGGACGAATAAAAAATACTTACATAGAGCAAAGAACATATTAATTTTTATTATTAAAATTATAACTTAGACGATTATATTGTAACATAATAATTATATGTATATGAAAGTATTCCAAAAACTAAAAAAATATTTTTATTGTTGTTGCTGAATATAGCCAACTTTAAAATAAATATTGCAAAGTGCTGGGTTGTTGAGACACACTGGACAAAAATACCTAGTCTTACGTTTTTTGCTTTGTACACATTTTACATGGCTTTGTAGGCATCTTTTTTTTCAATTCCTACTATTAGCTCTCCTTGTTCAAATTTTCAATTGTTAATAAAATACTTTCTATTAATCCAATCAAGTTCAAATAAATTTTTTTTAAACTTGTAGTAGAGGACACTTGATATTAATACAGTTTTTTCAAATATTAATTCCTTCACCATGGTCAAGTGACGAGAATGACACCTGTCAATTTTTCTGGTATAAAACGTGTTTTTTTGCATTTTTTTTCTCTTTAACCGTTACGCTAAATAAGAAATCCCTTTACGTGTTAAAACAAAAAAAATTATTATGGAATACTTTCAAATTTTAGAAACGCGAAGGAGAAACACGTATGAATTATGTTGTGTCGCAAATTTTCATTAAAATTGAGATTTTTTTTTTTTTTTTTTTTTTTGGAAATCTATGCTCCGCGTTTAGTTTGGGCTTTTGTACATTTGGCGAAGACAACCTTAACGAAAGAAGAATGTGAACAGAATCCACACTTTTAGTCGACTATAAGTCAGAAACTCTACCAACAAAATTACCGTGACCATCGTCTTTTTTTATAGAGAGTTGAATATTTATTTATTTTTACCTGCATAATGAGTGCAAGTAGATTTTTGGTCAGCTATCGTAAATTCTCCTTCCTTGAGGTCCAGGACATGTTTCGAATGTAATACACAAGTCTTGGCTGTTCTGCAGAACTCGAAACCTCGGCAGTTGAATTTCTTTTCTTCACGGCACAGCTTAGCACAGTCCTCAACAGCTGTAATCTTGGGATATACATCGTCGCCACTAATCAAAAGAACTCTTCCAGGATAAGGATTGAAGAAATCCAAGTATTTCACTACAAAGTAAAACAATTAATGAATATTACTTATTGTATTTTGGCAATGCAGGTGGGTGCAGTAAAGTAAGGTACGCATTATAACGTCGAGTTTCTTAGAATGAAAGGGAATCCAAACAAATCAAACACTTAGAAGCACCTTTATGCTGCATGATCCATTTATTAGTATGGTTGAAGTTCGGCAAGAAAAACAGTACATTCATCGTGAATTCTAAATTGTGGTGATGTTCAATACCATTTTAAAAGATTACAAATGCACATTACCAACACGATTATTAATTTTACTTTCATTGTGTGGTGAAACAAACAAATAGATAGTTTTCTTCTATCTTGTGTTGTTGGAGGGGGAATATTTAAAGAATAGTTTTATGAAAGATGTAAAGTTGGTCTTTTTTGTACAATACGGGATTAATTTTATGTAGTAGATTATTTGTATTTTATTGTATTATTACTTATAGATTCGTTAAATGAGTATGAATTTTATTTTCGTCAACTTTTTCGTTGTGTGTGTATCTAAATTTTACTTTGTCCCATTTTGTATATATTAAAGTACATTTTTTTGTTTATACATTCTCAGATTTTATAAATATATATTTTTTCTGTTACGTACAGTATAGATAAATAAATATTAATCTAACTTAACAGGAACGAATAAAAATCCGTATCAAAACAGATATTATTTCTATTACAATGCCCAAGGGAATTTTTTTTTTAAAAAAAATTACAATTGTTAGCTTGCAAATTCTTACTTTTATATAAAAAAAAAGATGTAACTCAAGTTTTTTTAAAAAATAAACTCAATTTCGAACTGGATTAAAATATCAATATGACGAAACAATTAGCAAAAACTGTCACATTCAATATATATATATAATTTTAAAAATGCAAAAAATTGACTTTTTTAATAGTAAAATATACATAAAAAGTATAACGCATTTCACCCCCAAGAAACCTGAAAAATGAAATATTATCAATGATGTATTAATTTCTAAATGCAAAATGCCTTTTGAATACATCCAGCAATTCAGTTTATTTCTTAAATACAGTGAATGATTTAAAATTTAAACTTATCGAGTAAAATTAGAAGAAATTATCGAACAATTATAGTTATAATTTGAAGAACTTTAATATTAATTTCTTTTGCTTGGATACTCCCTTATGTTAAACGCTACAGATCATACAGCTTGGCAGACACACAGAAGGGCGTGTCTGCAATGGAACAACTTTAGTTAATAATTAATTAATTAATCACACGATTAATGAGTCTAATCATGATTTATATCTTCCGACCACTTGAATAACAACGCAGGAAAATGCCAACTTCTAATAGACGTCAGAAATGAATTAGGGTCTGATGTCTCATTCCATGAAAACTTAGAAATTTTGCTTTTATATTTAAAGCACTTTTTCAATTGTTACCCACATAGGAAATATTAAAATGGTGTATATATTTTTAAAAAAAATTCGTGTGGTTGCAAGTAATGCGATTATTTGATTTGTATATGAGTAAGATAATAATTCTTCTATTAAATAATTATAATATAATAATTATAGGGGAATGAATGAATGAATGTGAGACTTTATGGCGCAAAAGCCAAATCTGGCTATACTGCGCCAAACATTTGTGAAAATCTGTGATCTAGACGGGAAAAGAAAGAAAGGATAAATTGAATGACAAGAAGGAGGGTCGAAAATAGAGAAGGATCACTAGGGTACCCCAGGTTCGTGAGACCCGTGTTTACCAAAGATAGTAAACCCCTTGGGAAAAGGAAAAGATCACTAGAGTACCTCGGGATTGTATATAATTATAGGGGAGCAAAGTTACATGCGTCCGTGGCATTCCTCAAGCTACACATGCTCCCTGGGTGGTACTAAATGTGTAACAGCGATCACCGTTATCCGAGCCTCCAAGAGCTACACGCTTCACGTTAAGGATGAGGCCTCAGCCTTCTGAAGATAGAAATATAACGTCCTTTTCAGGACGAAGACCACATACGCATTTTGTTTCCTTTACACAATTCAGTGCCGAACTAAAATTGCAGAGCTCATCTCATATGGCTGGATTGCGGCCTTACAGTAGGTCATAAGTCATGTTGGGATCCCCGGCATTGAAAGAGCCGACCAAAAACCCAAGCAGGGAGCGGCTACTCCCAGGGTTTTCTCTCTCTAAATTGGGGTAGAAACGAGCAAAATCGTTCTGTCACCTGCATGGTGCTCAAAGCTAAGGCTAACGGCAGACGTAAAAGTTCTAGCCTTTAGCCGCGATGAATGTCAAGGCCTCGATCTGACTTGGTCAGGCAGGTGGCATTAATCAAAATAATAACACAATGGGATGTTTTATTCTAAGAGTGAAGTATTAATGGGAAGAAGAGTAACAGAAATATTATTTATCTGGACATCAAGCAATTAGACTTACTGGAGTAGACATGGCAGTTCTTATCGTCTTCGGTATCTTTAGGGTTGTGTTGACGGTCAACGACCAAGACAGAGCTTATTTTGCATTGCTTGTTGTCTGAATCGCCACAATAAGAGAAACTGGCACAAGACATCGACTCCGAATTCTTGCATTCCTTGTAGCAGTCGTTGATGTTGTCCACGTATAACTTTTCCTCGGTGGTTTCATCGTCTGATTTCAGCTTTGCAAAGTTGATGACTGTCGTGTAAGGTTTCTCTTGGTTATTGTCTCCTGCAGGGAAATTTTAAGTAATTTTCTGTACGAAATTAGAACAGTTTTTTAAATATACGTTAATAATACGTAGCGTAACAGAATCTCATTGGAAAACTCTGAAGATTTAAAAAATACAACTATCTTAAGATCTTCAGTAACTATTAAACATGTAAATTTGAAGTATAACTTTATCATTACTATTATATTTTATCCACTAATGGAACTAAAGGAGGAAGTTTTCATTATTTTGCATCCAAAATACTTCTTCCAATTTAAAAAAAAATACAAATCTTGATTTACCTGTGTAAGGTCCATCTCCGATAACAATATCATTGACAGGTACTATTACCTGAAAATTGAACAATAAATAAATAAATTAGAGTTTAAAAAAACTAAAAAACACCCTTTTATAGTACTAAATTGTAAGTAATCTTTTAGTAGAAAAATCTGGAATTAGTCGCCAGATGCGGGATGGGATCTGAAAATGGGAAAGCGTTACTCCTAATGATCCTGATCAAGACAATAGAACAAAACTATTAAAGGTATCCGACTACTTGCGACAACTGTTTTTTGAAAAAATAGAAATATGAGGATTTTTTTGTGATTTTTAGATTTATTTAGTATATTTTAAGGAAAAAATCTTAAAATTGAAAGCAGAAAAAAAATTTATTATTATTAAAATGGGAAAAAACTGGTAAAAATGTACAAAAAATTACATAAACGGGGCCCGCTCTGTACCAAATTTTTATGAGAAAATTCTCAATTTTTCAATTTTGATGTGTTACTTTATTATTCGTGTTTGAAATGACCTTCAGGATAAGAGATATTTCAATTTTTACAAAACCTAGAGCACTTTATCTTAGTGATTATAACGAAATTGCTTAAAAAGTAAGTGATTATATCCACATAAAGGACTGTAAATTTTAAAATAAAGCAGCGATTGATAAATCTGAAGATCAAAGCACTTCTACTGTTATACATAACATACAAAAAAAATTTCAGCAAATTATTTTCAAAACTGTTTGAGCAATCGCTGTCCCCGTTTGAACTTTTCGCAAAAAACACATTTCGAGTAAAACACATTTTAAAGTTTGTCATCTTGTGTAAAGTTATGGCATCTGCTTTTACTAAAACACTTATAATTTTTGTTGTAGTGAATGGAAAATAAAAAACTTGGTATTTTTATTGAGTTTATATGATGGCCTATAAAATAAAATCATAAACAAAATTTGTCAATTTTTGAAAAAAATCATGATTTTAGGGTAGTCGGATACCTTAGTTACTGTATTGTTATCGGTCCTGGACAAGTGAGTAAAGTTTCAAATTAATCTGACCTTTTAAAGTGGGATAAAATTCAGTTCAAAGACTCCGTTACATACATGCGACACTTATAAAAGGGTGTTGATAATTATTAAAAAAGACTCAATCACATCTAGTACAAGGTGATTGTTTTAAAGCTTACACTATTCAGAACAACCTGTAGCACGGTCCAACTGAAGAAATGTCACCAAACTTGGTTTGGAGACAAATGATGATATGAGATGAATTCCGTAATAAAAAGATCTAGTTTAAAAAAAATCGCCGATAGAGGCATTTATGGCTTTGTGCAACGCAATATGTGTTGCAAAAATAAATAACAACACGTAAAAAATAACAGGGAAATGGGAAATGCTAAGTTTTATTTCCTTCATTCATTTCCTTCGGTCAACCTCCCTTGCTAGGTGGTTGACCGCATTCGCCATGTATTCTCTACACCAGGGGTACTCAACCTTTTTTTCTGCTGGGCCGCATGTATATGCCTGCGCGCATACGTTAGTTATTTCACGCAGACCGCAGCATGAGGTGAAGCGGGTGGGGGGATGCTTTAAGATCAAGATAACATCGGAAATTTAAAATGTGGAAAATATATTGATCAAAATATTATTACTCCTGTTTTGCTTCTTTTAATTATTTTATATTTTTTATATATATTTTATTTCTGTCACTAACACTAAATTAAAAGAATTTCAGAAACGCAAACCTTATAGGATGTCTCTGTTTCTGCTGTGACATTACCACTGACAAAACACTTTGTTGCTGTTGTGAAGAATATTCAATAAAGCCTATTTACATCTCTTGAAAGAGATCTTGGAGGGAAAGTGTCATTGAATGATTCCTGTTTACTGGCATTTTTAAATACAGCACTTTAGGCGACACATCAAACAATTACTGATCCATGTTCGTTTTTCACTACAAGACGGTCAACCTCCAAAATGTTCGAATATTTTTCGCTCGCAAGATATGAAGGGTTGTTAAAAATTATAGTTCCATCCATAAAATTGTCGCTACTCTAATGTTGTCTATTATCACTAACCTTAACAGTTACAAATAGAAACAAGTATAATATAAACAAAACTTTTTTTAAGTCAATTCCTACTTAGATCAACAAAGAAAACTTTTATTTTAGCTACTTTTTATTAAATAGTTACAATTAATATAAATGTGTATATACATAGGACAGAATCACAACATGAAGTGGTAATTAATTTTTATTAAAATATCGTATTGTCCTCCAAAACAATCGGGTACATAAAATTTCAGTTCAAATGAATACTTTTAAACGTGAGAAAAAAAAACCTTTTCAAGTTTTGACACATACACACACACAAGTCGCCAAAAATGATGCCAACGTGGCTGTATTTGTAATTCTTTAAATAATTAGTTCTAATCAAAATTAATTTTTATTAATTATATTTAAATTATTGTATTGTCATTCAAAATAATCATGTATATAAAATTTCAGCTCAATTGAGCGCTTTAAAATGTATTTTATTAACGATTGAAAATTCCCCACCAAGATAAATAAACAAATAGGCAAATATATAGAGAGTGTGCGAGTTAATAGTAGGAACTGAAAAAGAATATCAAGTCACACACGTACGACTTCGACAGCAAAAAAGCAAAATTAATAGATTTGATTTATTGTCAAAGAATTTTCCACCAAATTTAATACACTGGTCTGAAATAACTGAACTTTTCAAGGTAATGGGTCATGACCGGGCTACTTAAAAAGGCCCGGTGGGCCGCTGGTTGAGTATCGCTGCTCTACACATTTCCCTATGGCCTAACGCAACATGTCACCAGGACGCCTTAAGGCCTGCACTAACTAGGCCCGGGGCCACGCTCTTGGAGGGGGCCTCGACTCTGTCTTAACAAGACTTTGGTCCAGCACTTTTAGTCAAATATTATTCCCGTATTAATTCTCCGAAAAACAGGGAATTTCAAACTACATGTCATCTGGCAAAAGTGGTTAAAATGGCTTTAGTATGTAATGACCTTTGTCCATGCCTAGGCTTAGACCTAATACCATAAACGGTTATTCAACTCATTTAGTCAAAAGGCGGCTATAGGTCGAGCCGGTTTGCGCCTAGGTTTTGAGATTTTGAGTGGTGTACATTTATTTGTTTCAAATTACCGTTTGAACAGGTACTTGACAATGCATGTGATATACTGTCTACTTTTAAAGATATCAAGTAGGGCCTTCTTTTGCATAGGGGCCCAGGGCCTCAAAAAATCTTAAAATTTCTCTGGAGCCAGGGCCTCAAAGAGTCTTAAGATGTCCCTGCATGCCACAAGGAATTTTCTACTCAGTGAAATGAGTTCCAATAATGATTCTTTAAGATTCGTCGACGATTGCTTTTGCAACATTTGATATCTCTTTTTCAATTCCTACTATTAGCTCACACTCTCTATATATTTCTTTCTTTATCTTGGTGGAATTTTAAATCGTTAATAAAATACATTTTAAAGCGCTGAATTGAGCTGATATTTTATATACATGATTATTTTGGATGACAATACAGTAATTTTTAATTATAGTTAATAAAAATTAATTTATTAAAACTAATTAACCAAAGATTTACAAATACAGCCACGTTTGCATCATTTTTGGCGACTTGTGTCAAAACTTGAAAAGGTTTTTTTCTCACATTTTGAAGCACTCATTTGAGCTGAAATTTTCTATACACTATTGTTTTGGGTAAAAATACGATACTTCAATAATAATTAATTAAAATTAATTGACTGAAACTAATTATTTAAAGAATTACAGATACAGCCACGTTGGCTTCATTTTTAGCGACTTGGGTCAAAACTTTAAAAGATTTTTTTCCTCACGTTTTAAAGCATTTAGTTGAACTGAAACTTTATACACATGATTGTTTTGGATGACAGTACGATACTTTAATGATAATTAATAAAAATTAATTACCACTTAATGTTGTGATTCTGCCATATGTATATACATATTTATAGAAACATAACTTTTCAATAAAAAGTAGCTAAAATAAATAAAAATTTTTCTTTGTTGATCTAAGTAGAAATTGACATAATTTTTTTTGCATTGCTTGTTCTAACACAGGTTTACGTCCTCTTACTGGGTGAATTCTATGTTTCTTCGGACTTCTTAACCATTCCTTACAAAGCATCGAGCGATAGAGCCCTCTTAAGTAATTTCTGTCGGGTATTAAGCTCAAGAGCAGCTGTGAGTGATTGATATAATACAGCTTTACCAATACTGCGCGTTCTGGTAATGTCGTACATTTACTTGAGTTGGCTCGCTTCAGTTCAGAGCTGTGTACATGTTTTTGTAATTCAAATTACTGGGGCATTTGTCGATATGAAAGCAATAATTTAGATTTTGCTTTCATACTCGTGATTCTCGATTTGATAAGTTGCAACAGCGCCATGAATACCCTTATTGGTAATTTTGTGGATAATTTATTTATTTTGCGGAATCTTAGTACAGTAGAACGTCGCTTATCCGAACGTTTAGTATCCGAACGTTTAGTATCCGGGGCGTCAAACATCCGGACCAGTTTTTTTTGTCAACTACTTGTACTATATATGAATACGTTTTCGAAGAGTGGAATGCTCAGCAGTTGTTTCGCGTGAGGCCAAAAGTGACGGGAAAACCCAAAATCAGGGATATTTGGGGATTTTCAGTGTTGCTGCTTTTGCTGAAAACTCAACATGAAGGATGCCTGCTACATGTTAGCCGAAGCGTGGGCTCACTCGAAAGACAGAGCCTGAAAAATGCATGGAATAAGCTGTGGAAAGATTTAGAAGGCAAAAAAGACTTCAATGACGACCACAGGGAGGAGATTATCGACTTTGTCCAATCGATCCCAGAATTTCGAGAATGTGATGAAGATGTAGAAACCTGAATGATATGCGATGCAGAAGACTGTGGATTTCAAATGCTAAATGATGACGAGATTGTGACCCGTGCAAGAAGAATCCGACCCTATCAACGATGAAACGGATGAAGACGAGGGCAACAACAACAACGTAAGTAACAAGTTTTCATCAAATGTTGACGCGTTTTCTACGTTAGCTATGGAGTGGTACGAACAACAATCAGAGTGCTGTCCTACTCAACTACTGCTGCTTAAGAGAATCAGAGAACTTGCAGCGAAAAAATGAAGGTGTACAATGGTACAGCGAAAAATAAATCTGATTATTTTCCACAATAAAAGTAAAATTGCGACATTTTGCACCTATTTTGCTTTTTCTTCACATACGTTTCCAGCATGTGATGATTTTCAATATTCGTATGATGCCCGGTTTCAGATACTGCATGGATCGCATTTGGCTTTCCGTTAACTGAACAATCGCGTATCCGAGTGATGTCCGGTCCCAAATGATTCGGATAAACGACGTTCTACTTTATTTATTTCATCAATAGTTCTCAAGCCTAATTTGATGCAATTACTGTTGTTTGTTCAAGCTACAGGTGGCTCTGAATAGCGTCAATTAAAAAAATTCCTCCTGTATACATTCATGAAATAATTTCATTTAAAATAAACAACTATAAAATTGCCAATATTTGTGTGTGTGTGTGTGATGTTATTTTTAATATAAAAGCATACATCACCACTTAATGAAACTTCGGAATTATTGAGTTCAAACCTTTGATTAAAATAAAAAAAAATGTGATTCACATCAGTTTTTGTTGTTGGAACAAAAAAAAAATATATATATATATTCCACATAAATGTGTTCATTATTTTGCAAGCTTATATTCCAAAAGACGACTGAGAATTCTATGCGGTCTGTTGGTTAGAACTCGAAAACTGTTTTTTTAATAAAAAGAAAAAAAAATCTTTTACATCAATTGGGTTGCTTTTTCTTCACGCTAGAAAATATATTGCTAAAATTAATAAAAAGTCAATGTTCAATGATAAACATCTTAAAGGGAATTTGGAATTCTTTTTCTGGTTATTCGAAATAGAATGGAAGACATTGAAGGACTTTAAAGCAACTAAATCTGACGTAAGGCTTACGTAATGACAGAGAGCATTCTATCCAAGTATAGGGGGCTGCGGTAGCCCAGTGGTTAAGGTATCCAACCATGGCAGGCATGTCATGAGTTCGATCCCAGTACCACTAAAGACCCGCCGTGTAGGGCAGCGATGCACGTTAAATCTGTCGAGAGCTGAAACGTCCTCCCGTTGGTGTGGTGTGGTAGTTAGGAGAGGGGGTGCCAGCTCAGGTGTCGTCCACGTCACTTGACCATGGTTCAAAATTACGTGGTCCGTCGCCAAAAGCTCTCGTGTAGCTGAACAGTGCGACGTTAATATTAACTAACTAACTATCCAAGTATAGGAAATTTGAATGAATGAATGTTTCAAAAATAACGATATTAACTTTTAAGGAAATAGAAGGTAAAAATTAAATATATTAAAAATTAAGAAAAAATACATATCTCATGATTTTGGAAGATGAACGACTAAAAAATATCAATATAGCCTAAAATAATTTACTAAAAGCTTTAAGAATCATTACTGACTTCAAGGTCTGAACATTTTCTTTTAATAAAAAGTATACTTTATTTATCGACAATGAAACAAAGTCTATAAGGATACGGAATTTCTCTGTATGTGTAATAATTAAAATATCATTCATTACAGCAGGTTGATTGATTATTAACGTCGCACTGTTCATCTACACGAGGGCTTTTGGCGACGGACCACGCAATTTTGAACCATGGTCAAGTGACGTGGACGACACCTGAGCTGGCACCCCCTCTCCTAACTACCACCACACCAACGGGAGGACGTTTCAGCTCTCGACAGATTTAACGTGCATCGCTACCCTACACGGCGGGTCTTTAGTGGTACTGACTCGAACTCGTGACAAGGCAAGCCACGATCCGATACCTATACCACTCGGCTACCGTGGCCACTCATTACAGCAGCAATACATGTAAAAAATGGCCAGTTTTATAAAAGCAAATAAAATATTTTTTTTAAAAAAAAATGGTATCTTGTGTGTTTAAACTTACATTTGTCCTTTCATCAAGTGCGATTGGAATTTTGAAAGAATCATTCAATACAGCCTTTTCCAGCCATTCCAGAGCATTCACAAGATAAGGTTCCTTGTTTGTTGACTGACTTTCAGCTCCTGAAGGTGATAAATTTAAAAATTACCCCATAAGGAAGAAATTTATATTGTTAGTTAATGCATTCAATAGTCAAAAAATTTAGTATTTTTCAACCTTTTGGTAGTTGCAGAGTAATAATCTAGTTCATTTTTATATGGTTTCTTTTTATTAATTATTAAATAGCCTTTAAAATGAAATATATTATATGTCAAGTTAATACATGTGATATATATGGGCTTCTTCAGCTTCTTTTATATTTTAAGTCAAATGATAAATTAAATTTAAATACGTTCAAGAAATTTTTTTCTTAAAAACGACATTCTATTTTAAAGCATTTTTTCCCACTAATTTTATGGTATTATGTTAATTTTATTATAGAACTTCTATTCGTGGAAATTTTTTGGAGTGATAAAAACGTTCCTCTTAATTTTATATAAATTTTATAAATTAAATATTATAAATAGAGAATATTTATAAAATATATATAATTGTGTTACAAATATTTTAAAAATAGTTTTGAAATCTTCGTTTTTTATTTTGTACGCTATAGACCATCTCTTTTTAATTTGGTTTATCATTGATATGGTTAAGCAATTTTTATACTGCCATAAATTAAAATACTTTTTGCATTCTGTTCTTTTCTTTTAATTATTTTTACCTTTTAATTAAAATATTTTAGGGTATCATTCAAATTTTGGGAAAATAGAAAACGTTCCCCCCAGATTAAATCTTTCCATCAAACTCGATAATTTTTTTCAAAAAAATTAAATATTTAAGAATATGTGAGAATTTCAGTTTTAATGTACTCTAAGACATTATAAACAACAATCGATTGCAGAAGATTTTAGGGCGTAAAAGATTTAGGAGCATAAAAAATTGGAAGTTGAGAAAAAAGAGAAAAAAATTTAAAATTTCAGCGAACGTACCACCACTTAGCGAATTGTGAGAGGAACATTTCTGCCCCCAAGAGAGTAAAGACTGAAATGAAATCAACTGTGGAAAATGAACACCTTAATAGTTTGGTGTTACTATGCACTGAAAATGATATTACAATGGAAATTGATTACAATGAAGTTATTAATGATTTACTTGAAAAAAATCATTCGTTTTTCGAAGAAAATCTTCGTTGTACAAGTACAATGACAGTGACTCATCAAAGAATAAGGATGGCGGAAAGTAAAAGATAGTAAAGCGATAAGCGATGAAAAAGTTGATAAGAAACAAGTTGAAAACAGTTCATACATAAGGTATACTCAGGGCCGGCTCTAGCAGTTTTGCCGCCCCTCTCCTGAGCAAAAAGTTATAATTAAAAAAGATAAATTGTTCACATAGATACACACCTATAAAGATATAATGTATATTATTTTAAGCCAAATACAAATAATTCGAAATTGAGGACATAATTACCCGTTATTAATTAAAACGAACAAAATATACATAAGAGAAGGAATCGCTCATTTCAGGATGCCCATTTCTTCTAAAAAGAGTCTACTGATGGGTTTTTTACTTTATCGTTTATTTTACCTTATAGTAACTACTATCAAGGCTAAAATAAAACATCTCCTGTGACTCTCTACCTACAAAAAACTCTTACTGCCCTTGTCCCCTTTTGGGTAACTAACACTGGACGTCGTATGGGTGATAAAGTTGTACGTTTTTACCCCACTTTGGGATGGGGAGAAAGTTACTAGTGAAAGATGTGTAAACTTATCAAATTTCACGTTTGATTATATAATTCGGCATCTAACACTCTTAAGCTTCAACATTAAAGAAAACTGACATTAAACATGCAGAGTATAAAATAAGGAATAAGATACAATAAATGAAATACCAAATTCACACCCAATATTATTTCAGAAAATATATAAAATTTTTTTGTACCAAATATATATATATATATATATATATATATATACTGCTGGACAATTGCTAAGGACGGATCACAAATTGCTATGTAGCATAACATTAAGCGAGACATGAGGCCTAGTAGGATAAAATATAGTTGCCACACTGTTCAGGCATTAGAATAAAGAATATTTATTGTTCTGGAAAGTACAAAAGCTGTGAAACATCTGAAAGAAAAAAAAATGTTCATTTGATCTGCGTACGGAGAAATGGAACAATGCATCTAAAAGTCAGCAGGCACCTTAAAGAAAGGTATCAGTACGGGATATGTCCACCGTGGAGTGTGATGCAACATTCCACACGTCGTACCATACTTTGCACAACATTATCCAGCAGCTGTTGAGGCAATTTATCCCATTCCTCTGTGAGTGCACGGATGAGGGTGTTCTTGTTTGTCGGAGGATAGTTTCAACCAGCAACTTGCCTCCCCAAAGCATCCCACACATTTTCAATGGGGTTTAGATCTGGAGAATGCGCTGGCTATGCGAGACGTTGAATACCCTCGCTGCCTAGACAATCCTGAACAGCGAGTGTTCGATGTCATGTTGCGTTGTCGTCCATAAAAACAAATTTATCACCGACAGCACCACGGAAAAGACGAACATGAGGAAGTAGAACTTCATCAATGTATCGTTGGCCCGTCATAGTCCCATTCGCAACCACATGTAGGCGCGTGCGGCCATTGATCATGATGCCGGCCCACACCATGATACTGCATGTCGGATATCGGTCCTTTTCCTGGATATTTTCTGGACGATAAGCAGTACCACTCTCGCGCCAGATCAGTTGGCGTCTACAATCCGATGACAGACTGAACCTACTCTCATCTGAGAATAGTACGCATGCCCAGTCCTGTTCAGTCCAATTGTGGTGCTCACGACACCATTGCAAACGGGCAGTACGGTGCTGTCTGGTCAATGGGACACACACAACAGGTCTGCGTGCGTATAGTCCTCCTCCCCTCAAACGTCTGGCAACGGTTTTTCGGGAGATCTGCTTTCCTGAGGCAGCAAGAAACTGATTTGCCACCTGCTGAGCTGTGGTGCGCCTGTTCCTTTTTGCTGATAGGACGATATATCTGTCTTCTGCAGGCGTCGTACTTCTAACACGACCTCCCCGTGCCGTCTACTACACATTCCAGTAGTTTTAAATGACTTCCACAGCCGTGAAACAACGCTGTGAGCGATGTCGAACTCCCTGGCAACATCTGTTATTTTTCGCCCTTCTTCGATCTTTCCAATAATTCGGCCACGCATAAAATCATCTATGTGATGTCGGGAAGACATGCCAAAAATTTTAAGTTCGTCTATTAAATCTTTCCTGTAAAACTTTGACTTGAAACAACAATTGTCCACACGCGTCAAAACCTTTAAAGCTCTTATGAACGCTATCACGGGATGAACAGACGTGGGAAAAAATTTGCATACTCATACTTCTTCTTACTAATATCCCGCACTTATTCTAATTTTCCACATTTTGCTTCCTTTCATTTTGTGGTTGCTATGGATGATAGTGTTATCCGTCCTTAGCAATTGTCCAGCAGTGTATATATATATATATATATATATATATATATATATATATATATATATACCGTAAAATCCGGCGTATAACGCGCACCTATACTTTGAAGCTGAAGTTTTTAATTTTTAGGTATATTCGCCGCATAACGCGCACCCCCTCCCCCTCCTTATTTTTACGAAGAAATCTGAAATATTTGAAAAAATTGCTTTTATATTTTTGTCATTTATTCGAGGTATTATCCCAGACTTTAAAAAAATAATAGTACACTTCTAGAACAGCAACTTGTAGTAACTGGTAAGTAACTAAGTAAGTAACTTGTAGTAACTCTGGAAGGCAGATGAGCTTGGATATGTTATTACTCTTTCAACGAGAACTTCGTTGGGAGTAGTGTATTTAGTTCTATTTGTCAGAGAAATTATTCATGTCTATATTTTTAAGTTCACATTAGTAGAGTTTTATCCTGTTGTATCTGACAGTGAAAAAAAATTCAAATGATGGATTTAATGAGGTGCCTTAGAACTGTAGAACCAGCTAGGGAAATAAAAATATAATAACGGAATGAGCGGAATAAAGATATTCAATATTTTCACCTTCTGAAATGGAAGTAAATTTATTTCATTTTAAATATATTTTAATCATCGTGTGTGTGTGTGTGTGTAATAATTAACATCATAAACTCTTTTAGTTCATAAAGCAAGTCGTTTCTTTTAAGTAAACAGTGTTTCGATACATGTAAAAGTTATTTTTTTAATGCGCATCTCTTTTGTTATTTTTAAAGCATCGTTTTTATACCCGGCGTATAACGCATACCCTAAAGTTTCGATCTTATTTGTTATGTTCAAAGTGCGCGTTATACGCCGGATTTTACGGTTTTTTCAAATTCAATCCAAATGCCGCCTTTTGAATTTTCCGCCCCGGGCAGGGGTCTGGTCTGTCCGGCACTAGAGCCGCCCCTGGTATACTCTATTCTGTAATTGCAAACCGTTTCATTAATTTACTGTACTAATTTACAAAAAGGTGGAATTAATTTACAAAAGGGTGCTAATTTAGAAAAGGTCCGTGATGCCGTAAATAAGAAACGAACAAGAGTGGCCAAACCATACGACTATTATTTCCTTATTACTGTCAATTCATAACACGGCAAGTCCATAGGTGGTGAATAATGGAAAGACTTCAAGCAGCAAAAACAAAGAAAGACAGAAGAGTGAGAAAATTAAGGGAAAATCCCTTCCGAAACAAAACAGGAAAAGTAAGAACTGAAGAAGGAAGGAGTTACTTCAGAAATGGGGGAGCTATTGAAGTGCCTAAGGAGCCGGGAAGGTTAAAAACTGCTCTGCCGAGCCTTAGCAATTCTATATTTTTCAATTAAATAATTAAGCAAATACAAGAACACTAATTCATTTAAATGTATCTTAAATTACTTTAAACAACTATCTGTCTCAGATTATTTTGAAATTCTCATTTTACTTACTGAGCCATGTTTGACAGATACCAAGTTCCTTGTACGTCGTATCCTTATCTGCAGGTTCTAAAATGTCTTGAGATTTTATAAAGCAAGCTTGTTTGCAGAAATAGAATCCACTGAAAAAAAGAAACATCGTAGATTACAAACACATTTAAAAATTAATTTCAAAATTTTAATCCAGTGCGAACTTGAAGTATTTATAACAAATTGTTAAAATCAAATTTAATAATTTTAATTTAATTTCTTTATTTTTATTATCATAGGTGGGGGGTTACTCAAAATATAATGCTCCGAAATAGGGGTCAGCAACCTTTTAGCTGTAGTACCAATATGATTCAGACGGCCCCACAGAACATTTGAAACATTTAAATTCCCTCGATTATACATGCTGAGTCAGAGAATATAAGTAAATAATATATATATAGATAGATAGATAGATTTTTTTACAATTTTATTATGTATTAATTTTGCATCATTTAAAAACATTTTTAACATAAAAATAAACAGCATAAAATATATAACTATTTCATCAACAAAAAATTTTTTAAAAAAGAGACAATGCAAAATATGTATTTCCCTTCATTTTTTAATGCAAACCTAGGGCTAACACCACTCTACAAACATTCACACCGCAAAATCCGGGGTATGATGTTTGATTTTCAATTCAACACGATCTTGAGCCTTTAAAAAGAAATTGTTTAATAATTTATTTGCGGACTCGCGAAATATTTTTCTTATGAGAAAAGATTTTTTTTTACTTTTATATGTAGAACCAAGAGCAGAAAGCAGAGTACATGCAATTTTCTCTCTTCAAACAATTAAATCTCTCCAGCAATGACATTCAATAATTTACAAAATAGCTGCAAATTTATCTTTAGATAATTTGCTTTCAGATTTTTTCGTAATTCTGCAAATATCCGTAATTCTGAAGATGTCTGTCAACTTACAAATTTTTCAACTTCCATTCACTCAAAAATCGACAAACTTGTAGAGTAGTGCAAAGTGTGTCACTAAGAATTGTACCGCGTGCCATAGGTTGCCAACCTCTGCTTCAGAATGTATTCGAAAGAAATATATAATTAATATTCTCACGTGCAAACAAATCTCGTCTCGTCGACGCATGCATAAGCACATTGTTCCTTGGAGTCGGCTGCAGGAATAACTCTCACATCTGGATCAGGTGTTCTAACTTCTCCTTCAAATTCGAGGGTAAATTGGGCTAAAAATTTAAAAAAATTAATGTATTTGAATTTTTTAGTAATTATAAGAATATAACGTACCGTTTACGATTTTTTTAAAACTCTTTTTGCTTTTAACTGTGAATTACGAGCGCGGAAAAAAATCCTTTATAACGTGGTTTTCGAATAATTTTTGTTTAACTCTTTCATGCACTGAATTTTTGACAAACATAATGCACTAGAGGGAAATAATTACAAATATTTTAGATAAACCTCATAAAATTATAATTATTGAGCAAAGCTAGTACATATTAATAATATTAAACATCTTTTCAAATAAAGGGTGCACAAAGTTTTAAAAAATAGGTGGTACATATTTTGTACCATCACACTTCCAGCAACATGATAGTTCTGGAAACATGGTTTTTTCTTCCCTAGGCACAATAGAATTTTGTAGAAACAACTCATCCATTCTGTTATTTTATAGTTGGAAAATAAATAAATTCACTTCTTCGTCTTATACTGTTATTTATCCTATCAAAACATTTTCATTTTTTCCTAATCTAATATTGTACGCTTAATTTTAGTATAGTCCTAATTTACCTAATGTTAGTTTTAAAATTTTAAGTATTCTGTTCTATGCATTATTTTATTTTACCTAGTTTTTATTTAGTCAACATATATAAGAAAAGTGTATTAGTTGTATTTATTTTTCCTGTACACCAGCTACAGCTCATTCAGAACATTTGTGTAATTATGTATATGCTCTGTTATTTAATAAATATTATTATTTTTAAAAATTTTAACTTACAACAAATATATCTGGCACAATAAACATGTCCATTATTTCGAAAAAATAAGTGAAACGCATTTTGCATTTGTACAGATGACGGCCTTCAATACAGCGTGATGGTATATTTTTGGGGTTCTCGTATTTTCAAACTAGCAATGCATATGTGAGGTACTAATTATTGTAAATTATTATCTACACTTAGTCACAAATTATATGTATTTACCTTATTTGTATCAAATATCACAACAATATCTTTCATTTATACTAAAAATACACAACACAGTTACTTCCAAAAAATACCATCGAACAGACCTACAGCTGATCAAAGAACTGCATAAACCTATTGTACACAATTAGTTTCTGACATCTATTGGAAACTTGAGTAACTGCTAAGAGTTGACTTCTGTGGTGGTTCAGAGAACGTATCATCTAGCATAAATTTCTGACGCATTCAAACAAATGGTACATTTTATGAATCACCACACAATAAACGAATAAGAATTGGTGGTACAACATATGCACCACTAAGTATGAAAGAGTTAAGCACAATTTTATTTCCTTTTTAACTCGAAACAAATGGGCTAACACAGATTTAATTTTATCGTCAATTCTCTTTGCTATGTGATATGTTTTTTTTTAAATATTTTTCCATTCTATTGAAATCTTTGTTAAAAATTATACTTTTTGAGAGTTGTGAATGTATTCCATTAAATCTGTACCATCAAAGCCCATAAATCTTATACAATCACGAGAAAAATTATTCCATCACCCAGAAGAAGATGTACCCATTAGAGGAAATTTGGTAGGCGTGTTTATATATATGCATCTCTCTCTCTCTCTGAAAGATGACGTCGATTAAAATTTCTCGCTGGGGCATAAATGTGGCGCTAGTAGCACCATTATGAACATGCAAATAAGGTTTGCTTTAAATACGTGGTGCGCATTATTTATCGTTTAGATATGTCGTAGCGAGTTGATATTAGTCAAAAATGCATTTAACCTCCTAACCAAGGGTATCTAACTCAAAGAAACAAGGTTTAACTTTAGGTGACCCGCTAAAAAATCAATATTCGTAGAAACGTAAGTTTATTTCGAATAATACATTATAATAAGCATAAATAAAAGAGCAAGCAACATTAAATGTTTATGTCCTGACACTTGACATTTCATCTCTGCTACTATCTTTCCTAGTTCGGGAGAAATTTTGACATTTTATTATGTATTATTGTGGGCCGATATACTGATTGGGCGGCAAAAAAGCTCGTCGTGGCCCCATAGATTTTGCTCCAATTGAGCACGAATGGGCCTTAAGGCAGGAGCCAACTGTCCCCGGGCCCAGGGCCTCGTTTCGTTCCCAACTCTGTCTTAATCAGAGCATGATCCAGATAAGTTTAATGGTCAAATATTATTCCCGTACATATTCTCCGAAAAACAGGGAATTTCAAATTGCATGTCAACTGGCAAAAGTAGTAAACTTTATTAGTATGTGATGACCGCTGTCCATGTCTAGGCCTAATACCATAAACAATCATACAACTCATTTAGTCCAAATGGTCTGTGCCTAGGTTTTTGAGATTGTGTCGTGCACATTCATTTGCTTCAAATTACCGTTTGAACGAGAATTTGACAATGCATGCTACATACTGTCTACTTTTAAAGATGACAGGCAGGGCCTACTTTTGCATAGGTACCCAAGGTCTCAAAAAATCTTTTGATTTCTCTGGTTCTAGAGCCTCAAAGAGTCTTAAGACGTCCCTGCGAATGGGAGCGTCATCTACAAACAGTATTAACCGCTCTTATATTGACCAATCTAGGGCAACAGGCATGGAACTTCATCCCCCAAACTGACATCCGACACCAGTAAGACAAATGCATGTATGTTTTCATGCTTGCATTCAAAATTCTAGTGGTTAGACCGATTATTAATGTCCCATCATTTCACATTTAAAGTGGATTTTCTCGCGCTTACATAAACCTCTGATCTTGAACCTTAAAACAGTTAAATCTATTACCTATTCAAATGGACTGCCGAAAAATTTCGTTACACGACAATAATTTTTTATTGGGGTGGAATTTTTTTTCATCAGTGAATTTATTTTGAACCATTTTCAGATTTTGAAAAGATGTGGAGATGTGTTGATATAATTAAGTATCATCATATATTTTAAAATTACTAAGGTGACCAATCGTCCTCCCCTTTTTTAAGCTCTTTCCTTCTTCGAAAAGCGTCCTCCTTATTGTCCTCTTTTTCAATATTTTAAAACTAATCTGTTAATCTCTGTATTCTGAGATGCTAGGCCGAACTGTTACACGTCATATGCCGGTACAGTATGAATTATCAGAGATATTAATGTATTTTGTACTCATACAGATATCGAAAACGGTGTTTAGTTTTTATAAAAAGAAATGCCTGATATTGAAATCGATGACAATTGTCTGTTTGAAGAAATTAGAAGCATGTTGAATTGCAGCACGAATTGGCATATTGAAATTCATAAAAAGATGGGTGGAAACATTTAACTCTTTCAAAAATGAACACATTTCATATGAAAATTTAGTTATTCTTGTTAAATTTACGTTGTGCTGCTCTGAAACTTATGCAGCAATTGAGAGAGTTTTTTCATTGGTAATGATTTTTGGACAAGTGAGAAATCAAGATTGAATGTTCAGCATTCAGCTGTAGCATTTTCGGTAAAGTTAAATATGAAAGATATTTCTTGCTCCGAAATTTCCGATATATTAGAAAATGATAAGTTGACAAAAAAAATCATTCCATGGAAAAAATACTTGTAATAATTAAAAGGGATGTAAGCATAATTGGTGCATTTTTATTTGCATTATTAAAATGTTTTATATATTTAAGTTGTAATTTTTTCTTAAATTTTTCGTCCTCCTTTTCATTGTAAGAAAATTGGTCACCTTAAAATTACATACATATAACATGCAACATTGTATGATTCACATTGTTTCATTTCAACTGGTTAAATTTAATAATTCTATATAAATGTACTTTATTGAATAGAAATCAATTTTTAGTCTAATAGTAAATAAATCGCGCTTCCACGGCACTGGTTCGGGGTTCAAATCCCGGGCTGAACAAGGTCGGCTCAGTCTTTCACCCCTTTAATGGGTCGATAAATGAGTAACCAAGCTTGCTTCGAAACTGAACACTGGGGGTTTCGCGTCAGACTGACCACTTGATTGAAACATCTGCACATGCATCCCAGCGTCTACAGTCACGTAAACTGAGATAGGCACAGTAGGCCTTGGCAATCATGGGTGAGCCACTGAGTTTAGTAAATAAATACGAAACTAAGTAGCGCATTTCGAAAAATTTTATCCTTTTTGATGAGTGAAAAGAATTGTAAAAACGGAATTTTTCTACCTCAATTTTGTTAAAACTCCTTCTTGATAGAAATTTTTTATACCGCATTTATCCTTCAGTTAAACTTCACATTATCAAAATTTTGTGCATTAGGATTGTGTATAAAAAGGATCATTGCAAAGTTTAATGATTTTTTTATTTGCTTTCTTTTGATTATACGTCCAGTGGTCGAGTGGTAGCGTATCGTGTTTCCACACCACATGTCCGGGTTCTATTCCCGGGCTGGGCAAGGTCGATTCACCCTTTCATCCCTACTGAAGTGGGTCGATAAAATGAGTACCAAGCTTTCTTGGGGACTAAGCACTGGGGGTCTCGCTTCAGGCTGATCATCTGATCGGGACTTCTGATCATGTACCTCAGCGCCAAATGGTCGCGTACACTGGGAGGGGTGTTGAGCCATTGAGTTTGAGTTTCTCTTGATTAAAAAATCACAAATTTAGGAAACTTAAAAAAAAAACTTGTTTTTTTAATGATAAGGTGCTTTACGACAAAATTATTTCATACTATTAGCTATTATCCTGTTTAACATTGTCTTATATTAGTTTTAATGGAGTCGAAGATATATTTTTTTGTGTTCACATGCAATATTTTAAACAGGAAACTTACCGAGTGCAGGAGGTCTTTCCAGCATAAGAGCAGTGACGAAGACTCCAGTTGATTTGTAATCAATCTGAAAATAAACAGCTCTTTTGATGATGGAAATTTAAAAATATATATATATATATATATATATATCTTTATATAAAAAAATCTTCTGAGCGTGTGTATGTCACTAAA
This sequence comes from Trichonephila clavipes, assembly GCA_019973935.1. NCBI lineage: Eukaryota > Metazoa > Arthropoda > Arachnida > Araneae > Nephilidae > Trichonephila > Trichonephila clavipes. The sequence continues at coordinate 833,717 of BMAU01003548.1, forward strand.
CTCCTCCTAAACGGCTGGACCGATTTCGATGAAATTTTTTGTGTGGGTTCAAGTAAATTCGAGAATGGTTTAGATTCACAATTCGATCCGATATCGCAATTAGTTAAAAAGATATTAAATAAGAACCTTAAAACGCATAATTAGTACCATTTCTCAACGCCAGGGGAAAATTCGGAACTTCTTTTTTTTTCAGGCGTTTTAAAACGCGATCTAATTTTTTTCATGAAACTCACACAAAAAATAATTACAGATTCGTAAAGATCATTTATTTCACCACGATATGCTATAATTTATTTTACAAAATAATTATATTTTGTATTTTTTACGATTTTTTTTAAAATGAGTCGAAATCGGTTCCTTTTTTTGAATACAAAATTCTAAGTTGCTCCCCTCGCACTTTCTTTCGCGTTAATGAAAAAATATTTTACACTAAAAAGTTCACGCTTTTCTCTTTTAGAATCAGTCATTTAAAAAGTTTAATGTTAAAATCTGTTTTTTTTACGATTTTTCAAAAAATACTCAAAATTTTATTTAAATACTTAATAACTTCTTTATTAATAAAAATAATCTCGCGAAACTTTTTTTCCGTGTGTAGAACGATATTATACGTACTCTGTACAAAGATTGATTAAATATCTTAAAAATTACGGTTTTTAAATAAAAAAAAATTTGTTTTTCGTTTTTTTCCTTTTTTTGCGACAAATATGTAAGCATTACTTTTTTTAAAGTTTTTTGTTTAAAAATTTTTTTATCGTTGTTTGCAATCGATATATAAAGTTTGAAAGCATTAACTTAAAAATGAAGCCCGAAAACAAATTAAAACTTTAAAAAAAAATCAATTTTACAATAGCTCTGAGAGGGTTGTGAAGTGTTGAAGGGGCAGATAAAAATTCTAATTTTTGAACTAGTAAACATTCAGACTTGAAGTTTGGTAAGCGTTTGCTAAGTAGAAACCCGCTAAAAACGGGTTTTGTGGAAATCAACTTCCAAGAGGTTCTAGATTTTAAAAAATTTCATTTTTTAGTGGTTAGACCTACTGATTTGAAATTTGACCCGCATCATTATTTTGATGAGTAGAGATCCGCTAAGAAGGGATTTTACGGAGTGAGTGAGTGAACATTGATGTCGCACTATTCAGTTACTCGAGGGCTTTTGGCGACGGACCTCGTAATTTTTAACCACGGTCAAGTGACTAGGGCGATTCATGAGCTTGCACCTCCTTCTTCTAACTTTCATATCACACCAACGGGAGGACATTTCATTTTCGATAGATTTAATGTGTATGGCCCTCCAACACGGCGGGTGTTCAGCGGTACTGGGCTCGAGCTCACGACACGCCGGCCACGAGTCCGCTACCTTGACCGCTAGGCTACCGCGGCCACATGGATTTTACGAAAATCCACTCCAAAGGGTGTTGCAATGGGATAAAGGGGCGTTATAAAAATTCCCATTTTTTAACTATTAGACTTTCAAGCCTGAAGTATGGTAAGCATGTTTCTTTTGTTGAGTAAAAATCCGTTAAAAATGGGAGCTGCGTTGGCGTATAGATTTATATAATCTCCTTTTTCAACTTTTAGACTTACAAATCTGAAATTGGGTAAGCAAGTTTCTTTTGTTGAGTTGAAAGTTTTGTGGAAATCCTTTCTCAGAGGGGGGTTGCCGGGTGTCACAAGGGCGTATAGAAAAAAAAAGCCCATTTTCGAACTATTAAAACTAAACACTAGAAATTTGGTAAGCATGTTTCTTTTATTGAGTATAAATTTGCTAGAAAATTTTTCACAGAATTTGACTCCTTAAGGGAGTTAATGAGAGGAGTTATTATTTCTCCCAGACATTTTTTTACTGGATTAAAAATTAATTCAATAATTTTTTAACTGTTTTTATTTGGAACTGCCATTTTGCCTTATAAAAAAAGATATAATCATTTTTTTTATGGTTTACAAACGCTATCAAAGAATTTCTTATTGGTTCCTACCTTCCACCTTTCCCCCTTTTTTCATTAAGTTGGTTTTAAAATAAAGGATTGAGCAATTTTTTAACTTTTTTAATCCAGTAAAGAAAAGAATACTTCTGCATAGTTGTATTTATCATCTCAAATCGGAATAAAAAACATTAATTTAAAAGTGAAAAATATAGTAAGCACACTTACGCTTAGTAATGGAATTCTCATATCAGATACATTAGTGATTTCCCTTATTTTTAATCGTAATGATTGCTTCACAATATCGTCTACTTTCTCCATTTTGGCTGCTAAATCTGAATCAGCTATAAGGAAATTTAAAAATTTTAAATTGGAGAAAGAAATTTCGAGAAAGAGTTTCAGTACTTTGAAACATTTTTAAGATTAAGAAAAACCATAATAAAATTATTTAAAATCAGTTTAAAAGCTCAACATTGTAATTTTTCAATGATTTCTACACATATAATACTGAATATAATATTCAAAATTTAATTGTAGTGTTTCAATCAATTAATTGTTTAATAAAAAATAGTCAGTTAAAAAAGACTGAATGTGAAGATGAGTTTTATTCAATTCCTACTATTAGCTCACACTCTTTATTTATTTATTTATCTTGGTGGAATTTTCAATCGTTAATAAAATACATTTTAAAGCACTCAATTGAGCTGAAATTTAATATATATGATTATTTTGAATGACAATACAATTATTTTACTATAATTAATAAAAATTAATTGATTAAAACTAATTATTTAAAGAATTACAAATACAACCACATTGGCATCATTTTTGGCGACTTGTGTCAAAACTTGAAACGGTTTTCTTCTCACGTTTTAAAGAATTCAGTTGAACTGAAATTTCATATACACGATTGTTTTGGATGACAATACGATAATTTAATGATAATTAATAAAAATTTATTACTACTTAATGTTGTGATTCTGTCATATGTATATACATATTTATATTAATTGTAACTATTTAATAAAAAGTAGCTAAAATAAAATTTTCTTTGTTAATCTAAATAGGAATTACCTTACAAATTTTTTTTTATATTACTTGTTTATCAATTATGTACTACGAAAATTTTTTAGAAAAAAACAATTTAGACCAACCAATTCGTCGCCAAATGCCGTAACATCCAGCCAATAATGGAAACCTTTCCCACGCTTGTTCGAACATTATAATAATAACAATGACAATTTTTGGCGACATTTTACTAATTGGAGATGTCTTTTCGTTTGACAAATTGGTTGACCATATAATACGCAAATACCAAAATGTTCAATTTTTCATTTGGTATAAAGAAAAAAAAATTACAAATATTCCAATTATTATGACAAAAAAATTAAGTTATGTTTTTTGGAACTTCACGTGAAATCTAAAAATAGATCAACTTACTGTTCAAGAGCAAAAGGAAATAAGACTTTGTCTCCATGGTCGGAAAGCACCTTTCTAGTTGAAAGGTTTCATACATGGAAGGCCAGATATAATCGTCGAAAGCATGGATGTTGTATTGCAAGTTGATAGCAATCTAATTAATAAAATAATTTTTCACATTTCATACTCATACTTAGATTGTACCGGAAAAATATAAATATATTTTTTCCAATCTACGATCTATGTTGTCTTTATCTGTCCGCAAAAAGAAGAATAGAAAGTAAAAAAAAAACTATAGTGTAATTATACATTATAATGTGTAACTAAAATGCATCTTTATGTATTGTAATTATAAATACATAGATTGAATACTTTTGGCTAAACATTTATATACATACTCTTAAGGTATCCGACTACGTTCGGAACCATGATTTTCAATAGCGCATCAATGGATAATTTTTATGATATTTAGTGTCACTTAGATTAGAATATATGCATAAAATTGTTTTAAGGACATTTTGACAATTTTTTTTAATTAAATACAATATTTTGGCAAAACATTAACTTAGAATAATCTTTTTTCCAAACGTTCTCCTTTTGTGAAAAATACTTCTATTAGAACAATATTTTGCCTGTATATAGCTCAGACCTCTGTTCAGAGGCTCAACTAGAATTTTTGAAATATATAACTTAGAAATGGGTTTATTCATATTTTACGGCAACAAAGGGGAGCAATTTTAAGAAAAAAACGTGAATAATTATTTCAATGGGTGGTAACTCTGAAAATAATGTGAATTTTTCAAAAATTCTACTTGAGCCTCTGTAGAGAGGTCTGAGCTACATACAGGCAAAATATTATTATAATAGAACCATTTTTCATAAAAGGAGAACATTTGGAAAAAAGATTATTCTAAGTTAATTTTTTGCCAAAATATTATATTTAAATAAATCTTTTTTGTCAAAATGTCCTTAAACAATTGTATGCATGTATTCTAATCTAAGTGACACTAAATATCATAAATGTTATCCATTTATACGCTTTTGCAAAATCACGGTTCCGAACGTAGGCGGATACCTTAAAATACATATGAATGAATGATAAAAAAATTTAAAGTTACATCTTTTTTTTACTGGTCGTCAAAAAATATTCCTAAGAATGCTTAAAAAACAGGCCGTCACATGAGTGAACCCCCTTAAATGACTTAATTAACCCAATATATATAAGTAACGCCTTAATTTAGTTCATTTTAAGATTTCGTTATTATTTTCTAAAAAATTAGCATATTCCAGAGTCAATCAAATAAAAACGAGTTCTACTTAAAATATTGCACCATCATCCGTACGAAGAATACTAAAATATTCACAGATTCGTTTTCAGATGTTCTGTTTAATATTTACTGAATATTCAAAAGGTGTCAAACAGGAACTCACGTTAGTTGGAGTGTCCCATCCGGTTATAATGTAGTAGATAGGAATTCGGGTTTCTGTTTCACCATCAACAGCGACTTCGTAATAATCCTGAAATAAATGGTTCATGAATTATAGAAAAAAATTCGACAAATGAATTCAATATTTGAAAATAAGTGCTGTTTTTTTATTTGCGTAATTTTATTTGCTAATCTGTGTTCAGGTGGGGATTCAGATTTACGTAGAATTTTTAAACGTAGTACTGAAAAACGTTAGACTTTTACTAATTGAGCTAAATTCATGTGACGTCATAGTCAAATGATAACTGCAATTATGTTTTTCCAGCCAATTAGTTCACGCACTTCGCTGTTGCCAACTTTTGTTTTTTGCTGAAACTTTCTTTTGAAAAGTATTTGTCAACAATATCAATGCCCATAGGTAAAAAAAATGCGCTTGATTTAAAAATGCACGTTCAATGTGGGATTTTTATTTTTAAATTTTGAAAACTTTTTCAAGGGTCTTAATTTTTAAATATCTTTACCTAATTATCAAATTTGAAATTTTTCTGAACTTCACAATTATAGAACAACAAGTTCATGTCTAATGTCAGTTCTGAATTCAATGGAAAACACGTGATTGCATTTATTACGTGACAATCAGGAATCTGTCAGTCAATCAGTCACGTGATTGCCACGTGATAGTCATGGATCAACCACTGAGCTGCGGGACTTTTATGTGCCGCTTTTTTTTAATTCTCAATTATACTCTGTTTTAACATTATTTCCCAAATTTTTAGATATAAAAAATGATTGGGTTCGTAATTCATTTACAACAGATATGTCTGTTTATGAATTAACCTGAAATGAACAGGAAGAATTAATTTCGCTCTGCAATAATCAAGATTTTATTTTAAAACATTCAGAAGAGTCAATTAATTCATTTTGAATTATAAAGTTAGAGGCGATTATCCCATAATAACCAAAAAAACCTTTAAAAATATTGCTACAATTTTTTGCATCTTATTTGTGTGAATTCGGATTTCCATCATTGACAAATTTAAAAGTTAAAAAAAGATTGTATGAAAGTAGATGATGAAATGAGAGCGTCATTATCACACATTTTTACGACCAAATATCAATGAAATTATCACAATCATCAAGCTCAAATTTCGTATTAAGTGTACTCTTATAATTAATTTGTAATTAACCCTCTCGTTGGAACATCAATCTTTTTGCCGCTCTTACAAACATCCGTCTGACAGACGGGTATACAAATTTTTTTGAATTTTCTTACCTTAAGGACCGTTTTAAATGTCCTTATCGCTCATGAAATTGAGTAGAGTTTTTAATATTTAAGTCTTTATGAGGCACACTATATTAATATATTTTTGTCACAAGAATTGTCACTAGTATTTTTATAAAAACTTATTAGAAATTATTTATATTGCTGAAAAAATAATTAAAAATAATAATACCAAAAATGAAAAAACTATAGAAATATCCGTATGATAGACGGTGATAAATAAGAAAAATCGCACATATCGTGAGTTGAAAAAAATCGCCAAGGACCACCACGTGATCCTCTCACTGGGTAGAGTCCAACTGTAGTTGGGCATCAAAGCAAATGTTCCGGTCAGAGTGTTAATTACTCAATAAGCAGTTTGTTGCCTTTTTCGTACGTATTATTTTATTTAGCATTGAAAGTTATTGTCACAAACTATTTTAAATAGTGAATTACAGATAAGTAAAATTATTTTAAACTTCTTTTATTGTTAAAGTTTCACCAAATTTTGAAATTGTTAAAAGCGTACCGCAACAGAAAAAAGGTTGATAATCACTGATCTAGTTCATTCCTTATTCAGAGGTTTTTAGAATGTATTCGAACATCTTAAATTTCTTAAAACAAATAAAAATATATCTAAAAATTGGAAAAATTGCTTAGTATTTTTTGTCATCGAATATCATTAAATATTATACAATTTAATATTTTAGTAAAATATTTTTAGATCTTAGAAATATCTAATTTTGCGCATTTTTAAATGGCTAAAAAAGATTATAAACTTACCGGGGAGAAGAAAACTGTTACTACCAATTTTGCCAAATTTTTTTTCATGAAAACTACATCAGTCTGAATACTTTCATAGGAATCTGCCCAGATGCCTCGAATCAACCTCTAAAAAATTTGAATTTGATAAGTAAACAATGAATACAATCGTGCGTATAGTTAATAATTAAGATTATTGCTTAAGTTTTAAAATCAAATGCAATAAAAATATTAAAGGATAAGAAATTATAAAATTTGATTATTAAAAAAATTACATTATTTCGAAGAAAAGCTGATTTTGGGTTAAAAAACATTTGAATATGTAATCTGACTAAAAAAATAAGCAACACACAGTGAAATTGTAAGGACGCCCGCCCCCCTCGGGTGCCCTTCTCCTTGATTATCAGCGTGAGCTAGAGGTGTAGGATAACAGAAGAACTAGAAGCAGACATGATCTTAATACGACTTTATTAAGATCTTTAACTTAAACGTCTAACAGATTAGATAATAATAATATATGTGAGGGAATCTCTACGGTGGCTAAACACACAATATATATAATACTGAAATAACGTAACCCGGACCACTATCAATACTAACTTGCCTAAGCTCTCTGCCTAGACTATCACAGATCCGAATATTAAATAATCATTCCTACCTTTAATGTTGTCTGAAGTAGTGATCACAATAATCCTAGATGAAGTTGCGTATTTACTGGAGTGCAATGGTATGCACCGTGACTTAAGGGCTCTCTATCACGTATAATTTCTGTTTGCTGTCACTTAACGTTTTCCAAAACCTCTTCACGCTTGAACCACGGATTGTCTTTACATTCCTCAATCCCCCCCCAGCTTACTCTAACTTCTGATATTTAAAAGCTTCCTAATTTGCATCTTTCCTTCACGCTTCACTTCTTGGATTTGGTTGGAAAAAGAGTTGCCATTAGTTCTGGATCCAAAGAACCCAAAGGACATGTTAATGAAAAGACGCGCGAGCCCGTCACAAAATTAGCAAAGCTCTTGAACAAAAATAGTTAGAGGTACAAAAACTGAGAAGAGCAGTGAAATGCGTAAGGAATTCCGCAGTAAAATATTTGCATAGCCACACATAATTCTGCGCAATGTGATAGGTATAAGAACAGGTTCATTTCAGCAGTTGCTATTTCTACCGTTGCGTTGGATGTTATGTTTGTCTGGTACTCATTTTTTTCCTAAATTTCTGAAAATGAGTCGTTGATAGCATTTGATTAAAAACATTCTCTGGTTAGAAACCGGTCGGATCCATTGTGGGGAACGACCGTAGGAGGTTCCCAAACCTTAAATGTCAATCAGAGGATCATCAACCGCTTGTGGAATCGCTATCAATACATTGCAGTACTATATTGAATACACTATCAGGCAGACCTGGTGATGGACGTCCTAAGGTTACAACAGTTGACGAAGACTATTAACTGTGTGTTTAAGTTCAGTGTTATCGGAGGAGTTCAACCCATTAGCTTTGTTAGAGCGTTGAGACATCATCAGGCGTAGCGGTATATCGAATAAACTGCTGCGTGAAAGTCATCTGTATTCCAGATGACCATCAGTTCGGGTGTCGTTGACTTCGTCTCACAGAAGAGCACTGTTGCAGTGGACTCTAGATCATATTCATTAGACACCACAACAATATAATCTAAAGTATTGTTCATCGATGAGTCCTTATTCTGTATGAACAACGATTCCCGATAGATGCTATTATGGAGAACCCTAGAAACTTGACATCTAGCTTATAATGTAACTGAAAGACAGCTACAATTGTGATGGGGGCATGGTTTGGATAGGGGATATGTAGTGGTCAAACTGATCTCTATGGTTTTAGTCCCGATTCAGTAACAGCAGTTATTTATCGATATACAATCTTTGACCCATGTATTTATCCCTATATAGCAACCATGGGTTCTCATGCTTTGTTTATGGACGATAACGCAAGAGTACATAGAGCTCACGCTGTCAAAGAAATGCGTGGAATGGGAAACACTGCTTCGAATGGAATGGACAGCGCGTTCGCCCAACTTGAACCCAATAGAGCATATTAGGGCAGTGTTCCTCAAACTGTGGGGCGCGCCCCCTTAGGGGGCGTGACAACTCTACAAGGGGGGCGCGAGCCTATTGAAAAGTCGAGAACAAAAGATTATTTAAAAAAATTATTAATTTACTGAAAGTAAACAAACAAAATACATTCTGACATAATAAAAAATAAAATACACATTTACACTTATATTTTACACTTATAAATATGTCAGTGCTACACAATGCATTTTATAATTAATTTAACAATTCTAAGTTAAAACAAGTTTATTAATTACCAGTGACCCCATGGGTTTGTCATATATATAATTTATAACAAAAATTAATACTTATCTTGATAATTTTTGTACGGTTTATAATTAAACCTTGACTGACGATCATAAGTTTCGCGATTCGCTTCCCTATGCCAGCCGTTTTCCACGTAGACATGCGTATGTGATGTATTGGGGGAGGGGGAGGAATAAAGGAACAAAAATAATCTGGAATAAGTAAATCCTTCACAAACATTGTCAAGGTCCTTTTATTGCATTCCAAAGTCTTGGAATAATTTTACGGATAGCTGTGCACTGAAAAAATCTTACTTCGGAAAGACGTATATATACGTCTGGAGAAATAAAGACTTTGGCTTAGCGAGACGTTTATGTACATGGGGGGGGCGGGCTTAAGAGGAAAAAGTCGTATCGTAGTTTTAGCGTCAAAGTATAGTATTATTGAATTCAGTACATTGTTATTGTATGGAGGGGGCGCGATGGAAATTATGATTGAATATTGGGTCGCGAGTACTGTAACTTTGAGAAGTACTGTATTAGGGGCATAACCGGGAAACGAATTTCTGTTTTGTGCAATCCCCCACCCACCGAAACCTTTATAACACATCTTCGAGACTGAGCACAGATCCCATAACGTATGATTGACGACCTGGTTGCCCGTATGAATCGTCGTTGTCGAGCCTGCCTCTCCAGTAGAGGGGATCTTGCGCCCCACTGATAAATGTTTACAACTAAAAAATTATTTGCACAAGTTAGGGTATTATTGCTTACGCTGTTTATTTGAAATCCAAATGTTATTTTTTGCGTGGCATTGCCTCTTCTTCTGGTCAACGAAATGAGAAAATTTCATAGTGTTTCAAATAATAGTTTTCATTTTACTATCATTTTTCTGTTCGTTGCTTATTTATTTTAGATACAGTGAAGACTACTTTAGAATATGTCAATGTTAAACTTGAGATAATTTTATAAGAATGACAATTATTTTAATTGAAATGCATTTACTTTTAACTTCTGTTAAGTCAGTGCTTCCCAGACTTTCAATGTTTGCGACCCAATTTTCCGTCAAAGTTTTCATTACAATAACAATTCGGAGTGTAGCTACTGCCGTATCAATGATACGGGGTCCCAAGCTCTTAGGGCGCCAAATAGCGCATGCAAAAAATCGCAAAAGTTAAGGAGACACTAGCAAGGGACCTCCAAGGATTTTTGATGCAGGGCCCACTCAAGACTAGCTACGTCACTGAGAACAATGTATTGAATGCAATAATAATGTACTTTAATGCTTAAGTTACAATATGACTAATTATTAACCGTAAAAGTTATCAAGATAAGTTTTAAATTCTGTATATGGCAAGCCCATGGGAGTCGCTAGTAATTATAAAACTTGTTTTTAATTTATTATTGATAAATTTATTATCAAATACTTTGTACAGTATAATACATTTATAAGTATATTATATCATTGTGAATGTGTATTTTAATTTTTATTATGTCAGAATGTATTTTGTTTTGCTTCCTTCCAGTAAATTAATAATTATTTTAAATATTTTGTTTTGATTTTTCGATATACCCGCGTAAGGTTATCACGCCCCACAGTTTGAGAAATGCTATGTTATGTGTTAATTATTATCCTGTTTGCCTATATAAATTCCCTATACTTCTCACATTGAGAGTTAACAAATTAATTTTTCAATAAAAAGAACATTTTAGTTTTTAATCATCTTGTGTAAGCATGTGGTCACGCCCTCACACAAGATGAGTCAGTTAATCAAATGGAACGTCACACTCTTCATAAATTTGTTACTTGGTTTCATTTTTTGAAATATAGAAATATTGAATCATGAAAATAAGTTAGAAAACGACGAAATATCCGGAAAAATCATGCATTCAGGTTCATAGTAATATACACTCATCAAACCATTATTTTTGCATATAGTAGGATATTTACCTTTCCCATGTAGTAGAATTTTCCATCCAAGTTCAGAACTTCACCAGGTTCTTTCAGATGACCCATCAGTTTACCATCGTAACCTTCAAAGAAGGAGTTTCGTAGTGGCTGAATTGTACAAGTTTCATCGTTTATGTTGCTGTAAGTCACACCTAAGAAAAACATTATGCATATTTGACAAGTTCCATTTTACAAACTTTGATTAATTAAATCGTAAGAAAGGCAATCAATTTATCATTAAGGAAATAAAATAAGTTTATTTACATGCAAAAAATATCAAATCAGTTTTCTTATCTACCCTATATTTCCGAATATAAGCCGAGAGTGCTGTTTTTTCTTCGGAAGTTTACCGAAAATTCGAAACCCGTACTGAAAAAGAAGTTGTTATAATTTTCAAACATGCCGCTATGAGAACGAAAATGTTGCCGAGTGGATAAACGGGCGTAATATTATCCAATCAAATCACTGTAAAGTTAAACGCCACGGACGATAGTTTTATTTCTGGTAACCCTATCTCAAGCTAATACATTTTTTTTCATCCGATTGTTATATTGTACGATGCCTGTGCGAGTCATTGTTTCCGCGCCATTTTTTTTTGTTGGGAAACTTAACAGTAAGAGAAATTTGTACACGGTACACAATCGTCAACCTATGTTTCATGCTCGAGTCACTTACGTGATGGTCATATGCATTCGGACACCCCAATCAGTAAATGTGAATTTAACAAACAGTTCGAAAAATAAGATTCTTGCAGGATTTAAGTGACTTTTCCCTTCTTTCCTTTGTGGCTCGACAGCTCAGGGTGGGCCTCGACCTTCTCAAGAAGCCTTTTCCAGGCCAGCTTTCTTACTGCTAGTGTTCTCCAACTTTTAGTTTTCAAAACTAGGTGATCTTTTTCTATGCCATCAATCCATCTTAGATTTGGCCTGCCCTTTCTTCGTTGGGCATTGAAGACTTTTTTTTTAGTATCGCGGTCTTCGTCTATTCTGACAACGTGGCCTGCCTGTTTAATTCGTTGTACTTTGATGTAGTCAACGATGTCAGATTCTTTATATGAGTGATAGAGTTCTGAATTTGATCTTTTACACCACGTACCATTTTTTTGAACTCTTCCAAAAACAAATCTTAAAATCTGCCTTTCGTAGATACTTGTCATGTTCCCATCTGTTTGAGATATGGATCAAGTTTCACATGCGTAAGTTAATACTGATCGATATAAGTTGAGAGAACCTTTGTTTTCCTTTTGATTAAATTAGAGAGAGAGATTTCAAATGTTTTCATATTCCATTAAGACATCTATTAGTCATAATAATTCTCTTTTAGGTTTCAGAAGTACAATCGTCCCTATTTAAATTACTTTAAAAGTTACACTCAGAACATCCAAAAAGTTAACAGATTAGAACATGACTGAAGTAAAATGTTAAGGTATCCAACTACGTTCGGAACCGTGATTTTAAAAAAGCGCATAAATGGATAGTTTTCATGATATTTAGTGTCACTTAGATTAGAATACACGTATAAAATTGTTTAAAGGACATTTTGACAAAAATTTATTTAAATACAATATTTTGGCAAAAAAATAACTTAGAATAACCTGTTTTCAAAATCCTCTCCTTTTCTGAAAAATTCTTCTATTATTATAATATTTTGCCTGTATGCAGCTCCGACCTCTGTACAGAGGCTCAATTGTGAATTTTGAAAAATTCACATTATTTTCAGAGTTACAACCATTTGAAATAATTATCGGCGTTTTTTTTCTTAAAATTTCTCCCCTCGGTTGTCGTAAAACATGGATACACCCACTTCTAAGTTATATATTTCAAAAATTCTAGTTGAGCATCTGTACAGAGGTTTGAGCTATATAGAGGCAAAATATTATTATAATAGAAGTATGTTTCACAAAAGGAGAATATTTTGAAAATGGGTCATTCTATGTTCATTTTTTGTCAAAATATGGTACTTAAATAATTTTTTATTGTAATGCTATTCTTAAAACAATTTCATATACATTTTCTAATCTAAGTGACACTAAATATCATAAATATTATCCATTTCCACGCTTTTGCAAAATCACGGTTCCGAACGTAGTAGGATACCTTAAAATAACTGTTTTTCCCGAGGTCAGCAATCTATACATAGGCCTACACCATCTTACCGTCACTTCAAAAAAGCTCCCATAACTATCGGTTTATACATTGAAATATACGATACTCTAAATTGAAATGTACATTAAATTTTGCCAGCATGCTTTTTCAGTGATATTGGTGTTATAACTAAAAAGTAATTTTCAATAAAATATTATGTATTATATCAAGACATTATGTATTGAATCACCACCTGTATGGAAATATAAGGAAAACTAAAATATTATGTTAAAGAAATACACAAAAAAATTTGTTAACTTCTTTGTCGCTCCTTCAACAAAGGAAGTGACTCAGAAAATACCTGTCACGACATCTTAATGGATGTGGTCAACAATCCAATTATTGTAACGTTAGTCATTGCAATTTTTCATAAAATACGTTTTGTTCAATTTAGAAGTGGATGTATTCTCGTATGGGTATTACTTCCGTTTTGCGTGTGTAGCAGGTATGATTTTTTCATCTCAGCATTAGTGTGTGCTTTTTAAGAAAATAAAAAATAAAAAAATAATGAACACCATGTGGTAATAATAAAGAAAGTACAAAATAAAATTTGAAATAATTTTTTAATGTATCTGGGACGATCTCCGTTTCAAGAAAGAATACGTGCATAAAAGTAATTTTTTTTTTCTGATTGGATTGTGAAATCATGTTCCAATAAGTTAAGTTTAATCAGGAATTTCGTTACTTAATATGGATTTAACTGATTTAAATTTCTATGAAAATTCTCTTTGCATGAGAAATCTGAATAATTTTTTTAGAATTTTATTTTTTGTGTTTTGCTGTTTGATTGAAATTATTTTCGTTATTTACAAATAATAATAATAATAATAATAATAATAATAATATGCAGGGCTATTTATAATTCCCTTCATGGTTTCAAAGAACAATAGAAAACAATAACAAGGGGAGGTCACTACTAAGAAAATTCATTAGGGGACGAGACTTCGGGTAATAGTAGTACTCCTTTAGGGTGATCAACCCCCAATGTAATAGCGCCGAATGGCCAGTCAATTCGGAGAAAATAACCTTCGAAATTCACATACTTAGCTTTTATACAATTAAATTTTAATTACCTCTAGTGACGCAATAGCGTAGTTGGTAGAGTACCTGTTTACCATGCGACCAGCAAAAGTTCGTGTCACGCGAAAGGTTTTTTTTTAAATTTTAAAATTCATTTAATTATTTTTAAAATTTCATAAATTTATTTAAAAAAGACTTATTAAATATTTTATATAATTATATATAAAACAGTTAAATTAATAATATATAATATATAAGATATATATTATTTCTATTATATTAATTATACGATATTTTTTTTTTTTTATAAATAATTATGATAATATATTTTGTACATTATAATTTTTTTTATAATATTTCATATGTAATATATTGTATTTCATATTATAAAACTATTTGGAACTAATTTTTTGTAAAATATCATTTAATATATATTTATTATATATATTTTTGTAATAAATATTATTTATTGATAATTATATCTATAAAATATAATATAAATATTTACACAATTACAGTAATTGTTTCACTTTTTAAAATAGTAATATAATTATCTAAAATATCATTTAATATTTATTATATATTTTTATAATAAATATTATTTATTAATAATTATATTTAAGAAACATAATATAAATATTTATATAATTACAAAAATTATTTAATTTTAAAAAACAATATAATTATCTAAAATATCATTTTAATACTTAATAAACCTTTTTTAAATTTTTTTATTCAATTATAAAAATGATTAAATGAATTTAAAACATAAGATTAAAAAAACCGCCTGCGTGAGTCGAACCTTGGCCGGTCGCGTGGTAAACATGTACTCTACCTACTACGCCCTCGCGTCGCTCACGGAAATTAAAATTTAATTGTATAAAAGCTAAGCATGAATTACGAAGACTATTTTCTCGGAATTGACTGGCTATTCGGCGGAATTACACTGAGGGTTGAACACCCTAAAGAAGTACTACTATTTCACAAAGTCTCGCCTCCAAAGAAATTTCCTTAGTCGTGCCTTTCCCTTGTAAGATGAATACAGAGAAAAAGAGCATTTGAAAGAATACAGAAACAATTGAAGTTTTATTTACATACTTTACAAATGCTCTATGCGTGAACCCTTGGTTACACGGCACTTATTTTTTTTTTTTTTTTTAGTTTGAGTTAGAAAAAATTGAATTTTTTTTTGAAGTGACATCCTTTTTACTCGGGACTAAAAAAGACTTCTTGAAAGCAGCAAATTTCAACGGGGAAGGATGAACACCCTTACACAGAAGCAGATGAGTCATGAGTGTAACGAATTGTGGGAATCTTGAGTAGGACAGGAAATCCCAATTCACAAAGCAGGGGATATCTTAAGATTGTAATGATTATGATACATTTAATGATGGACTTCTTATCCGTGCAATTGAAGTTGAGGAAATGGTTGATCTGTCGGATCAATAGCGATTCTTATGCTGAAATTGATAATAAAACTAATGTCGAAAATGTTACATTTTCTAAGGCATTGTTTGGAAACTGTGAAAAAAATAGCTCTCTCATATGCTGCAGGATTTAAACGATGCATTTTCGTCACTGCATAAATTCGAAAAATAACTTTTGAGTGTAGAATCAAAGTCAAGCATCAATTAGTCAGCATTTTAAAACTTCCGATTTACTGACGTGTTATAATTTATCAATAGCACTTTTGGATGTTAATTAAAAAGTGTGTGATTTTTAACTATAATTATTGCATATTGTATAATAATTGTTCGTGTAGTTGCTTATAAATTTTCAAAAATGTAAGTGCGAAAAAATTGTATTTTGCTTAGATCCCAATGTAACGAAATACCCCGATTTAACGAATTCATCGGGACCAAACATTTCGTTCGTTAAATTGGAGTTATACGACTGTATATACTGTAATTATTTGCATTAAAAATTCGTATTAAGCTAATTACAGTGATTTTAATTAAAATTTTTAAAGATATAAGTATTAAGTAGATTTTTAAAGTATTTCAATCTTTGGGGATGTACGATATACAGTTCAAAATTATCCTAGTGGAGATTTAAAAAAAACTCAGAAAATAGTCAGCATGAAAAAATGTTACGACACACTAGCATAACCAAAATACCTAGACGACAAAATTCAGGAAATAAAGTTCTTCTTAGAATAAAGGAAGTATGTATATTCAGATAACAATGTTTATATTACTTGTGTTTTTGAATATTATTTACGATTGAGAAAAAAGATCATTCATACACAAATTTTACCATAAATTGAAATAAATTAATCCTTCTTTCTAAAAATATGCATACATGGATTATTATTATTTGATGCACATATCTAGATATGTTTTTCTGCATTTTTAAATGCATTTTTTCAGTGAGTTTTATTTCATGCATATCATTATTATCAAAATGTTGCCAATAGCAGTTACAAGATAAAAAACATTTTTGGTTCATCATACTTTTCTCTTGATTACATACATGCTGGTAAGGGATATTTTACTATTTGTTCTATGAGAAATTTATTGTATATTAATATATGTTGTCATATTAATAAAATTGGCTTAAAATGCGCTTGGGAAGAGAAAAGGTATGAATAACGTAGCTGACAATGTCCGGAAGCGAGATTTTTGAAAAACGTATAAATAAATAAATTTTGCTTTCAATTTAACAATATTAGTTTTATTAGCATTCAATGGGAAAAATATTTTTCTATGCAACTAGGCGCAACAAAACCTTTTAAAAATATATATATATATATATATATATATATATATATATATATATATATATATATATATTTAAATTTGTCTGGCGCTTTGTAGTTTGTGTTTTGTAAAACATTAACAATAGAAAATGCGTTTATTTATTATTATATTTTTTTGAATTAAGAAATTGAAATAAGTAATGTAAGTTAAAAAATAATGATGAAATATTTGGTTTTTATAACCTAAATTATTTTTCAGTTAAATCTCAAATGATATTAGTCATTTCTTTTTCAGTATTTTCATTTTCTATTACGTGTCATATTCAATTGTGGTTATTTTTTTAAAAAAATGAAGTATAATTATATTTTTCTTTCTTTTAACTTTTAATGGAAGAATTTCCATTCATGGTTTGATTATGAATTTCATTAAATTCTTAACAAAACTGTCCCCAAATTATAAACCATATATCATTTTTTTAACTTGAAACGTATAATCATACATTCTTTTTAATACGTTCTGATATCACAGTTATTGAAAATCAATAATTAAAGGAATAATTTTTTAGATCATTATGACATATGAAACTCTTTTTTTCGGTACTTACGTACTATCGCAACAATATCACCAACTCTATTAATAACTCGTAAAGTTGGCAACTCTCATTTCCTATGTGTCGTACGCGCTGAATAGGCAACCATGTGCTTCGTTTCATATAATGTCGCAACATATGGTTGCGATGATACGTAAGTACCATCATGATTTATATCTTCCATTTAAAGCGTATTTTGTAATTCATATTTTAATTAGGAAATATTAAAAAAAGCATTATATTGTCTGACAAAATCTTTTAATATTGGGTACTTACGTATTATACCGTCGACCAATTTCGTCAAATCAAAATGCACCGCCAAATACCGCGAAAAGCATCCAATAGTGAAAAACTGTTCCTCTCTATGCTCAAGCATTAACAATGGTAGTATTTGGCAACATTTTCCGAATTGGTAACGTTTTTTGAGATGAAATTGGTAGATGGAAAAATACATAAGTGCCAAATGTAATCTATGTTATATATATAATCAAGCTTCTTTATTTTTACATCTACCTTACACAACTTTCCTGCATAAAAATATAGATGTTAGTTTTATTTCTAAAAAAAAATCTACAATGGAAAATATTGTAAGGAAGACAATCAAAGTTTTTCAAAGAATTCTTATTTTCCTTCGATGTTTTTTCATTTCTTATAACAATTTCTAAACATTCAAAATTAATGACCATAAATTCTTAACCAAAATTATATATGAAAACGGGAAAGGAAGCATCTTATTTTAATATATTTGTAACTCCACGTAAAATATATTTTCTTTTGAGGGTCAAACAATAATGAATTATTATTACCTGTATTGAAATCGTATAATTCTGAAGTGTATCTCAACCTTGTGAATTTGTCTAATCTGGCAATTGAGTGATTGCTGTCATACCATACCTACAATAAACAATCATCAAAATTACTAAAATATAAAGTTTTTACTATCAATTAATTCTAAAACTTTCAGGTCTTATTATACATATTATTTATCATATAATCTAAATTAATTTAAATTCGAACTTAAATCTTTAAAAAAACAAGCAGATATACTTTTAATTAAAAAGGTACTTACGTATTATCACAACAATCGCCAACTCTATTAAAAACTCGCCAAGTTGGCAATCCCGATTTCATATGTGTCGTACCAGCACCTCCTAGATACAGAAGGTGCTGGTCGTACGCGCTGAATTGGCAACCAGGTGATTCGTTTCATATAATGTAGCCAATTGGTTGTGATAATACGTAAGCACAAAAAAAAGTTTCAAAAGATTTTTTAAAGAAAATTTTTACCTTCTGGAATTCGACATCAGCTATTTCTTTTTCTTCGGCTTTTAGTACATCGAACACTTCTGCAGAGTACGAGAATTTTATAGGAATATCTGGAATTGATCTGTATGATTTTCGTAGAGGACAACCTATTCCTATTGGAGGCTGTTTAGAAAGAAAAAAAAATAAATTTATGTATCAAATAAATAAATTTTAACACTTTAAAAATTTTGTGAGTCATTTTGTAATTTTTATGACATTGGGATGAAAATTATCGTTCTAGATTGAACTATTTTTTCAAAATACGAACTAATTTTTGTTACAAATATTAACAGACGATAATTGATTCATTTTTATTTTTTGTAGAATAATGGATTTTTTTATTCACATGATAAATTAATAATAGAACACAGCCATTCAAATCACAATATCGTATAACTCAAATGAAACCTCATAGTTGCTATAAAATGTTTGACTCCCAATGTTATATCACTGCATAGTCCTTATATTGGCTAAGAAAATTCTTCTAGAATCATTTTAAGTTTTCTTACCAAATAATCATCCTAGATTCTTCTGGATTTTCCTAGGTCCATCTATTTTTGTCGCCGAGTTTGGTGGTTTAGCGACATTTAGTAACCAAATGTATAAGTAATGTCACTCTTATCCAATTAACATTATTAAAGGAATATTCTTTCTTGACTTCTACAAACGAATTTTCCTACCATAATACTGTTTCGGCACAGAAACGTACGAAAAATATTTTTCTTTAACACTATGCATACATAATGTCATATATGTTATATGCTATAATTATTTCCCATATTTCTGTTTTTGTTTGCTTACAGTACATACAACAAAACATATATTATGAATTTTTCCCATTACATACAATAATTAATTAAATTGAGTTTGAAGCAGCTCTATAATTACTGTAATTAGATTTTATTATTATTGCATGTCAATTAAAATAATAGAGAGAGAGAGAGACCTTTCCTGAAGTAAATCTCCTGAATGTTTTCTTTATTAATCACATTAGGTAACATCACTTAGCATCCTATGATATTAATATGTTCTGATTTATAATACAATTGCGATTATGTAACATCTTAAGGGGGTGTTGGAAATCTAAAACCTTCTTAAAATGACAATTTTGAGATTTTTACATTTTCAAGTGGTATAGATTTTAACCTTTCAAAAAATACCTTACTTTAACCTCCAGGGTAATTAGAAACCCTTAAAACCGATTTTTAAATAATCGTTGAAACTGGGCCACGCCCATTTAAATGACGAAAAATGTAAACAAAGTATTTTGTTTTTGCTTAAAAGTTGAATGAATGATGGAAATCAAAGCATTTAATCCAGAATTGTTAAAAAAGTGTTTCATGGAGGTACACAAAATGCCAATGAAAGTGTAAACAACGTAAATGATCTCATGTACCGAAGAAAATACTTGTACAAATAGAAGTATTATCATTGGGTACATATGACGCAATTTCATCATTTAATATGGAAAATGTATCAAAATCAGAAATTTTGAAAAAACTTAATATTGAGCCTGGTGATTACACGGTACAGGCAAAGGAGCGCCTCGAGAAATAGAGGCTGTTAAAGGCTAAATACTCATGTTTACAAAACAACGAAGGAAGTTAGGAAAGAAAAACGACTTAAAAAGAAGAGAGAGAGGATGATAAGCTTCCAAAAATGTAGCTCATTTGAAGTATGGGGAGGAATGTTTTAATAAAAAATTAATTATACGTTCCCGTTCATTTATCTCAAAATGTAAACTTTTGATGTTAGATGTACCTTTTCTGGGAAAATAATGCTCACAGGTATGTAAGTTTCTTATGACATATTTATAAAGATGGCTAATATATACTGAAATGAGCTTTTTGTACAAAACTCAAAAGTTTATTTTTTACAAATTTTTTTATGTGAAAAACAGGTCAAATTTCACTATTTTGATAAAATATTTTATAAATTATTTTAAAAAAATCAAAATTAGCTAAAAGCTCATTTTAGTATAATAGAAAAGGTGTACTTTAATGGTACGAATAATATCAAGCATGTACATATAACAGATTTTGAGAAAAGGTACATCAAAAACAGCCAATTTAACATTGTCGATATAGAGGTTTCCGAATCCTCTTAACATACCTGGAATGCTAGCCAGTTGTCAATGGTTGTTCTGAAGTAGGCAAAGTCTGTAATTTGATGAATCGGCATCCAGTCTTCGGCATCTTTAGATTCTTGTGAGGTTTTTCCACTAATTTCAATTCGAACGGGAACTCTGAGGTTAGCTATTTGATAAGGCGTAGTCCATTTTTTCACTGTGAAATACCGATACATAAGGAATTAGAGATTAAGCAATGAAATATTGGTTA
This sequence comes from Trichonephila clavipes, assembly GCA_019973935.1. NCBI lineage: Eukaryota > Metazoa > Arthropoda > Arachnida > Araneae > Nephilidae > Trichonephila > Trichonephila clavipes. The sequence goes on from BMAU01003548.1 coordinate 854,886, forward strand.
TTTAATATAATTTTGTGCAATTAATGTATGAAACATTGAACAGTATTCTGGATAATGAAATGTATCAGAACACTAACTTAGTTTCCAGCCATTATTCTCTCTAGACAACAATTAGATAGGAAAATAATTTTCTGTTATCAAGCAATATAAATTGAGTTTAAGGTCTTGTCTTTCTTAATCCCTTGCGTACCATGTCACCCCTAGAGAATACATGCCATATGTATAGGGCAAAATCCCATTGTAACCTCATGTGGATACATGGCTTATTCAGTGTAACCAGAACAGGAACATTATAAAGTAGATTTTCGTTTGTTGCAATGATGTAAAATTACAAAAGTTAAGTTACAAAATTTTTTAAAAAAATAGAAAAATTAAAATTAAAATTACGAATTTTTGTGAAATTTCTCGAAATGTTCCTTGGAGCAAAAAGCTTTTTCACATGCGTTACATAAGCGCATTGTCATTTTTGTTCCACTTCTTCGTCACAAATAGAAAAATGCGCATCAGTCGCCTTCATCGGTTTCCGGCAAATATTCCCATTCAGTATCACTTTCGTTGTAATCCAACGACGATGCCATATTGACAGGGAAAAGTAAAAATATGCAACAAAAATAGTTGTACAAACTTGAGAAAGTGAAACGAAACACGAAAGAACACGCTCCTTAGTCAGTGTCAAAAGGAAAAATGAATTGTCCGTTATAACGTCAAGGTCAGTATCCGTAGAAATCTGATTAGCATATGCTTTAGAAAGCGTGGTTTGATACGCAAGGGGTTAAAAAGAGTTTATTTCCCTAAACCTATTTTAAAATTAGCCAAGGTATCAATCTTCCAGTATTTCATTGTTGAATTTGAGAAGGGGCATTAAATTAATTCTCTTGGACTTGGGGAAAGGGGGGTTCATTTTATTATCCCATTTTAGTTAATTAAATGATTACGTAACCTTTTAAACGCTTGTATTTAGATACAATAAAGGGTATATAATTGAATAAATAATAAAATGAAAATAATTTCGAAAAATTGAAAAAACAAATACTTTAGAATTTTAAAACCAACCTACGGGGGGAAAGATGCTCTCTAAATATAAATAAAATTTTAAAAAAAATTAGTTTTTACGTTTACTGCCAAAAGGAGAATGAAGTTTGGGTATTTGAGCTTTTTGATGGTCAAAAATAAAAAGTCAAAATAATTCAATTTTCTTATTATTAGTTCAATCTCTTCCTATATATATTTATTTATATATGTCTTGTTCAAATTAAAAATCGTTATTAAAATGCTTTCTATTCATCCATTCCAGTTCAAATACATTTTTTAAAACTTGATGTTAATACAGTTTTTCAAATATCTGTCATATGTATATACATATTTATATTAATTGTAACTATTTAATACAAAGTAACTAAAATAAAAATTTCCTTTGTTGACCTAAGTAGGAATTGACATAATTATATATATATATATATATATATATATATATATATATATATATATATATATATATATATTCCTTTTTTTCATTTTATCGAAAAATTCAACCCCTTTGTGGCTAAATAATAATTTTTGAAAGTATTCTTTCAATTATTTTTTTTTCCTAATTTCTATATCCCAGGACATCTTATTCGTATAAACAGGATCCTATTAGTCATAATCTTTTTTCTCCTTATTACTGTAATCCACTCTCATCCTGAAAACTATGCTTGTAGTTAGATTTTCCTTATAAGAACCGCGAAATATTTTCTAAAATAATTATGTACTGTGGTTTTAATTAACATTAAAATTAATCTAAAGAATTTTTGAAAAATACATTTGGAAGTTTCAAGGAATGAGCATAAAAATAAAACCCCTTGACTTATATTATCTGACATTATTATTTTATTTTATTTTCATAATGACAAGGAAGGAACGTTTCAAAACATTTAGCAAATTTTACTATTCATTATATCTGATAGTTTTAAAGCATTTCAAATTTTCTTTTGTACGAAAAGAAAAACTCCAATGTACTTTGTGTGTGATATATATCGATAAATAGATCATAAAAATTATGCTTTTCCTAAATTTTAAATGCATAGTGTGAGGGCGCCCCCTCGCGTGCCCTTCCCCCCTTGATTATCAGCGTGAGCTAGAGGTGTAGGATTAAAGGAAGAACTAGAAGCAGACATGATCTTAATCTGACTTTATTAAGATTTTTAACTTAAACGTCTAACAAATTAGATGATAATAATATATATGAGAGAATCTACGGTGGCTAAATACACAATATATATAATACCGAAATAACGTAACCCGGACCACTATCTATGCTAACTCGCCTAAGCTTTATTCTTAAACTATCACATATCCGAATATTAAACAGTCACTCCTACCTTTAATGTAGACTGAAGTAGCGATCACTATAATTCTAGATGAAGTTGCTGTTTACTCGAGTGCAATGGTATGCAACTTGACTTAAGGGCTCTCTATCACGTATAATTTCTGTTTTCTGTCACTTAACTTTTGCAAAACCTCTTCACGCTTTAACCACGGATTACCTTAACATTCCTCAAATTGCCACCCCGCTTACTCTAACGTCTGATATTTAAAAGCTTCCTAATTTGCATCTTTCCTTCACGCTTCACTTCTTGGATTTGGTTGGAAAAGAGTTGCTATTAATTCTGGCCCCAAAGAACCCAAAGGACATGTTAATGAAAAGACGCGTGAGCCCGTCAAGTGAATATTTATTCATTATATCCCTTCTCTTGGACGAAAATATTCTCTGTGCAGTGGAATTCAAACACATACTAAGTGGCTCTGAAGGTTCCTGATAGTAAAGGGTGTTTTTTTAGAGGTATAGAACTTTAAATTGCAATAAAATAACGATGTATTATTCGATTGACATGAATTTTTTTTATTCGAAAGATAATCTTGTGGCAGTACATTTTAAATATGATTTCTGGGATAGGACTGCCACGGCTGGTTAGGATGTAGTCCAATCTGGACGTCCAATTTTCGATGACTTTTCCAACATTTGTGGCCGTATATTGGCAATAACACGGCGAATGTTGTCTTCCAAATGGTCAAGCGTTTGTGGCTTATCCGCATAGACCAATGACTTTACATAGCCCCACAGAAAATTGTCTAGCGGTGTTAAATCACAAGATATTGGAGGCCAATTCACAGGTCCAAAACGTGAAATTAGGCGGTCACCACACGTGTCTTTCAATAAATCGATTGTGGCACGAGCTGTGTGACATGTTGCGCCGTCTTGTTGGAACCACAGCTCCTGGACATCATGATTGTTCAATTCAGGAATGAAAAAGTTAGTAATCATGGCTCTATACCGATCACCATTGACTGTAACGTTGTGGCCTTCATCGTTTTTGAAGAAGGATTCCACCAGCCCATAAAGCGCACCAAACAGTCAGTTTTTCTGGATGTAACGGTATTTCGACATACACTTGTGGATTAGCTTCACTCCAAATGCGGCAGTTTTGTTTGTTGACGTAGCCATTCAACCAGAAGTGCGCTTCATCACTAAACAAAATTGTTGGAAAAAGTCATCGAAAATTGGACGGCCAGATTGGACTACATCCGAGCCAGCCGTGGCAGTCATATGCCAGAAATCATATTTAAAATGTAATGCCATAAGATTATCTTTCGAAGAAAAAAAAATTCATGTCAATCGAAAAATACATCGTTGTTTTATTGCAATTTAAAGTTATATACCTCTAAAAAACACCCTTTATATAGCAGGGATGGCGAACCATTGGCATGCTCGCCATTCATGGCACGCGACACAATATTTTGTGCACGCCATTGATCAAAATGGTTTGCATTTCAAAATTACAAAGTTCACTATGAAGTATTACAAACAAATGTGAGTGATCGGTCGCGTTGCGGCGGAAATCACACTCGTTTGTTATTGTCTTGCCTTAGTTCGTGTAATACAATTGCTTATGATGCAAAGTTTGTCTGCGCATAGCATAGTCAATTTCATTTATACAACTGTATTTTAAAGTTTATTTGTGTTATATTTACGATTTTTAAGTGTTACTTTTTTAACATGGCTAGTTCAGCAAAAGATTAAAAGGGCAAGATAGTAAGTGTAGCAGAGAATTTCAAATTTGATGAATATAGAAATATGGCATTCTTAGTAAAGCCGACAAAGCGTTGTGTGTTTTATGTTCTGGAATAATGGTATGCAGAATATCTTCTATAAAACGGAATTTTGAAACAATTTGCAAACCCTCTTGTCAAAAAAGTGAGCCACAGCAAAAATATTTAACTGCTTAAAAACCGGCAGGCAGATGACTCCATCTGAGCATACATTCCACTAAAATATAAGGTATTTATATTTAACTAATTAAGTTTATATATTTAATTATTATTTATTTTTATATTTAACTATATTAACTAATTAGTTATTAACTATAACTAATATAAGGTATTTGTCATCCACACACAAACAATATGCAACAATAGAGCTCCCTCTAATGTTACTGAATTTGAATTACATATGTAACTAAAACACAACTATACAATGCAAAAGGTATTTTTTCATAGTAAATAAAGAGTTTTGTGTTCTCTGTTCTCTTAGTATTTAATTTTATTATTTTCCCAATAATCACAAGTCAAAATACTTTGACCGCACGTCTACACTTCATTAAACACTTCTTTAGAAAACTGGCACGTTGAACCATAAAGTTTCGCCACCCCTGGTCTATAGCAAATAGTTCAAATGCAATTTTTTGGCAAAAAATGAAGAAATGTCATATTTTCAAAACATTCTCCTTTTATGAAAAAGGCTTCTGTAATAATAATATTTTGGATACATATACTTAGGACTTCTATTCCGGAATTGAACTAAAATTTTGAAAAATTCCCACTATATTTCCGTAGTTCTTATCAGTTGAAATAATAACAGGGGGCTTTTTTTGGTTTAATTTCTCTTCTCTGATATTAAAAAATATGAATGAATCCGCTTCTAAATTATGTAATTCAATTTATCCTTTTGTATGCTTTTTCAAAAGTATCCAGTCACCTTAACCCCTTAACTGGTTTGCCCGTACACCGTACGGGGTACCGAAAGGTGACCACAATCAGTTTGCCCGAATGCTGTACCGGCACTGATATTTTCTTTTTTCTAGCTTTAATTTGAGCATGTTTTTAATTCTTATTGTGAGATTGATTATTAGGGCCAATGCTTTTAAGAGAGATAGTTTGTCCATGGTACCCCGAAACACTGTTCATCCGGGGATTTCTTTGTGAGGAAGGCGGAAATTTTTCATTGAAGGCAGGAATTTAGATTTTTAAAAATATTCCATAAAGAACAGGGATAGGCTAGGCAATATGCAATTTGTTACTTGAGAGGAAATGAAACTGAAAAAATAATCCAAAAAAGCCGTTATTATCTCTGTCCCCATTGCAATGTATGACTTAGTATTACACAATGATTTAAATTGTGTGGGTATATATATATGTACACACTCACAAAATTCTCAACCCTTAGAAAAAGAGGTACGAACACGAAGTATTTTTGTAAATATGAGAGAAAATCTTTTAAGATATATGACACATTCTTCATAGCATGCAGAGTGTATTTATGAAAAGTAAACATTTAAGGTTTTTTTTGTGTTCCACAATTATAAAATAAAAAAAATAGTATGAAAACCTTAAAATTGAAAATTAAAAAATAAAATTCTTCCATTTCCGCATTCTGTTAAGTGTTAATAAAAAAATGTGCCTTTTTTTAAACATTGAGCAAAAATTTGACCGTTTAAGGGGTTAAACGAGGTAATATTGCATTAAATTAACATATACCAGATAATTAAGTTAATATATGGTATTCATTCAATTCCTACTATTAGCTCACTCTCTCTATTTATTTATTTTGGTGAAATTTCCAATCGTTAATAAAATACATTTTAAAGCACTCCATTGAGCTGAAATTTTATATACATGATTATTTTGGATGACAATACAATAATTTAATTATAATTAATAAAAATTAATTGATTAAAACTAATTATTTAAAGAATTACAAATACAGCCACGTTGGTGACTTAGCGACCCTTTTGGCGTCTTGTGTCAAAACTTGAAAAGGTTTTTTTCTCACGTTTTAAAGCATTCAGTTGAACTGAAATTTTATATACACGATTGTTTTGGATGACAATACGATGCTTTAATGATAATTAATAAAAATTAATTACCACTTAATGTTGTGATTCTGACACATATATTAATCGTAACTATTTAATAAAATTTTGCTAAAATAAAATTTTTCTTTGTTGATCTAAGTAGGAATTGACTTAAAAATTGTTTTATGTTACTTGTGTTTTTGGAATATTTTCCATTTCGTAAAAAGTGTTCCGAATTTTAAATCTTATTTAGCATTCAAAAAGAAGGCTTATACCGAACCGGTAGAAATCAATGCTGTGAGTATTTCCTTGTACAGGACAACAAACCCTATGATGAATAAGCAAGTATAGGCGTTAATAGAGCGTTATAAAAAGGTTTCAGCGTAGTTCATTACACTCTAGCATCGAGTACGATAGGGGAAAAAGGGACAACTTTTCAGTATCGGCAACTTGATACAGAAAATCGGTTCTCCTCAACGGGCCTCTTTTATCCGGCCTTTTTTAGGGCCTCCCCCTTTCCCATATTCACCCTCGAATAAAGAAATGAAAAGGGGAGAGAGCGAGAGGAAGAACGGTACAGGGAGAGGGGATAAAACGTGAATCAATTTTTCGGAACCATTTCTAGCGCAAGAGGGGAAAGAGGGTCATTAAATGGGCCAGGTATCCGATGAGAATGGATCTACTCAGGTATACGGAGCAATCTGTCTTAGAGCGCCCTCTGGTGGAGAGAATGGAACTTTCTTTGTTTCATTTTAAGGGTCTGTACACATGACGGATTTTTGAGGAAGGGAATGGAATTAGGGGGAAAGAATTCACTGTCAAAAAAATTTTTCTGTAGTATTAGAATTAAACAGGTTTATTAATGCATCCAATTAGGTTGAAAAGGTGTTTTTTAGGTGTTAGGTGTTAGGACCATTAGAAAAACAGAAAACAAGTAATATACTTAAAAAAATGTTTAAATCAAATCCTACTTAGGTCATCAAGGAAAAATTTTATTTTAGTTGCTTTTTATTAAATAATTACAATTAATATAAACATGGTATATACATATGACAGAATCCCAATATTAAGTGACAAAATAGAAAGTTATTTTCCTTGCAATTTTTCATTTTCCTATATAGGGTGTTGGACTACCTTTTTTGTTTGTTTGTTACTATTTATTCATTCATTAAATTTAATTATTCAATTAAAATAGTTTGGTACAAATAAATCACATTCGCAGAAATTAGACCATCCCAGGAGGGATTTAAACCCACGACCTTTGGATTAGAAGTAAATACAACGCTATAGGGACACAACGAATGATTTTTCTTTCTATAAAGGCTGTTGGACTATTATTTTTGTTTGTAATTATTTATTCATATTTTAGTTAAATTAATTAATTAATATTTGAAAAAAATGTATTAACATCTTGTGTCATCCACTACAAGTTTAAAAAATTGTATTTGAACTTGGGTGGATGAATAAAAGTATTGTATTGCGATTAAAAATTTGAACAAGATTTAAACATATTGGGAGAGTGTGAAATAATAATAGGTATTGAAAAAGAAATATAAGTATTGAAGAAGAAGAAGGAATGAAACACATAAAATTGGGGAATCTTGTGAGTTGTTTTATAATATTTACTTTATCGAACTTTTACAAATATTTTTTAAATGCATTTTTTGTAGAATGAAAATATCCCATTATTTGTGTATGAAAAATGGGATATCGACGAAACAATGCAGTAAAATTTGTAACAATTATGCAATGAGCCCTTTAGAGTAACAAACCGCAGATTTTAAGATAGTTACATAAAATCATATTTTACAGCCATTTTAGCTTAGAACATAAAGTAATTTTGGCGAAAAATCATTAACGTCAAACTTTGAATACTTTTTAAATATATATTTCTTATCCTGCGTTTGTGACACTTCAGATGGATTAAGAAGTATATATATATTTATGAAATAAAAATTACATTATATCCAATGTATTTTTATTTATGCTGTTTTTCTTAACATTGAAAATTTTGCTTAAGTTTTATAAAAATAATATTTCTTTTTTCAAAAACAAGGAGAGGATACATGTTTTTTATTTAATAATTAGGACTCTTTAAGCCTATTATGTTCTTTAAAACAATAACATTCTCCTGTGAATCAATTTTTGAAAAAATGGTCTCTGAACCTTGTAGAATTATGCTTTATTAAATAACATTAAAAAAAAATTTTTTTTATGTCGATTCCTACTCAGATCAACAAAGAAAATTTTTATTTTAGCTACTTTTTATTAAATAGTTACAATTAATATAAATATGCATATAAGTAGTACAGAATCACAACATTAAGTGGTAATTAATTTTTATTAATTATCATTAAAGTATCGTACTGTCAGCCAAAGCAATCCTGTATATCAAATTTCAGTTCAACTGAATGCTTTAAAACGTGAGAAAAAAAATCTTTTGAAGTTTTGACACAAGTCACTAAAAATGAAACCAACGTGGATGTATTTGTAATTCCTTAAATAATTAGTTTCAGTCAACTAATTTTAATTAATTATAATTAAATTATCGTATTTTTACCCAAAACAATAGTGTATAGAAAATTGCAGCTCAAACAAGCGCTTTAAAATGTATTTTATTAACGCTTGAAAATTCCACCAAGATAAATAAATAAATAAATACATAGAGAGTGTGAGCTAATAGTAGGATTTGAAAAAGGGAGAGGAGGGAAATTTAAAATTTTTATTACTCACAATTAGCGCATTGTGATTTAAAGACTTATTTTCAGCATGCTAAAAAAGGGTTCTCTTTCTCTCGTTATAGATTAGTGAAATATTGATAAAGATCTGTTTAATCCGAGAAAAAAAGTAGAAGTTTGAACCGTGTTTCCTCATATACTAGAACCAGTTTTTCAATTAAATATTCGCATAAAAAATTTTAAATCTCGAAAATAAAGGATTTTAGACGTCTTTTGGAAATTTATTTTTTTGGATTACATTCTTAGACACAGTATATCTGAATTAAAATTTATTCAGTTCTGCATAGATAATTGTGTCTCTTTGATATCTGTGTTTCCCATGTTATAAATTATCATAAAAAAACATTTTGATTCGTATTTTAAGTGAAAAAAAGGAAGAAAATAGGAAAGAAAAAAGAATGATATTTTAATGAGTTATATGTATTTATACATCGCTAAAATTCTTTCGTTTCTTCTGTATTTAAATCTCGAATTTAATTTTATTTTCTGAAAAAATGCGGAATATTAAACAATTAAAAATATGGCTCTTCAATCTGAATTTCTAGACATTAAGTAAAGCAGCAAAAAGCAAAATGCTTCAAAATTATTTAATTTAATTTATATCTCTTCTTACTCTGACATTATATTTAAATAAATCATTAAGAAAATTTGGGTGGAAAAGAATTAATTTTATTGAATATATAATAACATTGTAACGAATTTTGTGTAATAAATGCTTAAAATAATGTAAATAATTTATGCCTGGATTCTTAATACTTTATTATTACTTTCTGTTGTATTTATTTCATGATAAAAATTGTAATATTCACAAGTAATGCCGTCCCTTACATAATAATGGCGTTTCAATGGGAGCTTGGCGAAATATTGGCGTTACAGCATAGTTGGCATCACATTTGGAGATCATTTTTGGTGACTTTGCTATCATACGGATGCGTTTGGAAATTAATGGAGAAATCTACAGCATCACGATCGCGACGAAAGCAGAATTTTCGAAAAAGTGCTTGAAGATAGCCTTGTAGGCTATACATAGCATTCGCTCTCTGAAACTGAGTCAGTATTACTTCGGTTGTTGAAGAGGTCGAGAGGTTGCTTACGGATAGTCTTTAACATTAAGTACTTGTATTTTTAGACACTGATAGTTGTGTATGAGCACTGTAGAAGGTGGGGAAACCTTCTGGGATTTATATATATTAAGCAAATTTTAATGCTGTATCATGCATTTTAAAGTTTGTTTATTTACTGTGGGAAAACAACAAAATGCGATGCAAAAGAAGGCAATGTGAAGTTTTACCACTCCTAAAGAATCATTTTGCACTTTGAGACTGATAGCAAAAAATCCATTAACCCTGATCTACATAACAACGTAACAGAATGCTTTATGTGAGTGAGTGAATATTAACGTTGCACGGCTCAGCTACTTAAGAGATTTTGGCGACGGACCTCATACTTTTGAACCATGATCAAGTGACGAGGATGACACTTGACCTAGTACCTCTACCCCACTTCCACACCACACCAATGGCCCTCTCTGTATGGCAGGTATTCAGCTGTATTAGGATCGAACTCCTGACACACCGGTTACGAGTCCGTTACTTTTACCACTAGGCTACCGAGGCTACTTTGTATGTATGTGTGAGTGAGAAAAAAGAGAGAGAGAGAGAGAAATTAAAATTTTTTATGCTCAATATAAAATTTTTGAAAAAATATCAGTTTATAAGGCTATTTAATAACATAAATTCTATAAAGTCATTTTATTAAATAGCAGTATTTTTGTGCAAAATAATCATTGATGAGTTAATAATGAATTGAATGGAACGTTCGCATTTAAAACAGAAAGGGTGAATGGAACATGGTTTATGGAAAATAAAAATTTTTATTAATCGCAACCTAACTTCGTGGAAAACATGATCCATAGTGTGGAGATTGGAATAAAAATAATTAAAATTTTTTTTTAAAATCTATATTACTACTAATGGGATGGATTTTAGAAAAAAAAATGAAAAAGCTAAATTTCGGCTAGATGGTTCTAGGTCAAAATAAATCATTTTTCTGCAATATAAATAACCAACAGCGATGATTATGGTTAAATGAGTACTGAGTAATGAGTGCATTAATGAACGTTGCAACACATTTTATTACCCGAAATCTATAACCCCCTTACGTCGATTCAAGCTTTTTTCCATCTTTTGGTTTATCGTTCACTGTCATTTCGACAGTAATTTTTTTTAAAAAAGGATTAATACTAAAGAAACTGTTAGATGTAACTTATGTTTTTTCAATTCCTACTATTAACTCACACTCTCTAGATATTTATTTATTTATCTTGATAGAGTTTTCAATTGTTAATAAAATACATTTTAAAGCGCTCAATTGAGCTGAAATTTTATATACATTATTATTTTGGATGACAATACAATAATTTAATTTTAATTAATAAAAATTAATTGATTAAAACTAATTATTTAAAGAATTACAAATACAGCCACGTTGGTGACTTAGCGACCCTTTTGGCGACTTGTGTCAAAACTTGAAAAGGTTTATTTCTCACGTTTTAAAGCATTCAGTTAAACTGAAATTTTATTCACACACGATTGTTTTGGATGACAATACGATACTTTAATGATAATGAATAAAAATTAACTACCACGTAATGTTATGATCCTGTCATGTGTATATACATATTTATATTAATAGTAACTATTTAATAAAAAGTAGGTAAAATAAAATTTTTCTTTGTTGATCTAAGTAGGAATTGACTTAAATTTTTTTTATATATTACTCTCTCTTTTTTTTTTGTTTTCTTGTAACTAATTAGTAAGTATCATGCAATCGCAATAAATGTTAAAAGGTACTAAAATACCTTTTTTTCATTATTAAAAATTACTTTGTCTTTTTAGCATAAAAAAAGTTTAAATTTCTAAGCTTTATTCTCCTTTGTGTCAGCACTTAAAATAAAAATTATTTATTTATATTTTATTTTTCCCTTTATATAAATACGAGAGAACATTTAATCCACATAGGTAGGTTTTCACACTCTGATGAAAAAAGTTTTACGATCCACTGCGATACACATGTAGAGTTGCTGTCTCATACTGGATAGCATTCTACAGAAAGATCGAAGACTTGATGATTAATTTATTTGGTAACATTTTATATACAATCAAACTCATAGTTATTCATAATGTTAAAATTTCTTGTAAGAATTTAAATTAATAACCAATCTAATAGTACATAAAAACAGAGAATACTATCGTAAAAAACCATACTTGCAAAGTAGTAGTCAATAGTCACATTATCCCGCTTGCCAATGATATCCAAAGAGAACTTTTCGCATTTGATATCTCGGACTTCGGCTTCTCCCAAAGGTTTCTATAAATGATCGATATTAGCTTGAAAACTTGGTAGATTATATTAATTGTAAGCTCAAAATACTGTGCTTAATATTGAACATTGTCATCATACATATCATTAACTCCTGTTGTAAAAATAAATCCAAAGTTTGAATCAGATCTATTATTAGAGATATGCCGTATGTTTCGGCATATAAGCCGAAAGTGCACTTAAAACACGCATATAAGCCGAAATGAAAAAATATTCCTGTAATTTTAAAACATGTCGTCATGAGTTCAATAATGTTGCCAAGCTGGTAAAATGAGAGGAATATTTTCCAATTAAATTTCTGTAAAGTAAAACGCCAGACGTCAACGACGACAATTTTATTTCTGGTAACTACCTATAGCCAGCATATTTTTCCATTCATTTGTTATTTCTGACGTTATCTGTGGTGGTCATACCTTCTGCACAATTTTTTTTTAAAGATGGATGGGAACAGAAACTCGTATATTGATCATGATCTTCGATCTGTGTTTAATCTCCTGGAGGAAAAAATCATTGCATTATGATTATATGCATGCAGACATCCGAATGACTGAATGTGAATTTTACGGTCCATTAGGATTCTAGCAGTTATTTTAAAAGATTTAATTGATTTTTTTAAAAACTTTTAGAATATAAGTTCAATTACAAATACCGAAAAGATTAAAAATCTCCTAAGCATGGCTATCGGAAAATGTGTAAGTAAACCTTTTTTCCTACATTAATTTTTTCGAGATCTGTACATAAGCCGACCCTTTTTCTTTAAACTTTAAAAAAGTTCTAAAAATTCTCGCCTTATAAACGGAAATAAACGGTATAAATGAGACAACTCGCAGTTGAATTAAATCCTAACGGGAGATTACAAACTCGGGCTTAATATTTCAAAAAGAAAAATGCTATCAGCATTTAACTTACGATTTCGTCTCTGTGATCTTGAGCATACCATAAAGGGGCGGAAGGTCCAATGACTATAGGTAATTTGTTCAACCACCCATAGAACATAGGCTCATAATCGTACATAGATTCATCAATATCCCATGTCTGGCATGTTGTTGCTATTTAGAATAAAAGAGAAATAATTCATATATATATATTTGAAATAGTACTAATTTGATATCAGTACGCTACTCGCCAAATTGTTTTAAATTTTCACCGTTTGGCAAAACTACATCATGGTTGCTTTATTTTTCAGCGTTTGGTACTGTGTTTGCTGTAATGTTAATAATATTTGGGGAAATGGAGTGCCATAAGAAAAACAAAGGTATATTTTCGTATTATTGCGACAAACGCCAACATTCAAGATAACTCGCCAAGTTGGCGAACCCAATTTCGTATGCGTCGTATGCACTGAATTGGCAATCATATGCTCTTCGTTTCATATAATGTCGCCAATAGGTTGGGATAATACATAAGTACCAAAACAGCTCCAAAGTTTATCAATAGATAGCTCTGTAGGCAGAATAACGAAAGCAGATTCAATTTCAAGTGACATTTTGAATCGAATTATTTCATCTGAGTAGCACATTAAACCAACAGTGTTTTTCAAAGTGCATGATTTTTTTTTTTTTTGACGGAAAAAATTATTTTCAAGGCATTTAACAGTTGCAGCCCTGTCAGTGAAAAGCACACCCATAACGCCAAGTTCATATCACATTGAATGGAAGAAATTGGTTATTTATTGTCCTTGGGAATAAAACCCGCTTCTATTGGTAAACTTCGAAACTTTTTCTTGTGCCATACCGTTTTTTCCTTCTTCAAGTATATTCAGTCCAAGTTGGAAGTTATTCTGAGCAGGGGTTTTTTTTGCAGCATTTTGAAAGTGGAACTTTTATAATAATCACCCTGTTTATCAGGGGTGGGCAGACCTTTCCCGGGTACGGGCTACTTCTAGCTTTTTCAAGGTGTTGCTGTCCACCCAGTCTCCAGTCTAGCTAGCATCGGTGTTCCCCAAATATCGTCAGTCTAATTATCTGACTGCGTAACTCCATCTAGGATGATAATTTGATACAGTAGGGCTAGGCGCCAAGTTGTTGTTTATGTTCGCCATGATTGACGATAATATTACAGCGTGATACATTAATATTACTTTCTGTTTTATTTATTTTATGTTAAAATCTTGCCACCACCTCTCCCTTCGAAATCTAGTTTTATTATGAAATAAAAAAAATAGTGATTACACTGATCGAAGGAATAAATTAAAAGTGGAGTGCGTACTGAGACATGGCGTAGACTAAACAAAAGGGAGAGTTTTGCTTCACCACTGCTTGGCGTAATTAAAGAAATCGCGCCAAACTGCGCTTGGCGCGTTGCACTTCTATATCAAATCAGTTATACCGGTGGAATTACGCAGTCTGATAATTAGGCCGACGATATGTTTCTTTCAGCATGCACTGTAGTTTCTTTTAGTAAGCCATAGTAAAGGCCCTCCAAAATGCCTTGGCGGTCCACCTGTCGATCGCTATCGACTTAATGCCCACTTCTGCTGTATATTATCGTTATTTTTAATGGTTTATTTTTATCTTGGTGACCTATTAATTTCAAGCGATTAATTAGATTTTTTTTTAAAAAAAATTAACCATTTCTATATTGGACGCTGCTGTTGGAGTATTCGTGTTTTATTTTTGCGATTTCTTTCTGTAGGATAATGTATCTCAGAAAGTTATTGGTGAGAATGTGACGGATCTATACGCGTTCCTTCACTTAATCCTCTTGGGAAATCTTTGGGCTATCAATTCGCGTTACTCACAACCAACCCTACGGGAAAAGAAAACAGTGATATTCAAATTAACTTACTGTATATGATCGAGGTTTTCCAGCTTCAATAGAGAGTAGGAGAGGAGATATACTCGAATCAGGTGAGATTGCTACTGAAGGTATCATATTTGAATTATTGTGATTAAGAACTCATTAGGAAGGAGTTTTATAATGACGATTGTTCACTGAGATTGAATTGATATTAGATTAAATCGGATGATAAGTTAGATACTTTATTAAGGTAAGAATCAAGTTTGATAGTCTCTTAATCGTTCGTGTTTTACCGTCGTTGTTCCACTTTCGTGGTTAGCATTGCTATTATTAGTTTAAATTGTGTCTGTTCATTGTGTGATAAATAAATAGATTAATTGGATCATATCGAGGGTTTCTTACCTACCTCCCACATATAAAGGTGCCCGAGTGAGAGGTGCAAGCCTCTCACAAGAGTACTGGGATAATTTTTAAAAAGAATACGAGAATTCTGCGTTTAATTATTACTACACGGTTCTTGTTATTATATTTCTATTTGAAATTTTTTTAAATTGGTGTAATTCCACTGTCTTTCCCTGTTTCATCAAATTTCAGGGCTTTTTTAAAAAAAATTCTTTACAACCAGTTTTTTTAGTGTTAGATGGCCATTTTGTATTTTAAAAAAACACTACTTTCAGCCCTCGGCCCAATTGGCGCGATTTTAATTGCGCCTCATAGACCTTTTACAGACAGTGTACATACAATTAAAATATTATTAAAATACAATTCTTAACTGTTGATAATGAAATCTAAAGTGCATTTTCGTCAAACATATTTACATGTTCTAATTAGAAAAATCAAATTTATGGAAAATTTAACACAGTAATTATCAGAAAACATTCAAAATTCCATTAAAAATAATACTTACAATTGACTTCCAGAATTTGGTTTGTATCATTATTGTAAAAAACAGACAATTTGTTTCCAGCAGCCAAAACATCCACTTTCCCCCTTGGCGAACTGGCATCATAATACTCTGTAGCTAAGGCCGTTATTTGCTGCAATGTAAAATATATTTATAAATATATAAAACATAAATCAAGATCATTTCTTCAAGTATTGATTACCAATAATTTAATTTGATTTGATTTTAATTTTTGATCAAAGTCCCACACGAAAACAACATGAAGACCTTAGAAATCGATTTGACTATTTATTTTAAGTGAACAGTGTATATAATTAATTTTACAGTTGAATATCTTTAATTAATTAATTATCTCTAACGGATTGAATTTCCCAAAGTTGAGTATTTTGTTTATGTATATCCCTTAGAGTTTTCAATGTAGTGATCCAAAAAAAAATATTGCATGAAAAAAACTGCAGTAGATCATAATGTGGTAGATAATGGGATAACTGACCCCTCTGTAGATATCTATTCTAAATACTGAAACATGCAACGTATATTGTTTTCCCAGCAGTAGCCCTCTCATTGTAGAAAAATGAGTTTTACAAGCAAAGTTTGCTTCCCAGCATGACCTTGAATAAGATTATGACAACCATAGAAGATGCAACCGGGGAAACCAGATTAGTCCCTTTACCACCCTTGTCGACAAACTTGGTGAAAAATATGATATTGTCCAGGAGTCATCGAGAAGCCTCCAGGACCGATCCTTCTGGAGTTTTCCTTGAGGTTATACAAAGGATCTTTGGGACAAAAGTTGAGGCAGTTCAATTTGGTCGTGTGTATTGACTGTGATGATAAGGAGACTTTATTTGTCTTTGTTCCTGCTAGAGCACAGTTTCTCCACGTGGGTTATAACGCCCCCTTGGGGGCGTTTGAGGCTTTCGGGGGGGGCAGTAAAAGATCCAGAACAAGTTAGAGAAATTTGAGATGGTATGGTGGAGTATGAGCAGATTAATCAAATATAGTCTAAAAAAAGACTGAAAAAAACACGCTGGTTATGTACTAACAAAATTAAACTTTGGTACTTTTTACCTTATGTTGATTGTATGTATTTAAAATTGTATATTCGTGGCAAGATTTGCAAGTAAAAAAAAATTGGGGGCCTTAGAAAAAAAAACTTAATAAACAAAAATATATTCTATTAGTAATAGAATATTTTTTAAAAATTTAATTCTTGTTTTCATCATGTATTATGTACTTTCTTAATTATCTGGAGTAGGAGAGGGGCGATATAGAAATATTCACTAGAAAATGGAGTGCCAGTTCAAGAAAGGTTGGAAACCTATGTGCTAGAGGAACTGTTTGGAGAACGTTACAAGAAATTATTTCTGGAACGTTACAAGGTTTTTTTTTTATAATTAGTGCATGATTTGAACTACTGTAAATAATCTATTATATTATATATTTATGATTTACGGTTAGTTAGTCTTCGGGTAGATATCTGCTCGTTCTTGTCCATTAATAAATCTATTATTATTCAAATAATTCAAGTCATCAGATGCTTTCCCCACTCAAATTTGTAACAATAGAGTATTCTTGGGTTTATTTCTAAGAATACTAGGGATGCAATGATTCAATAAAACGCCAATTTAAAAATACACGTATTGGTGCATTAATATACAACTTTGGTTGGTATATTTATAATAATATTTATGTATAAATATGTATACAAAATTATGTGGTTGGTATAAAAGTGTATTTTTAGTAGTGATGCTGATGCAAGAACAACGAGTAGTGGTAAAAATAATTGATTCCGGACTACAGAAAAGCGATCCCAATAATTTCATATAATATATAAAGCATGTGTTTACTTAAGAGTTACTTATAAAAATACTTCCAAACAATTGAATTTTTAGAAAACAAATTAATCTATTCTTCTATTGTTAGCCGGAAACAATGAAATCCTGAATTAATGAAAAAATTAGTTTTCGTCTTAAAATTTTTCTATTGGTTTCTATTAAATACTTTCTTTGATATTTTTATTGTGAAATTTTGGATTCCAGGACTGCATTCTAGTACATTCTTTCTCAAGATTTCCTGCCTATTAAACAAGGATAAAATAATTTTCTATTTGTCTGGGCTGATCCTAGTAAAATTTATTTTAATTATTCTTCAAGTGTAAGAAATTTGAATTCAAAGAATACAAAACAAGATAACATTTTTTGCAATCTTTCAAAAATTCGAACGTTTTCTTGTTTTTATAAATGCAAACCACGATGCCAAATTTAAGTACGGATTTATATAATTGATCTTTCAGTAATGCAGAAAATTAGCAATCATATACATTAGAATAAATAGTTATATTTTTCTTTTTTTCATAAATTTAATTTTTTTAAATTTAATTACCAAAAATGTTATCCTTATTTTATTACTCACATGAACATTAGTTTCTGCAGAAGAATTTAAATGCTCTTCCTTTCCATAGAATTAATTTTTGTTGTTAAATATTTCTCATCTTATATTCTATGTTTCTACATTAATATGTAGTTCTTTTTTGGTTACCCTTTGACAAAAACGAAGCCTATTAATTTCTTCCATGTTTTTGCCATACAGAGTGATTATAATTAAAGTTCCCCCTTGAAAATGTTGTAAAAAAAGAACCACTGTTCACACACACAGAATGACCTCAAATTCGAACTGAATATTGTTAAAGAAGGGGGAAACAGTATGGTATACGAAAAATATTCATTGGTTTTTTTTATTGTTGCCCTTTATATGGTGTTTGGACTACGGGCAATTAAAAACCAATTTTTCCCGTAGAATGTGGTAGACCTTGATGGGCTTTTCACTAAAAGTCCACGAACAGTTGAATGATTTAGAGATAATTTTTTTCCGTCGGAGAAAACCGAAACAATATCAAGTACATTGAACAGTACATTTGATCAATATCAAGTACATTTGATCAATATCAAGTACATTGAACAGTACATTTGATTTGATGCGCAACTCAAGCCAAAGTCGTCGTAATTCTTTTTTAAATGTTACTTGTAGCCAAATCTACTTTCGTAATGCTACTTACAGCGCCATCTATTGATCCACTTGGAACGTTTTTCTTATGCCATATTGTTTCCCCCTTCAAGTACATTCAGTTCACACTTAAGTCATTCAGTTACCAGTGGTTTTTTACAGCATTTTAAAAGGGTTTTTAATTATAATCACCCTTTAAATTATATAAATTCATTTGTGTCATTCGAAATATTATATTATATTATTTATTTCGCAATTTTTTATTTGCTATTATGTTTTTAATACCTTTCATTCTGTTGCATCACTTCTTGCGCATTGATTTGTATGATATATTTACCTATTTAAGCTGTAACCATTTAGGCTAAGTTAAACAAGCCTGAATTATTAGCATATTTGGTAGATTATACGCTTTGAAGTGATAAATGAGTGCATGAAACTTAAACTCAAACAAACCCTTTCCTGATGACAATTTTTATTAAAAAAATAAACTTAACACGTGAACCCAATATTATAATTGCTTTACCTGATCCAAATTTGTAACTGTAACTTCAGTTTGATAGAATTCGATTTCGATGTCTGCTATGTGAGGAAATTCTGAACCTAAAAAAAGAAGAAATATTTGTTCATCTTGAAAGGGATTTATTACAAAAACTTTTATAACAGAAAAAGTTAATATTTTAGAAAAAATCACCTTTTACTAAATAGTTATTAAACATTATATGTTAGAATCTCCATAGATGTTTTTGCAAAGAATGATGACACAAACTGCTTACATTTGCTCAGCAATTTCAAATATTATGCATTAGAATTTTTGAAAGTGACGTTACAAGAGATGAAGCAAACTGTTATACAAACAAAACAGATCACACTATGGTGTAGATTTGATACAGGACTTTTTTCTTAGGGAAGTTTTAGGTAACATAGAAAAACATATTAATTAAAACTCAATAAACTCCTTATGTAACCAAAAAAAATTGTATCTGGAAATTAAACAGTTAATTTTAATTCAAAAAGCAACGGAAAGCTTAAAAATTGTAAGTATACTTTTTCGCTCTTTCCTTTCATTCTTTTGAAGGTATTATTCCCCGTAAATTTTTTCTATTAAATTGCATATATGCAAAATTTAGACATAGCAGAGGATAAAGGCATTTGAGCATTTACTCATGCTCTGACTGATTTGATCTTTTTTATTCCCCTTACACCAGTGCTTCTCAAATTTTCTATACTTGCGACCCAAGTTTCAAGCATAATTTTCATCGCACCCCTTTCCACAAGAGATTACAATATATTTAATTCAATATATTCAATATATTTGACGTAAAGCTGCAATACGACTTTAATTATAAACCGTTCAAATTATCAAGATATGCATCAAATTTTGTATATAATATTAGGACATGCCCATAGGGTCATTGGTAATTATTAAACTTTTTATCTTAATACTGTTAAATTAATCATGAAACATATTACACAGAACTGTTGCATTTATACGTGCATTATATCAGTCTTAATGTATATTTTACTTTTTATTATGTCAGAATGTATTTTGTTTTGCTTTCTTTCAATAAATTAATAATTTTTTTAAAATGATCTTTTATTTTCGACTTTTCGATATGCTCGCGCCCCCCTTGTAGGGCTATCATACCCCCCAGGGGGCGCGCCCCACAGTTTGAGAAACACTGCCTTACACTTGTGACAAATCTATACGGAACTTTATCACTAACCTTCTGAGACGTCTTTTTTAGGGAAATTTAATTCCCTATCTATTTCCAATCAGCTCCAAAAAGAGGACAGGGATTCCTTATTATATATGCAGATTAGATAAAGTATTTAAGTCAAACGGAATAGTAAAGTGAGAGGCAGTAGGAGAGAGAGATTGAAGCAGGAAGTTATAATAGTGAAGTTAAAGATTTATTATTGAAGATTTCTAGGTGGATAAATTAGGCTCAGGAAGAGCTGAGATTCAGTGTGGTAAATATTGATTGATAATTAAAGTCTCATTAAAGTTTTATATTAGGAGTGAGATTAAATTTAAATGTTCAATAGGAACATTATTGAATATAATTCTGGGATCTCTTCTTGCGGTAATCTCTGCGTGATCGATATTCTAATTATTAATTAATTGGATCAGTAAATATTTAAGTTAATATAAAGGAAAGTCCCATTTAAACCTCATAAAGCTATTTGAATTATTTGTTATTAAAAGTCTTTGATTTTATTTGGGAAAGATAACGAAATAAAGAAAGTTATTCATAAAAATGGCTACTGGTTCTTCTTTGACTCAAAATCATTCTCGTTCTCAAAGTGAGATCCAAGGGGATCTTCACACACTCTAAAATGTTGCGTTGGCTATTAGCGATGGACTCCTTTCTGTTGAACCTTAAGCAAGTGACGAAGATGACACCGCAGTTTGCAGCCATCTCTCCAAACTTCCTCACCATACGAACACGAGGGTTTTGAGAGCTTCAAACTGGTCTTAGTGTCACCAGGATTCGATCCAAAGACTCCACAACACCAGCCACGAGTCCATGACCATAAATATTAACGAACACTGCTATTTATTCATACATGGTGAAATATTGAGTGTTTATTAAGTCGCAGTATAAAGCAAACGAGAGCTATTGAAATCGGACCTCTTAATTTTGAACTACAGTTAAGTGACAAGGACAACACCTAAGCTGGTACCCCACTGTCCTAACATGTACACCACGTCAACATGAGGGCTTTGAGCCGCGACAAATTTTAGTTGCATCATCCTCTACATTGCGGGTCTTCAGGGGTACTGGAACCTGCACTCATGACGCCGGCCACGAGTTCGTTGCCATGACAACAAGGATACTGCGGAAACTCACAAGGAATGCTAAAGAAAGGGTTAATTCTACGACGGATAGTAAAATTTTGAAATTATTCCTTTAAAAATATCGGAGGGATAAAAAATACCACGCGTGGAATTTCAATTAGTAAAAGAAAGTTGCAAAAATTGCTATTGATCTCAAGCTTTATATGAAATATTTGACTGATTCTTTCACTTTCAGTACTGAAATTCCATAAAAATTTAGAAAACAGTTAGGTTAAGTTTATGTTTAAGGTAGGGATTTAATGTAATTTTTATATTTTTTCCTGCAAAATTTTAAAATTTAGATAAAAAATAATATAAGAAATACGAAAAATTCATAACAAGATGTTAAACTCCATCCTTCTTGGTATCCAACTAGGTTCGAAGATAAATTTTTCAAAAGTTGATTTTCTGAATAATTTTACTGTTTTAAAGAACATAAATAGGCTTAAAAAGTCATAACTATTAAATAATTAACATGTATCGCCCTTTTTTTTGAAAAAAAAAATTATTTTTAGGAAAATTTAGCAAAATCTTTTAAGTTAAGAAAAACCTGATAAATTAAAATAAATTGCATATTATGCAATTTTAACGTCATTGTTATACTTCTTGATCCGTCTGAAGTGTCAGAAACCACAGGATAAAAATTGTTTAAGAAATAAATATTTTATTAGCATTTAAATTTTTGATG
Organism: Trichonephila clavipes; assembly: GCA_019973935.1. Classification (NCBI taxonomy): domain Eukaryota; kingdom Metazoa; phylum Arthropoda; class Arachnida; order Araneae; family Nephilidae; genus Trichonephila; species Trichonephila clavipes. The sequence continues at coordinate 877,291 of BMAU01003548.1, forward strand.
GTCATGATTTTTCGTCAAAATTACTGCATGTTCTAAACTAAAAATGGTTGTAAAATGTGATTAAATGTAGCTGTATTAAAACCTGCGGTTTGTTACACTCTGAAGAGCCCATAGAATATATGTTATAAATTTCATTGCATTTGATTGGATTCTTTAGAAGACATCCCGTTTTGCGTGCACAAATTATCATGAAAAGTTCATTCTTCAAAAAACGAATTAAAAAAAATATTTTTATTAGTTAGATAAAGTAGATGCTATAAAAAGAACTTAAAAAACGCTCTTGTTTTATGTATTAGTCCTTCTTCCTCAATAATTAATTTCTTTTTTCCCTAATGACCGAAACAACACCAAACATCAAACTCCTAAAATGTACTTTTTCAACCTAGTCGGATACCTTTAACAAAAATAAATAAATAAACAAGGAATTACACGTTACGAAATTTCTGGAACAAAAGACTTATTTTCATAGTTTAAGTCTTTTGTTCGTTTAATCTGAAAACTCCCCATTTTAAGGTTCACCGTGAATGCTATTGTTCTCAGATAATTCGTTACGAAAAGTTTTTTAAAAAAAGAGGAAGAAAAAGCCTTATCATATGTTCTTTTATCAACTTTAGTAACAGTGGTGTAAGAACATTTGACTGAAAAAGTCGGTGAAGAGCGCGAAGAAAAAGATATAAAAAATTCTGTAAATATGATACATTTATCGCAAATTGCTTCTTTGATGTTCTGTTAACTTAAAATATTGATATAAGAAAAGACATCCAGTTAATAAGTAAACAGTTTTAAAAATTAATTTCTGTGTGAAGTATTCGTATACCACTTTAAATATATGTAATTATTTATTAATAACCACACCAAATCCTTTATATAAATACACAATTAAATTACTCAAATCAATTACGTTCTAAAATTTTACCCCCCAAAAAGTCAAAGTTAATAATCTGTTAAAAATGTAAATTAGGCAAAAAAATGAACTGAATAAACAATTCTAAAAATTTAGCATATTTATAATCAACAATAAAGAAATTGGGGTCATATATATACATATATCAACAGATATGAAATATTTTCAAAATTAATCAATTAAAATCGATTCTACCAATTAAAAAGAGAAATATAACAGTTATTGTAAACATTTTTAGGAAACATACACAAAAAAAATTGTTTACAAACATTTAAAGTGAGAATTGATAAAAACGTACTACATTTCATAAAAAGTTTTAAGGTATCCGACTACGTTCGGAACCGTGATTTTGCAAAAGCTTATAAATGGATAATTTTCATGATATTTAGTGTCATTTAGATTAGAATACATGTATGCAAATGTTTTAAGGACATTTTGACAAAAAAATTATTTAAATACAATATTTTGGCAAAAAATTAACTTAGATTAATTTTTTTTCAAAACGTTCTCCTTTTGTGAAAAGTGCTTCTATTATAAAAATATTTTGCCTGTATATAGCTCAGACCTCTCTACAGAGGCCCAACTAGAATTTTTGAAATATATAACTTATTTTTGAAATATATCCATATTTTACGACAACAGAGGGGAGCAATTTTAAGGAAAAAAACGCCGATAATTTTTTCAATTGGTTGTAACTTTGAAAATAGTGTGAATTTTTCAAAAATCATAGTTGAGCCAATGTAAAGAGGTCTGAGCTATATACAGGTAATATATTATTATAATAGAATCATTTTTCATAAAAGGAGAACATTTTGAAAAAAGATTATTCTAGTTAGTTTTTTGCCAAAATATTATATTTAAATGAATTTTTTTGTCAAACTATCCTTAAAACACTTTCATACATGTATTCTAATCTAAGTGACACTAAATATGAGGAAAAGTATCCATTTATACGCTTTTTTAAAATCACGGTTCCGAAAGTAGTCGGATACCTTAACAAATTATTTATTCATTTTGGAGAAGGATGCTTTTTTTTTAGAAAAAGATATTTGATTGAAATTTTCAGTCTTTCAAAAATTATTTAAGAAAATAAAATGATATTTCAAAACAAAAAGAAATAAATAATGTTTACTTACTTTGTGCATACGCACTGATTGTGATGCATAGCAGAACGAAAATGCAAGAGATTCTACTGCAGTGAGTCTCCATTTTCGTACGCTGAAAACTGAAACAAACAAACTGATTCAGCATTCAAAAGAAACATAAAATCAAGTAATGAGGAAGATATTACCAGCTAGATAAAATGGCACAATTAAAAAATTTAGTAATTTAAATGGAAAATGCACTTAATTGATTATTAATTAACGTAGCACACTCAAAAGTAGCACGAGGGTTATTGATAACGGAGTTTGTAATTTTGAACCATGGTCATGAGACACAAAGACGCTCCCTACGCTGGAACCTCATTCTCCAAACTTCTACACCGCACCAAAGGAAGGCCATTGGAGCCTCTACAGATTTAAGGTATCCGACTACGTTCGGAACCGTGATTTTGCAAAAGCATATAAATGGATAATATTTATGATATTTAGTGTCACTTAGATTAGAAATTGTATATAGAATTGTTTTAAGAATAGTGTGTGTATTACAATAAAAAATAATTTAAGTACAATATTTTGACAAAAAAAGGAACATAGAATGACCCATTTTCAAAATATTCTCCTTTTAGGAAAAAATGCTTCTATTATAATAATATTTTGCCTGTATATAGCTCAGACCTCTGTACAGAGGCTCAACTAGAATTTTTGAAATATATAACTTAGAAATGGATTTATTCATGTTTTAAGACAACAGAGGGGAGAAATTTTAAGAAGAAAACCCCGATAATTATTTTAATTGGTTGTAACTCTGAAGATAATGGGAATTTAAGAAAAATTAGTTCGGACTCTCTGGAGAAGTCTTTACTTTATATAAGCAAAATATTATTATTTTAGAAGCATTCTTTATAAAAGGAGAACATTTTGAGGAAAGGTTATTCTAAGTTAAGTTTTTGCCAAAATATTGTATTTAAATAATTTTTTTGTCAAAATGTCCTTAAAACACTTTTATACATGTATTCTAATCTAAGTGACACTAAATATCAGGAAAATTATCCATTTATGCGCTTTTTTAAAATCACGGTTCCGAACGTAGTCGGATACCTTAACGTGCGTCAGTTCCTCTGTATGTTGCAACACTCAAGCCCACGGCATGGCAGAAACAATATTGGCTATGAGTTTGCGACCGTGACCATTTGACTACAAAGAGAGAGAAAATACTCTTGATATGAAATATAGATACTTAAAATTTATATATGCAAATGTAATTTTTACAGAAACATGCATATGCTTTTCATTTTGCTGCGCAAATTTAGTGCACGTTTGGTATATCGTCGTTGTCATACTAATATCTGCTATGTGCATTAAGTATGACTTTGAGATTTGAGGTATATTTATTTGAAGATATTCTGACTGAATAATATATTTTTAGTGACCATAGTTCCTCGGCTTCTAATCGAGTGGGTTCGGGTTCGAATCCCGAGTAAGACTTGGTTGTACCTTCTTCGGGAAAGAAGTCGGTCTTTCGCCTGAAATGGATTCCCGTCTCGAAAGGAAAAGCAGCGCACCTCTTCTTGTTATATGCTGGGAGCAACGTTTGTAATAAATCTGTATTCTTCTGTGGTTGTGTTATATGTTTCTGTTCATCTATCACACGTCTTTCGTATGTATCCCAGTAATAAACACACGACAACAAAAACAACAACAATGACCATAGTTCAACGTATATAATGTTTAGAGTTAAATAGCATCTGGTACGAAATCATTATTAGCATAGCTTTTTATACGAAAATTTGGATAGTAAACTAGTCATAATAGTCAAAATGTTGAAATCTCCAAAAAGTGCACAAAGCAGATATTGGGTTGACAATGACGATAGATTAAATGTAGTTCATATATTTATTAATAGAATTAAAATAATACATTATTCCTAATTCTTTCGTTGATACAAATATATATACAAGCTATTATCTGCCTTCTTCATTGGGTTCATGAGGTGGAATGACTAAATACGGTTTTTACTTAAGTTTTTGATATCTAAGTTCTAGCTTTATTTCGATTGGGTTGAAAAACATTCTTACTGCCCTCGCCTCTTGATTTAAAAAAAGACAAGACTTTAAATTCCAAAACGTAAGCATATTTATCTGCCGGCCGGGTGGCGCAGCTGGTTTGTCGCTGGCCCTCTGCACCCAAGGTTGCGGGTTCGACCCTGGCCCATGTCGTATGATTATACGGTGTAAAAAATCCCTAGAGTGTCTGTTCTGCTTTGTGTGCTCTAGGCAAAATAAAATCCTAGTACAAGTTCGCATCATCAGAGCTCAGGTGTCTCCCTCTAGGGAGGAAACTTGGTGTCAAAATTACGTGTGGTGATTGGTATCTGCCTATGTGGCACCGCGCTGAAAAACAGATACCAGCTTTCGGGGAATGTACTAGGTCTGCAATGGAAAAACTCCAATCGGCAGCCCATTAGAAATAAAAAAAACATATTTATCTTTTACATTCTAGTAACCTCCTCCGTACGAATCGATTTCTGCAAAAGCCGCTCTTGGCGGATCTCTATTGAACAAAAGAGACGTGTGTGTCAAAATTCAAGATTGTCGCTCAAATACTTCCAGAGATCTCTTGATGAGAGAGTCAGAATGATTAGCTTTTCTTCTACATATTTTTAGTTATGAAATTATGTTTTCTCGTTTTATCGATCGTATTTCACATCAGTAATAAAGGCAAATGAATAGGAGAAGTGTCGCCTTGAAACTACGTTTAATTCTTCTATCTTAGCTTTCAATCTGCCGTAGTGTTACTGAGGCTATTCTACTTTGTACTGTAGTGTCTTGTTGTTTCGTTATCTATCCTTCATTTACAATTACAGCAATTTAGTATATTATTAATTATTATATATGTATGTATACATGTATTGTATACATGTATAAATAAAGAATGAGATGAAGATAAATCTTTAATGAATAACAAATTTTTTAGTGATATTAGAAAACCAAATTTTACGTATTAGTAACTGATCAGGTTGTTAGAATTTAACTCAGGAGAAAAAGTACTTTTTAAAAAATAAGTTTGGACTTAAAAATTTAAAAAAAACTAATTTTCTGATTTATAAAATAAAACTAGTATTATAGATCACACAGTTTTTATTTACAAAATTACTTGTTTTATTTTTGGTTCTTTTTTTTTTTTGCTTATCTATTCATATTACGAAATTATATCAACTTTTTGAAAACAAACTAATTACACTAAATTTTTCATTCAAATAATCTCACGTCATTTAAAAGAGTTATAATTATTAATTTTCTATAGTTACTTCGGTTTCATGATCCTAAATTTAGATCGGAAGAAGCAAGATAAAAAAAATATGTACTTTTCCTTTATCGATATCAGATGTATTTGTTTAAAAAATCTTTTATCGGTTACCGAAGGGGCGGATCAATTTTTTTTATCTATTGTTTTTTTTTTCACTTTACTTCAAATAAAAAGTCTTTACTTTTTCTCTTTATAGTTTTTCGATTATTATATTTCAATTTTTTTACTTTTAACTTTATTTATTGAATACAATTTTACTTGTAATATTATCAGAACTTAAATAAATTAATATTTAAAAAAATAGATAATAATTTCTAGCAAATGTAAAAAAGAACATAATATTTTTTTACGTAAGAACACGAATTATACTTTTTATACGACTCCAGTAAAAAGTAAGATATATTAAACTGAAAATGCATTATTATTTATGTTCCATACTTTTTCAATCATTTATTAAACTTCAATTCAAGTTGTTCATTATATTTTATTTAATGAATTTAAATTAACATTACAGTACACACTTAGTACAGTAATTTGTTGTACTCTCTATCAGTTTTTTCATCAAACAAAATTCTACGTTTTCTTATAACAGTGTAATTTTAAGAAGTTATATTGGTGCTTATATATACAGAAAAAATGCATTATATATATATATATATATATATATATATATATATATATGTATATATATATGTATATATATATATATTCATGAATAATAACAAGTTTTATTACTAATAATATAAAATTATAAGTCTCGACTATACTTTACATGTCAAATTTTTGTACATATTTTTTGATGTTGAAATAGTTGTATTAGTTGAAAAAAAGTAATAAAAGTTTGAAATATTATTTAAAAGCTGATTATTTTTAAACGCACAAATATTTATGGAGAGTTTTTGCTTTAATGCTTAGACAGTGAACAGCAAAATCAAATACACATCCAAGATTTCAATTCAATAAGAATATAGACAATATTTAATATATTTGTGTATTTTATCTGCAACCATTTTTGTACCAAAAGCTAAAGATTCTTATTAATATCAGTTGCAAATGAAAACTGTTTTCTAAAATTCCTTGATTGAAGTTTAATGAAAATGTTTTCAAATCCGAGAATCATCTTGTATAACACAAATAATTTAAAATTTTTGAACTTAAGTGTATTATTACTTTTAGCATTAATAATTTAGAAGATAAATAGAGATGAATGAAAGGGAAAATAATAAAAATGTTCCTTAGATTTTTGAATGGTACAATATTAGAATTTTTTTATTGCATAATTTACCATTAAGAACAAATATTATAAAATTACAATCATACAACAAACATGTAAACTGAATTATATAATTATCTGATAATTTATTTGTCATAAAATATCAGTTGCTTAAACCACATGATAATTTGTATAATATATACTAATATATATATATATACTAATATATATATATATATATATATATATATATATACAAAAATACAACTTCTACAAAATAAGTTAAATTATATATACGTTTCACAATTTTTCATTTAGAATAATTAGAATTCAGTTCATTTAGAATAGTACTACTATGAATGTTTTCATCTCTAACTGGAAATAATTTAATTTCCTTCTGTTTTTGAGCATCCAAAATAATCGTGTTAGCTCTTTGTAATTTAATGAATCTTAAAAATTCGTCAGTTACTTAAAAGAACTTCTTAAATTTTTTATAAATATTTTTACTGAGTGTACAGGTTTATTAATACAATTCTTCTTATACTTCGCAACATAGTTTAATAGTCATTAAATATACCATTAAAGGCAAACTGTCACAATGTGTAAAAATTTCCCAAATTGAATTCTTTAAAATGTTTTTTAAAAAGTCCTTAATTTAATAATATATAAATAATAAATTTTAAATGTTTAAAATATTTTGAAATACTTTTAAAAAAACATGCCTTCGAAATATCAGATGCATAGTTCAAAATCACAGAAATGAGAGAGAGAAACCTCTGCCTATTTTTAAGATTACTTAATTATTATGACAGAAAATAAATAAATGTGTGTGTGTCACCATTATTATTCAATTTTGTACTTTTTCACATTAAATACGAAACGTAAAAAATATGATTTATTACCTCGAGATAGAGAGGGTGCCCAAACTTCACACAAACTAGAGCAGAAAAAAATCCCCTAGTCCCGGAACATCCAACCTCCAAGACTGCAACCAGGACTAATTTTCGTTAATCCAATGTTCCACCCACCGAGAAAAATTCCAGGACTTTGTAACGTGACCCACTTGAAAGTATGAAATTATATTGTCTTTATTTTTAATGGCAAAATATCTTATTAAATTGATAAGATAATTCCCCATACAAGCAGTACATTGTTCGAACCTCCCTTTGATAAGCTATTCTTTTCAGTAAATGAAAATTTCCATTGTAGATTCTCTTTGGGTGATTTCTGGTACCAATGGGAAAGATAATAGATGATAAGAGAGCCGTTTGATTGAAATAATAGATTAATGGGGATGATCAGATAAAAGGGGAAAGTATTTTGAGGTGTGCGTGTATAATGGAAGAGTGAAAATTAATCAGAAAAGTCGGGTTTTTTTAGTACGAATATTGTTAGTTCATTAGTTTTTGGGTAGTATGATTGCTTTGAACTGTACTAAAACAATTACCGTAAAATCCGGCGTATAACGCGCACTTATACTTTCAAGATGCAATTTTTAGTTTTTAGGTATATTCGTCGTATAAATCGCACCCTCTTTTTTACGAAGAAACCTGAAATGTACTTGGGCAATGCCCTCAAGTAATTTATTCGAGGTATTATTCCGAACTTTAGAAAAAAAAGTAAATTTCTAGGGCTATAACTCTTTAAGTTCATAATAAATGTCATTACTTTCAAGCAAACAGTATTTCTATATATGTAAAAATCTAATTTTTTTCTATGCTCATTATCATTTATTTTAAAAACTCTCATTTTAAACCCGGAGTGTAACATGCACCTGTAAATTTCGATCTTATTTTTTGTGTTCAAAGTGGGCACTATACGCCGGATTTTAAGGAAAATATTGTCTAATAAAAATTATGAGAAAAATTTTCAGAAAAATATGAGTATTCTTATGAGTCATGAAAAAGTCGTAACTTACAATTGATTGAAAAAAAATTCAGATTACGTAATGCAAGTGTGGTTAATTCAATAAAGATCAATTAGTAAGTGCACGATTAATGTTCATATTAATTAGTAATCAATTAATAAATAAATTAATACTTACTTGATACTCAAGTAAACGGGAAAATAAAGTTCGTTGATATTTCAAGCGTATGCATAGTTTAAAAAAGAAATTATCAGTGTTAGAAAAAGAGGAAAAAATATCAAATTATTCATTAATATTTTAATAATACTTTTTATTCAAAACGTATCATCGGAAGTCTTAAAATAATTTATAGATGCAGTTTTACTGACTAGTAATTAAAATTTAGAAAAGTTAATTTGAATTTAAGAAATCAATGTTATTTGAAGTATTTATTAATTTTTTAAAGGCGTATTTCTATTCAAAAGAAAAAAGTGTTGTATTAACATACTTGATAATAGTTTAATCAAAGCCTATTTTACATTAAAAAATTACTGAAAAACTAGCAAAAAGTGTTACAGCAATAGCTTTACGAATTACATAATTAAAAGGTCCATCCGGTATGGTGGTTAGTAACGCTAACTGTTGGGTCTGATTTCAAATCCTGGAGAAGCCATGGATGTTTGTAAACCTATATTGCCTTCTCAGAGGGAGGGTACTTTAAATCAGTAGTCTTCAACCCCGGTCCGTGGATCAAGTACTACCGGTCCGCACAAGAAACATTAAATTATTTTCCTTTTATTTAATGTGGTATATTTTTCTTGGATATGGGCTACTTTTCATGAAAACTACTTTATATTCATTTTTTGGTGTAGCTATAATTTATTCTGAAGTCACGATTAAATACAATTAAATTAAAATTATTAAATCAAAACAGTCTAAAATATAAACAATCAACGTCCTCCCCCTCAGCGGGCCGCAGTAAAATTAACAAACTTTGGCCGATCTGTGTCGATAAAAATGTTGGGGAACACTGCTCTAAATAACCGTCGAGCCGCAAGTCCTCTCGTGATGTTGGTGGAAGGGAAAGAGAGGTGGAAGCTCCTCCTGACCATCCTCAGGGTGTACTCCCTCAAAATTGGAGTGGAATCGAGCCAAATCGCATAGTCAACTGCATGGTGCTCAAAGCTACAGGCTAAAGACAAGCGTAAATGTATGATACCCCACTGCCCGAGGGTATCATCTCTTCATCTACGTGACCTAGATTTATAGGAATAAATGATTGATCTCTCTCACTCAAATTATCCATAATAAATCTAATTTATTATTGTCTAAATATATATTGAACAAGTAACACAAGTCTTACTTAGAGGAATATGATCAGGAGTGATACCACGTAATTATCAATTCTGAGTAAAATAGCGCCTAAAATAAATCCTAGTCACTATCTTTATGAGAAATTAACCTCAGAATCTTTATCTACTGTAGATTGCTTAATAAGTTTAAGTCCGTTCTGTAATTAATCTCTTACCAATATCTCACGGCGAGCAGCCCTTGGCTTTCTGCCTCTTCTTGTATTCTATTCTTCCTCTATTATTCTATTACTATCCGACTTCTATTCTACTATCCGACTTCTATTCTACTATCCGACTTCTATTCTACTATCCGACTTCTATTCTACTATCCGACTTCTATTCTACTATCCGGCTTCTATCCGACCTATGTTCGACTTTCCGGCTTCTATTCAACTTCTATTCTACTAACTCGCGAACGCTAAATCTCCCTTATATATCTATTCACAAATCTGCATATCACGGTTTCTTTTTGAGTGGGTTGGATTGAAATAATGCCATTCTGGCCCCAAAAATTACCCAAGAGGATTAGTGAGAAGGCGCGATAAAGCCCCGTCACAAATGTAACATTTTCTAGCCTGGGTTGTTGAGACTTGTTATAAGAATAATAAATTTTACTTGCTTTGAGAATAGCTGATCTTTATTCTAACTCTCGAACACTGATGAACGTGAGAGGACATTCAGCGTAGTGTTTACTCTTATTTAGCAAAAATACATTTCTGAGCTGTCTTCGTACCTGACACCCCACCAAACTATTATGGAAGTTGAATGATGAGATTTCTGCCCACTTTTTTTCTTTTTTTTAAATTTTGGACACTCCTTGATTGTACACGGTCATTCTAGCAGTTAGAGATCCTTCAGTGTCGAAACATTTCTCGTCAGAAAGCAAAATTTGCTTGGGTCCATTATGAGCATGTGGCCTCAACTGTGCTTCTGCTCTAAGGTTCCTCAGAGGCTTCAATTCCTGTGTGAGGTAATGAACAGTTATTCCTTGATAACCTCTTTTTTCTTAGGTCTTCATTTACTATGCGGCACATTTCTCTTTTTAACACACTGATCTCTTTAATACGAAGAATCCTTTTCGGCAAGGATTTCGGTCAATTTTTTCCCTGGCTGTTTTGACGAAGTCGGTGTCTACAATGCTGTTAATCATAGAAAATGTCTTAATTGTATCATAAAGGATTAACCTTTGATGTTTAAATGCTTAAGAGCCTTGAAAACTTTTCACTGCTTCTTTTTTATGTAGAGAAGAATCTGCTGTACGCTTCTGTTCAAAGTGTTATATTATTGACTGATTTAGAACAACAAATGACAAGAAAAATATCACAAGACAACAATTACTTGAAAAATATTGCAAAGGATCTTTAACGACGAAATTTATAATTGTCTGCAGCATTTGAGTCACAGCGGACGATCTGAAATTTGTATCAGAACTTACGGTACGACTAAGTATAAAAATAAAACTAACAATATAGAAATTATTTATATTTTGTAAAATTTACGAATAATGACGAAGTCGAAGGTAAAGTTCAACTGTTAACACCTGATTTAATTCACGAAGGCTTGAAATGTGCTACAAGTATGGAACAACATTTTATTTCTCATGATTCTCTGATATCCTGATATAAAGCGTACATTAAAATTTCAACATAATCTTAAGTTTTGTGTAGCAGGACATCAGAAATTATACATGCAACTTGAGAAACCAAAAAAAGCTGTTTTTGTAACAACATTTTTAACAACGAACGTAATTCTTCATTTGAATCAAAATCGACTGTTGTGCTTGACTTATCTGACACTTCTAATGATGATAGCATTTTTTATCCTGTTCGTAATGAACCTGCACTCTTGTTATCAAGCAGCAATGAATAGTTGTTAGTTAATAATTTTATTTCTAATTTGAATTTGAATTTTTATATATTGTATGTATTTATAGACTGTGTGAATTTTCACTGTAAATTAATTATATTTTTTTGTTTTATAAATATATAATATGGATTCCATTATTAATTTTTTTGCACGATTTTTTGGGAAAATATTTAGTTTTTACATCTTACACGATTTTTTAAAGTTGTGGAACGTATCCCCAATTTTACCATTTGTTGCATGTATTATTTTACACGATTTTCCTTGCACGGTTTTCTGAGGAACATATATACCGTGTAAAAAAAAGAGTTCGGTGTATTTATTTAAGTTTTAATAAAACAGAAATAATACAGCCCTGGTTAAAAGAAACTTTTCTGTCAAGTGATGGTGAAATTAAAACATTCGCCAATAATGTAAGATAATGCCAGGAGGTTCAAAATTAAGCTCCCCTGAAGTGCTTTTGATTATCATTTTCTTATGTGAACATGACAGTTATAATTAACTACTAGAGTATTTGTTAGTACCACCAGTAATTATTACATTAACATTTTAATGAATATTTAAGTACCATAGTTATTAGTCTCATCAATTCAATAGAACATCAATCACCTAGACACCCATTTCCAAACAGGCCATCGCATTCTTTTTTTCTTCATTTTTATTGGCTGATTTCTTCTCGAAATTAGACTATTTGCATGTATTGTATTCTATTAAAGAAAACTACTTTTATCACGGAAAAAAATAATGAAACTGTACCATGCTCATAAATATCCTTTGTCGCCGAAAGCAGCTTATTAATTTTCGGAAAAAACTTCCAGCGACTTCGACTGTTCATTCTACTCTCGTACTAAGTAGTGTTAATAAAAGAAATAATAATTTTTCTAGTCAATGAGTGCGACAGGTGTTTTATTAACAAGGAACACCTGCCTGCAAAAGCGTCTAAGCAATATTTTTATGCTCGTACGTAATTAAATCACTTGGAAACGGCCGCACAGTATTCAAATTCTACGTTAAGTAGTTATTTAACTATTCAAATCCTCTGAAATTGGCTTTAAGGCAAAGATATACCAAGGTGCATCTTAAACAAAAAGAAGCAGTTTCGTAATTTCTTTTAGTGTTAGTTTTACTTAAACGCGTGTCTAAAATCTCCTGTTTTACAATTGAAAAAGTTTTTCTACACATTCTGAAAAAAAAGATTCGAAAAGTTTAGTTTTCCTCAAAGGATTCTATTTCATAAACTATGATTTACTACAGCCTGTTTCATTCGTATGCCTGTTTTTATTAAATAACCATAAAGGCGACGGTTGTTGATTCAAATAAGAAAAAATCATAACCAATAAATAACGTCTGAAAATTCTTTTTTTTAAAAAAATCCAAGCACTCTTACTTTCTCATTCACAAAGAAGAATTTTTTTCTTACTTAACGTAGAACTTTACATAGAATCTTGCAAAATTCGACACTTATAAACAGATTCACTGTGAACTGTGAAGAATACCCTCTAAATATGACATCAAGAAAATTTTCTAGAAGAAGAGATGAAGTATCTGCTAACAGCTCCAACGTAGATGCTTCTGAAGATCAAGAACTGGAGATAATTGCCAAATTCTTTTGGTTTTCTGGAGTAGCGTTTTCATCATTCGATACCTACTTTAGCTTAAAAGGTTTCTTAATAACTTGCTTCGATATCCTTGCCAGTCTATTAAGTATATACTTTTTGGCAGCAGCCATTTATTTTTCAACCACCAAAAGACCCCACGCAACAGGTTATACTTTCATATCAGCCTTTGCCAATCTAATTGGTCTGTGTTTAAGATTCATTGTTCTGAAGAAACGATCTCGGATCCAAAAATGCTCTGAAATTATTTCTAAGTTAAATCGGGATATGCTGCTGAATCCCGATTCAAAATCCCGCCGACGTTTTCTGTGGCTTGGTTGTGGACTTTCTCTAATAATACCAATATCGATGATGACATACGGTATGATTTCCGGTAATTTTTACCTCAGTACCAGAAAATATCAAGCTCTATACTTCTTCTCGGACAAAATTTCAAAGACAGCATCACCTGAGTGGGAGTTCTTTATTATACTTTTACAAGTAATAAACGCCTTGTTAAGTAGATGCCTGCCTCTCCAGACGATGATTTTGTGTGTTTATACCTTTACCCGCCTTAGAGATATCAACCATAATTTCCTCACTCAACTCCAGAAGAGTATGGACTTGAACATGCCATCTAAACTGTTCTCCGACTACACGAAATTGTATGGTAGAATTACAAATACAGTTGAAAAAGTAGAGAAAACATTCTCACTGATATCGTTTTTTCTTTATGGATATATGCTTAGCTGTGTGTTCTCAATCACTAGTTACATGATCACGCGGTCTGGAACCCTCAATGTATCGAAAGTCTTGTCTCAAGCAGCATCTTTCATTGAAATTGTGACATGCTTTATCTTCTTGAGCGTCAGGGCAGCAGCTGTGAACGAATCAGCAGTGGAAGTGAAGAACCTCATTCATTCCCTGCCATCAAAAAGATTCGATTTCAGTCCTAACTTAACGGCAACTCTTCTTCAGCTGGCTAATAATTTTGCAAGTGAAGTATGTGTTACTGGTTGGGGACTGTTTATGATCAATCGAGGGTTTATACTTACTACAGCTGGAGTTGTGGTTACGTATGGAGTCATTCTGGTTCAATTAGGAAGCTAATTTTTTTACGGTATATTCCGGTGTATAATGCGCATTCACACTTTCAAACTGAAATTTTTTAATTTTTAGGTGTATTCGCCGTACAATGCTCATTCTTTTTAACACACACACGCGCTTTTATTAGATTCACCTGTATGTAACGGAATCTTTAAACTCGATTTTTACCCACTTTAAAAAGTCATATTAATTCGAAATTTTGCACACTTGTCAAGGACTGATGACAATACAATAATTTAATAATTTTATTCTATTGTCCTGATCAGGATCATTAAGATTACCGATTTCCCATTTCCAGATTTGGTGACTAAAGGGTTAATTTACATCTCTAAAGCAAATACGTTCACGTTTCATATAAATACAATAAACTTAAAGATGAGTTCATCAATAAATAAATAATAGTTTAAAAAACTAAAAAAAAACACCCTTTTATTAAAGATTGAACTAAAAAAATGAAAAATAAATGATAGTTAAAAAAAACCTAAGAAGCACGCTTTTATAGTTAATCGAACCAAAAAGTAAAAAATAGTTCTTAATATAAGAATAAAATGATAAAAGAGAAATTTAATATCATTGTGGTAAAAGCGCGGGGTACTTGATATCAATTGTTATAATTTCTTACTCTAGTTCTACTCCGAAATGCAGAGTTAGTGCAAAAATATAGTACAAGGCACCTAATTTAACCTTAGTCTAATTTTAATATGCTCATCTCTTTTTTATCCTTAAAACTATCATTTTAACATACATAACGCTCACCTGTAAATCTCGATCTTATTCTTTGCACTAAAAGTGCACATTATACGCCAGAATATACAGTATATGCAGTCTTCGATATTTAGTGAATCTGAGATAGTTATGTATAAACATTTATGATTAGAGTTATTGCTTTTATTTCATGTGATTAGGTATTATAATCCAATGTTTTATCACCTCATTATTTCGGTCCATAGTTTGCTGCTTAGCTCAGTCAATATACTTCATAATTTTGAATCATTGTCGAATGGATGTGTGCTGTATCTGAGCTGACATTTCATCAACTCTATACCAATCTGAGGACTACAAAAGATTTAATGCTCGTTAACTCCTACTGATTTATTTCCAGAATATTCATGTACATAGGGGTCAATCTTCGATCTGTCATGTTATAGAAATAATTTGCTCGTAGGGATTATTGTGCATGTTGTCAGAAAATGCACACTGTGAACTTTAAGCTTTGTTTTGTTTATAATATACAGGTATAGGACAAAATAAGAAGAACACCTGTGAAAAAATGAAAATTTTTTATTAGTAAGGGATTGGGCCACCTTTGGCCTGAATGACAGATTGTATTTGACGTGGGATTGGCAAATAAAGGTCTCGAACACAGAATATCGGGATTTGCACTTATTTCTCATGCAGGTCAGTTTCGAGGTCAGATAGTATGCGTAGAGGAGGAAACCGAGCACGGACTTTGTTCTCAAAAAACCCCACAAACACACAATGATGCTGAGTTCAAATGACTGGGGATACCATGTTAGATGTACTACTTCATCATCATGCCCATGAAACCCTGTTTGAACACAGAGAGACGTGTGAACAGGGATGTTGTCCTCTTGGAACACAGGATGCTCTCCCAGAAAGAGGTTCTGAAGCATAGGGTGAAGATGATCTGGGAGAATGCTTCGATAATGGTCGCCTGTAACATCCCCCTCAAGACAACGAGATTCCCTAATTCACAGGAAGATATTGCACCCCCACACCATCACAGTATCTCCTCCATATTTGACAGTTGGAACCAGACAGTCAACATGAAATGTTTCTGCCGGTGCTCGACAGACGAGCATATATTCAGTTCTAGAATAATGTAAATAAGGATTAATCAGACCACATGACTTGTTCCCATTGCAGGCAGTTGTGTCCAGTTTAGGTGGCCTCGGCATTCTGTAGTCTCTTTACAGCATTCCGTGCCAAAGCTAACAATTTTAGAATAGCTACTCTGCCAATTGCAGCATGTAACTCCCGTTGAATGGTTTTCATGTATACTGGGTTCTGAAAGGGGGAGGGTATTCATTTCGGATGTTATCTGCAGCAATGTAGTCTTGCATTTTCGGGTGTCTATGCTCTTCAATACCCGTCTATCACGGTCCTTCAACTTCGACTTTCACCCACTGTTGTGCTTCTCAGAAGACATCTTGCCCAGATTTGTGTAGACTGTCGTAATCCATAACACAGTGGACCAAAAGATTGGGTCACTCCAGAGAGGTGGCGGTGTGAGAGCTCCTACTATCATGCCTCTTTTCATGTCAAAGAGGCCGCTTACAATGACACTTTTCTAAGAGCAGAACTTTTTCATACAACTCTCACACCGCCAAATGCTAATATGATACCTTTCCTTTCACCGTCACTAGTGAACTTACTTTTGCGACACGTGGTGGCCGTTTATTTGGCGGTCGAAGGATGACTCATTTTGGTGTTCCTATTATTTTGTCCTATATCTGTATATGCATATGTATATTTGAATCATAATACTTTTCGAAGCTTTTAATACTTAAGAAGCAAAATTTTCGAAATTTACTATAAACGGAACATTCTTTGAATTTTTTTTAAAAAAGAGAAGATTAACTACAATTGTAGAGGAGGGTCTCTCAAGAAGCAATGTTTAATTAGCGGAGCAAAAGGAATTTCTTTGAAAAAATACTCTGTGAAAAAAGCACGGAAAATATTATTTTCAGGCAAATGAAGCTACGTATTGTTTATTTTGATCATTCGAATGATGTATGTACGTACTGAACATTTTATATAAAATTCTGAATATTTTCAAACTATTGTAAAATTAATACTTATGTTCTCTTTAATTTTCTGGGATTAATGCTTTAAAATTATTTATTTTTCAATTGAGGTTTGACTAAAACCTTAAAAAGGAAAAAAATCCTAGGAATAATATAATTTAACAATTAAAGTTTAAAAATGCCCTCTGTACCTGTGGAATTTAACCTAAAAAAGTTAACAAATGGAATTGTAAATCGATATAAATGAAATATGATTTTTTTAATGACAAACAGGAAAGCTGAATTACAATCTGAATATTCTAATTACATCTATAAGAAACAGTGACACTTAATGAAATAAAAATTTCATTGACAGGTAAAAATGACAATAAAGAGCATTTTATACATCGAGAAAATAAGCTGGATGAGACCTTAGAGTAATATAAATGCTCTAGACATTTATTTTGTTAAAATTGTAATATTCACAAGCAAACGCCGTCCCTTACGCTATAGTGGCAATTCAATGAAATCTTGGTGATAGAGCCAAGTTGGCATCATATTTAATGTCAAGGTTGGCCGCCAATTTGGAGAGTTTGGAACTTTCTAGATTTTTCTAGACATTAGTGGATCTCGCCACTAATTTCCCGTTCTATGACGCGTGCGAATTTTTCTGGAAGTTTAAGTCGGGTTTATAAATAGAGCAGTGCCAGCCGCAAGCAGTCAGTCATGATTCAATATTTCACGAAAGGAGATTGAGCTTCCCTACGGGAAGCAGGTTCTCCAATAATCCAGTGGCTGCGGTAGCCGAGTGGTATAGGTATCGGACTGTGGCTTGCTTTGTCACGGGTTCGAGCCCAGTACCACTAAAGACCCGCCGTGTAGGGCAGCGATGCACGTTAAATCTGTCGAGAGCTGAAACGTCCTCCCGTTGGTGTGGTAGTTAGGAGAGGGGGTGCCAGCTCAGGTGTCGTCCACGTCACTTGACCATGGTTCAAAATTACGTGGTCCGTCGCCAAAAGCCCTCGTGTAGCTGAACAGTGTGACGTTAATATTCAATCAATCAATCAATCTCCAATAATCCATCAACTTATATCTTGATTCAACCAGCGAATAGTGAGCATTGTTTTGATTAGCTCGGCTGTGCTTGTGAATAATCCTTTATATACGTGTATTTCAAACACTAATAATTGTGTTCGGTTGTGCTGTTGAAGGTGTGAAGACTTCGGAAATTTACTCTGTGAATATTGCTGCGGAATCCTGTATTTAAAGGATTGGATTTTTGTTAATAAATCCGCATCGCTCTTAAAAGAACTGTTATTTTCTTTTGAAACTGTTTTGCAAAAAATCTTTGAACCCGGATCTATGTAACAATATTTTTCATCGGGTTTTGTTATTTTTATTATTTAGTGAATTGGAAAAATTCGGTATATTAAAAAAAAATCCAATGCAGTAACTTTGAACCGAAAATCAAGAATTCTAGATCACTAAATTTTTAAAAAAATTATAAACAGGATCCTTTTAAACTTTGTTGATTTTATTGTCAATTCTGTAGCATTTTACTTACTTTTTCATGTATTGATTATTGTATTTATTTGAATGTAATGTATATATATATATATATATATAAGAATAAAAAGATAAAAGAAGAAAAGAAACTGTGGAATATTTCTCTCAGTTTACTTTTTCCTTCCAAGTACGAAAATACAGGCATGTTTATTTTTGTTATTTTTCGTTGAGGTTTCGGTTATACGGAAAAAAAATTATTTAAAAGTACATTTTAAAATCAGAGGAAAACGTATGCTAAAATTATTTGATGACAATATATCAAAAATAAAGAAAACTTTTATTATTTATGAATTTAAAAAAATTGTGTTATGTTTTATAAAGTGCATTGAATGATGAATCTCTGTTTAACGAATTTTCCACGAACTTTTTTGGGAGATTTAGCGGCTCCGTTAAACAGAGGTTCGGCTGTACTTCAAAAATGTAAATAGGTGTTAGGAACTTAAGTATACATTCCCCTTTGGATACAGAACTAATTGAATAACGAAAAAAAGGAAGACTTGGCAATGTAAAGGGAAGTAGACTTCCCCTCCCTTACTGTGTTTTTCGCAAGGTCTTTTGAGTGTCATAAAATGAAATTGCTCAAAGGTCATTCTCAATACTAAAACGTGTAAAAATTTATGTACGAAACTCACTGAGCGCTAATCAAAACTAAGTTCTTTAACTATTTTACGCATCGAGCACACATTATGTGCTTTGGATAATGTTAGTTGTAAAGAAATGATTAAAAGTTTTTCTGAATTAAAGGCTAGAAAAACAGAATTTTTAAATAAAGTTAATTCATATTACATGCTTACTTTTGTTAGATATTTAATAAAACAAATTTTATTTCTTTAAATTTGTAATTAAACTTTTCTGGAAAAACTAAAATTTATTGTTGTATGTTATATATTTTTAATTAATAAAAATTTGAAATTTATTTTAGTTTTACTTTATTTATTGCTGTAGGATTTAAAAGTTCCCGGACTGAGACTATAACTTAAAAAATATTACCAGTTAATTTGCTGAAACACATCCTCTTTCGAAATAAGACCCTTGAGCAACAGCATCGAAACATCTCTAGAATCCATTTTTAGCCATGTCTTTTAATTCAGCCTGCGATGCACTTTTAACTTCATCTGCAGATTAAAATTGCCGACCCTGCAAGTGATGCGCCAGCTCAAGATATATTCTGAATTTTCAGGGAGTGATATCAGGGGAGTAAGAAGGATGTGGTAAAACAGTTGTTTTCATTTTCACCCCGTCGTTGTTTGAAGCATGAAGTCTAAGGACGTCCAGAGAGTTCGTCGTCTTTGACACTTTCCCTGCCTTCTCTGAAATGTCGATGTCACTCAAAAGCTTGCGTTCGCGATAATGTATCACTGTCTTAAACATGCTTCAACGCTTCGTATGTCTCCATAGCACTTTTTTCCAAGTCAACACAAAATTTTATATTTTTCTCTGCTCAACAAACGCAATTTCTTTCAATTGCCGGCCACTAAATGCATCCATTTACAAAATGCGGTAAGCCACCAACCACGTGATTTGGCACAAACGGTTTTAGAAAAGGGGACAAATGAAACACAGAAATGTTATCGTAGTCGCTCTAATTCAAATTTTTTTTCCCGTTATAGGTTCAGTACGTGAACTTTTGAATCCTACCTCGTATTTTATGTGTTCTCTATTTCTTGTTGGAGAACGAGAGGTCAGTATTTGAAAATTTCCAATTATATACAGTCGGACCTCTATATAACGAAGCCGCTAAATCCCGGGGAAAAGTTCATTACATGGGAAATTCGCTATATAGAGGTGTAAGGACCCCCCCTAGGGTACCTTTCTCCTTGATTATCAGCGTGAGCTAGAGGTGTAGGAATAAATGAAGAACTAGAAGCTGCCATGATCTCAATATGGCTTAATGAAGATCTTAACTTAAACCTTTAACAGATTAGTTAATAATATGATATGTGAGAGAATCTACGGTGGCTAAACACACAATATATAATGCCGAAATAACGTAACTCGACCACTCTCAATAACTAACTCACCTAAGCTTAATTCCAATGCGATCACAGATCCGAATATTTAAATAGTCACTCCTACCTTAATGTTGAACTAAGTATCAATCAATCTGATCCTAGTTGAAGTTGCGGTTCACTGGCGTGCAATGGTATGCACCTTGACCTAAGGGGTCCCTGTCACGGGTAACTTCTGTTGGCTGTCACTTAACCTCTCAAAACCTCTTCACATTTGAAATACGGACTATCCCCAAATGCCACCCGGCTAACTCTAAACTTCTGATATTTAAAAACTTCCTAATTTGCATCTTTCCTTCACGCCTTACTTCTTGGGTTGGTTGGGAAAGAGTTGCCATTCATTCTGGCCCCAAAGAACCCAAAAGGATATGTTAATGAAAAGACGCGTGAGCCCGTCACAGAGGTTAATCTTTTAATATACTGTATGGACTTCATGAAACAAATATTTTAAATCCATAAACACTATATATTAAAAAAAATAATTATTCACACCTTTTTTAAATTAAAATATGCTTATTTTATATATCATACCCATCAAAATAAATAAAGAAAGAAAAACTGCAAAGAAAACTAGAAAAAAGAATGTCGAAGAGTTCACTGTATCTTCAATGTTAAAAAAATAATTTTACACTAAAATTAATAAGTTTTAAAGATATTTTATAATTTAAAGCCCACAAGTAATATTAAACATGCATTATTTTATAATTAAAACACGGGAAAATTCCACTGAGGTGAAAGAGGATATCGAAGATGTTTCTAGTGAACTGGGCAATGGGGGTTAAAGGTTGCACTTCTTGGACGAAAAGTCCATAACTCTGTTACTCTCAGCGATTCAGGATTTAATAAAACCAGTTCAAGATATATGACCATCATAAAATGTATTAAAGAGAGAATAACTTGAAATTTTTTCAGAAATACTTTGAAAAAATGAAGAACAAAAATTGAATCACAAAAGAAAAAGTTCGTTACATAGAAAATACACTTCGCTATTGAGAGGTTATTTTACGAAGAAAATCGTGAAATATTCAAGGTTCCAGGAAAAAGTTCGCTATATAGAAAAATTCGCAATATAGAAGTTCGTTATATGGAGGTTCGACTGTATATATAATGCGTAATAATTCGCTAATAGCATTTTTATCTGCAGAGTAAAAAGTGTGTAATTTCTAACTTTGTGGATATTTTTTGTGTGGTGAGTGTAGTTTCTAATTATAACATTTCTAAGAGGTCAGTGCATTTTGTGGACTCCGATATTACGTATAACCCCGAATTAACAAATAAAAATTTCGGTTCCGATGAATTCGTTAAATCGAGATCCAACTGTCTATTATTTAAAAATATTTTTCAAAAGCCTGAAGATTCGCTAACGAATCTCTAAAACGAACATAAAAAGACTTTCAAAATGAGAAGGAAAAAACGAAACAGACAGATTCTTCATTTCTTTTCAGTTTAGAGTTGAGAAATTTTGCAGAGAGAGAGAGAGAGAGAAATTCCATATGAATTCAAAATGGCTTCCAGGTAAAAACCTTCTCTCTCTCATCACCAGTATTCTTTCTCTTTTTTTAACTTTATTATATTTCCAAACTTCAACATCGATTAACAGAACGCGTAGCAATCAATCCACTCGCTGACTCACATCAATGCTGTCACGCGATTGTGCAAAAAAATGAAAAAATTTACAATGAAATACTATCACGAAAATATCCATATGAATCATACACACAATACAAAGGCTTGATTCAACTATTCTAAGTAACATTTTCCTCATTTAAGAACGATTTTCCTAATGAAGAACAAGGGAAAATTTAATAAATGTTGATTACAATTTCCCAACATATTGTTCTGAGAAAACGTCCATTATTACTGATTTATTCTTTTTAAATTTACATTTTTTGAAGACCTAAAAATCAAATATTTTGAAATTTTATAATCAAAAAAGAATCAAGTTTACACAAAATTCACATTTTTATCTGTAGAGCTGTCAAATTTGCAACAATTTTGTAATTAGTAGTTAAAATAAAATTAATGATGATAATCATCAATGTATATAGAATCTAATTTTTTAATCTTTGAACGACTTTATAATGAGATGACTTTAAGATACACCTTTACTATGACTACTGGATACTCTTTTAATTAAAAAAAAACTCTTTTACTATGTCGTTTGCAGAAGATTAAATACATTTATGTCATATTTTGAGACATATATGCATTGACTAACGCTGAAATATATATTTTCCAATATGGATTAAATGCTGGCTTGCAAGTAAAAGAATATTTTTGGCTATAGATGTTGACATCCATAATTTATTAAAAGCGTTTGAAAGTTGATGAAAGAAAACGAAAAAAAAATCGTATTCAAAAGTTTGGAAAAATTGTTCTAAAAAGAGATCAAGGTCTATTTTATAATCTTATTTATCGTTCAGAAAATAATTTCATGTTTGAACGCATTTTTTTAAACTATCACAATTTTCAAATTATAACAAAAAAAATAATAAAATAATATATTTTATTCAGCTAGCTATATATTTATTAATAAAGAAACCTGTTGTACACAATAATAAAATTTCTGCATTTCATAATTTCTACTATGGTAATCATTTTCTCTCTAATGCTCTTTTTTTTTATAAAAAAAAGGATTTCTCAAAGAGTTAACATAAACTTAATGTAGACTTTCAAAACTAAACCTACTGCAGATCCATCTCTTAACGATTGATTTCAAAATGTGCCATAATATGAACAAAACTTTTTCAGAACAAAAATAAAAAAATATCAAGTATTTATATACTAAAAACTATTTTTTTCCAGATCACATTTTTGTTTTTTCCAATTAAATTTCAAATAAATGTCGAGGCTATTAAGTAAACTTATATAAAGAGTAACAAAAAATTAAATAAAAGTTATAAAATAATATGGAATACTTAAAATAATAAAATTTTATATAACAGTGTAAAACATATATATATTATAACATATATATATTATGTATATTATAACATATCAAAATTAATATCCAATATCTTAAACTTCACGTAAACATTCTTTTCCCCTTAAAAATAAACAACGAAATTTTGCCAAAAGCTGAGCCGCTCAAAGCTTTTATGAATGATGAACTCAAGCTGGAAATGAACACAAAAATTAGAATGTTTCGACTGCTAACAGTGGTACTGTTATTGACGCTGTTTTTCAACGGTTTTTAAATACTTTGAAATCACAAATATATGTGTCATATTTTAGTTATCATAAGTCTATTGTCTCCGTTCTTCCCCAAAATTGAACAAGAATAATTATTTTTGATAAATTACTCCTTTTGTTATATATAATTAAATACAATTTTCATTAAAGATATAATTATTCGATAGAAAATTATTTCCAATCATACCCGATTCATATTTTTTTCAGGCAAAAAGTTAATATTGCGCATTTACCACGATAACACGTCAGATGGTACACATCATATGCGACTACTGTAAGACTCGTTTCTTTTTTTTTATGACATTTACCTCAAACAATTCTTTAAATATTCTCAATCCTTTTTAATCTCTATCTTGTTTCTTTATTACTCGAGTTAGGCCGTAAAGTTTAACCAATATAACGAACTTAATCAGTTGATATTTCAACTGACTATAAACCTTGGCAATATCTAATTAATTTTCTTCTTCATCATACCTTCCTAGTGTCCCTTTTTAGTCTATTCTTTTACATTAGAATTAATAGCCATAAAATTATTTCAGAAGCTAGGAAAATGTACATGAAAAATCTATTCATTATTTTTACTAATGTACATTAATTTACAGCTTTTTGAGTAGTATTTATCTTCAAGCAAGAAAATCACGTCAAATTATAATACGTCTTTTCCTCCATTTATAACCTATTCGACTTATGGTCACTTGCACTTATGACCACAAAAAATAAATACAGTCGAACCTCTATATTGTGTCCTTGAACTAGTCTCCGTTCATTTGTAATATTGATCAGTCGTACTGGTAACTTTGTTTCTTGTAGCTCGAAAATGTCAAAACGTAAATAGTTGAGTATCAAAGAAAAAAATTTAATTCTTCAGGAAGCGGATAAGGCGTCAAGAAACTTTTCTTACAATTTTTCGTTCTTTTTTTTATAGGTAAGATATATAAAGTAAATATATATTAGTTTACAAACAAGTGTGAATAATTACTTTGTTTTTAATATATAGGGTTTGTGAATTTAAAATTTGTTTTATGTAGTTTATAAAGAAAATTGAAAGATGAACCTCTATGTAACGAACTGTCCATATAACGAACATTTTCCGGGATTTAGCGACTTCGTTATATAAAGGTCTGACTGTAAATAGAAATAGTAAATACAGAAATATAATTACATTGATAGGAACAAGAAGACTTATTATAGAAATTTTCCCACTCTGTTTGCTTCTCTGCCGAAACGGTAATATGGCCGGAAAGATCGTTTGTGGGCCACGAGAAATGAGTGAGTGGGAGTTTGAGTTGTGTTGTTACTGACCTGGTCGACAAAGGCCAGATCGAGGCTCACGAAATTAATCATTGCAAAGGGTTAAATGACGCCCGACTTTAGCCGTAGCTTTGAGCACCATACCAATAGTACGATTTGGCTCGTTCCCACCCCAATTGTGAGGGAGGACACTTGAGGGTGGTCAGGGGCCTGCCATCTCTCTACTCCTTCCACCACCCTCACAAGAGGACTTGCGGCTCGACGGCTATTTACAGTACCCTCATGCCGCGAAGGCACTATACATTTACAAACATCCATGCCTTCTCCGAGATTCGAACCCAAGCCCTACGGCACAGCAGTCAGCGTCGCTAATCACTATACCGAATGGTCGACAGAGTTAGAGTAACGTTGCACTATAAAGCAACACGAGGGCAGTTGGTGGCGGGGCACGTAAATTTGTGCTTCGATCACTTGACGGGGACAACATTTCAGTTGTCACCCCTCTTCAAACTACCACACCACGCAAACGAGAAGATTTTAAGCCTGACAGATTTAACGTGCATCAATCTCCTGTACACGGTGAGTCTACAGTGGCATCAGAACTCGAACCCACGTCACGTGGGCAACGAGTTTCTGACTATAACCACTTGGCCAGTGATTCTCAACCTTTTTGCTGTGGCGGTACACTTTTAATCATTTCAAAATTTGGCGGCACATTAACAACAAAATAAGTTTAAAAGAATTTTACATAAATGTAATGTACTATGTAAACTAGTTTACGAGTTAAATAAAATAACATGTATGACAAAGGCAACAAAATGTTTATTAAGTACTTAATTACAAACTAATTGTAACAATACATTTAATGCGAAATTTTAGCTTGATGGTTTTTGATAGTTTCATTTATATTGGGTCGTAAGAATGCTAATGCCTCTCTCATTTCGTCATCTACATTTAAATGTCTCGATCTTTTTTTTTTCAATTCCTACTAGTAGCTCACAATCTCTATATATTTATTTATCTTGTTGGAGTTTTCAATCGTTAATAAAATACATTTTAAAGCGCTCAATTGAGCTGAAATTTTATATACATGAATATTTTGGATGACAATACAATAATTTAACTATAATTAATAAAAATTCATTGTTAAAATTAATTATTTAAAGAATTACAAACACAGCCACATTGGCATCATTTTTGGCGACTTGAGTCAAAACTTTAAAAGGTTTTTTCTCGCGTTTTAAAACATTCTGTTGAACTGAAATTTTATATATACGAGATTGTTTTGGATGACATACGATACTTTAATGATAATTAATAAAATTAATTACCGCTTAATATTGTGATTCGGTCATATGTATGTATATATTTATATTAATTGTAACTCTTTAATATAAAGTAGCTAAAATAAAATTTTCTTTGTTGATCTAAGTAGGAATTGACTTAATTTTTTTTTTATATTACATATGTTTATTTTTATGTCTGTTATTACTGAAAATCCGAATTCACGCAAATAAGATGTAGAAAATTGTAATATTTTTAAAGCTTTTTTGGCTATTAGTCTTGTTTCAACCAGAGAGTAGTAAACTTGCCTTGATCGTGAATACCGATTAGCTCGGCTGTGCTTGTGAATAATCCTTTACATATGTGTATTTTAGACACTGTTAATTGTGTCTGAGTGCTGTTGAAGGTGTACAGACCTCCTGAGATTTATTCTTTGAATATTGCTACTGAATCTCGTATTTCTAGGATTGGATTTTTAACAATAAATTCTCCTTGCTCTTAAATAACTCTTTTTCTTCTTGAGACTGATTTGCATAAAATCCTCGTACCCCGATCAACGTAACAGTTTGGCGCTAATTTTAATCCAAAATAAATTGATTGACTCTTCCAAATGTTTTGAAATTAAATCTCGATTATTACAGAGCGAAACTGTGTGTGTGTGTGTGGTTTTTCCTCTTCATTCAAAGTTAATTCATTTACAGATGTATTCGCTCGTTATTACAAATGGACTACCAATCAATTTTGCTTATATCCATTTATCCACGAAAGGATAAGTTAAATATATCACGACTACCCTTAGTTTATTTCTATAAAAAGGCCGAATAATTCGGTTCCGGATTTTATTCTTTTCTCAGAGAGCAATTAATAATTTAAAAAAAAATGGCGGTATATGAAAGTGCCCCGTGGCATGGTAATTGAGAATTATTGCACTAGGCTATCACGATCACTAGGGGGGAATGATTTTTAATAATTATAAATGAACAGGAATGACTTTAACGGTAACTTGGCGACAAATTATGCTTGGAAAATCTGACGACAGAAATAGACCCTTTAGGAAAAATCTAGAATATTTTCGTTTGGTTATTTAAGAAAAAACTTTAGAATGTCTTAGAAGGTTCTTCAGGGTCTGAACAAGGTTAATACAGGGAAGCAGCAAGTCAAGCTTGACAATGATTTTGCTTTAAATTGGTCAAATGCGATATTGTGACTATGGATTGCTGTGTGACATGTGAGTTTATATTATAGTGGATTTTACGTGTGCTAGTTTTTTCCTGTCTATTAAATCTGTGTTGTAATTACTGGAGAGCTCCAGAATTAATTATGATTTACTCCGAATGAATTTGCCTATTAATTTACGTGAACCTTCCCTACATTTGAAAGACAATACAACACTCAACAATACGTATAACAAGCGAATATATTATGTATTTTTCACAATTTGTACGCACTATGTATAATATTTTCATGTTAATGTATGTCATGCGTATTAGGTTTATGTTTTACGTAATTATGCTCGGTAATTATGCATATACATTTATTAAATTTTTTGTGTTTTATGCATAAATTTTATAAGCTATTTTAATGAAAATAACTTTCTAATACTATGGAAATTGGTTCATTTGAGATTTGTTCGTCAAATCGAATCGGGGTTTTATCACTTGTCAAGGAGATTCTGTATTTTTATAAAGCCAAACAATCTTCTTCCCACTGTAATAAAAATTTTAAAAAATAAATAATATATAAAAAAATTTACTTATAGAAATTCCTATTTATTGAATGTATTTACTAATATTTATAATTTAGGATATAAATAGTTGTCTATGCATTGTTATTCGTATATTATGTAATTAACTCAATATGAAATTGAAACAATCATTTTTAATCGTACTTTTTTTATTATGTTGACATTGGTTTTCATTATCATTGTGGCTGGTTTTATTTTGTACATTTCTCTTCAAATACACACAGAAATTTAAAAAGAGTTTTATTGCTCCTCAAAATCCTCAATTATAATATATTTCAGTATATCTTCCTTCAAATTTTGAACCGATGTTTTTTTATCGTTGATAGATTTAACTCAAAGACCTCTAAACTGCTGAAAACAAAATGGCTTTGTTAGCAAAATTGAGTGGGGAGAAAGGGAAAAAACTATTATATATGAGATACTCATAATTTTCATTTCAATAGTAAGCACTCATTTTGAATAGTTACAAATTTTTTACAGACGACTTTTTTTTTTCATGTGCAGTTTCCTTCCGATCAGTAGTTGCCAACTTTTAGAATTTAATGGCTCACGGGACACGCAACTAATATGAATTTAGAGAAGAAAAAAAAGAAGGTAAATGTGCGTGTGTTTATTTATATAATAATAATTAGAAAGCCTTTATTTTATTTATGTAAAATTCACCCATAGAGTTATAGAGTATGTTTTAAAAAATTAAACAGCTTAGGTTTATTTCAGTATACTGTCACAATATTTCTGCGGACGATCAAAAATGTTTCATAGAGTACGGTTGACGACTGCTATTTTAGATGATTAATAATTTAAATGAATACGTTTTAATTTTTAAATGCTTTACCATCACTTTGTTATTAAAAGGGCTTGGAATGTGCTTGGAAAAATTAAAAAGACTATGATAGCATCTCTTGCCTTGCCCATTTGCAATGTTTACAGCCTTTATAGATAGTTTTTAAAAAGAAACTGCTAGTGAGACGAATTCGAAAATGAGTTTTCTCTTCGCCCCCAGGTAGGCTATTATACAACTTAATTTTTTCCTATTTCCTGTTCTATTGTGGCCAAACAACTGGTGCCATTGTGTGTGTGTGAAAACTGTATATTAAAAATCTCTAAAACTTAAAAGTTCCATCTAAAGTTGTATTTTATTGATTGGCTGATTGGTTGTGTTTCAACTATAATTTCGGGTTCATCATGCCAACCAATCAGAAGCTTTCATTGTTTTCGTTCTGTGTATAAAAAAATGTTGTCTTTTGCTGCTATTCAGAGTTCGAAAACCTGTAAAAAAATATTTCTTCACTTTGTATAGATTATGATCTTACTTCCTATTTTTTAAATTGTAGCACTTATTTTGAAAAGCAAATAGATGTTCTAAACCAATTTTGAAAATTTTTTTCTTAGTTTAAGTGCTAAAATATTACCATATAGGGCTTGAAAATTGAATAACAATTTTTTTTTGAGTGAAGTGTTTCAGAACAAACGAAACAAATATATATATTTTTTAGTTTCGGATTCTGTGAGATAATGATTTATCCACAAGTAATATGGCATCCGGCAACAGTTATAGAATGTCACCGCTGTTATTGACGTTTTGACAACCGTAATGCAAACATTACCGTAACTTGTAAAGAAGTTTTGTTTGTTTTGCGACTTCAAGCATGACAAGTAATATTTAACACTCCTTTAATTGTTCCTTACTGTAAAAATATTCTTTTTGGTGTTGAGCTTGGTCAGTGCAATTACTTATGACATTTTACAATGTTATCATAATATTTGAATACGCATCTTATGTAGAGTGGGAGGTATTTTTTTGCTTTATACTGACATCGATTGAAAGTCTTAAAATTAAAAATTTACTTCTTTATTAATTTGTGACGCCATTCACATTTTTAAAAAAAAAAATTTTTTTTAAAGAATTCTTTGTAAATTTTTTTAGTTATTTCGATAAGTTCGTCTAGAATTAAATATATATATTTTTTATATTATATAACTTATAACAAACTATTCAATTGTTTTTAAGAGAACTATCAATATTGTTTCATCCCTTAAAGTTCATTCTGTAATCTGTTAAAATAATTAATAGGTTGTATATTACTGAATAAGATCAAGAAGAAGAGGAAGATTCTAAAACTGCTTAAATAGTTATTTTTTTAAAAAATTGAAATTGAATTCTCAGCTGTTTCCTCCATAATTTTTAACTTATTGGAAATGTATGTACCCAAACTTTTTTTTAAAAGTTTTAAAATAATGAAAAATTTATTGTTACTGAAAAAAGAGGACTAAATTCAATAAACTGCTACTTTATTTCCTAGGTGTTAGTCAGATAAACAATTTTTTAAATCATTGTTTCAAATTTTAAATATACTACCCAGACATTTCAAAGAGATCTGAAGATTTTTTTGGCTTGGTACCAAAAATTATTAAAAGTATTTAAAAATAAATAGCAAGCTAAATAACAGATTATTTGATAAGTGTCTATACTTTGGAAAGCAGCTCATTTTCTATAAACATTATCATTATAGGATGAAAGTCTTATTTGGATTGGGGATGTAGTATATTTTCTAGTGAGAACTGTGATTTTGATTTATTTTTTCTCTTAAGCAAATGTTTTTACTGTCAACATATAAAGATGAATAATTAATCAAATTTTTTTTCTACTTCTAATGTAAAATTTTAAAACATTTCTGAAGTGTGTATATTTTAATTTTATTGGTTGGTTGTTTGACTGATGTCTTGTCATGGACAGTAATTAAATAGAACCAAAGGTCCTATAGACAGTAGCATCGGCAATCTGGATGCAGTTATCTTTGTTTAAGTTCTCACGAGGGTTGTTGCTAATGTGCTGCAATTTTGCTAAAATGTCAAGACAGGGAAAAAATGTTCTGTTTCAACCTCTGTGTTGTGACAGTGTTTACAGAAAGTGTACTTTTTTTGTCCCGTTCATCTGAATTTTCATGCTCTTAAAGTGTACTGTTCTAAGCCTTGTCAGTATGTCTGCCAGGGTTCTACTTGTATTAATTTCAGGAATTTACAGTTTCAGCTTTAAAACATGTACTAATTTAGCATTGAAGTAAATATATGTCTTAAGTATAAAAACTTATATAACACAAAATGCACTTTTTTTTCACTCTATAAATTTTTCTTTTTTTATAAAGATTTTCATGGAAATATATCTACTTTGTAAAACTCTTAGGTATATTTCCATCTTATTTACCTAAAAAGTACTTTTATTATTTATTTGTTAACATTGCTTATTATTAAAAAGTTCTATATACAGTAAGAATCGTTTAACACGAAACTTAGGGGACTGAAATATTTTTTTTTGTATTAAAAAATATTGCTAAAAAAATATATTCAACAAAATTAAGTTTATTTAAGTACATTTTATGTACATAATATGTATATTCATGCATTTAATAAAAATTAATGAAGCAAAAGCATTCACTAGAACTTAATGAAATTTAATACATATTTTTTTGAAGTTTTTTGAAAAACAAAATAGTTTTTGGAAAATAATCTGATACTTTTCCTCACATTTGCTTTTTTAGCATCAAACTGTCAACAAATTGTTTGATTTTGTTTATTTTTTTATTCATTTCACCACCGAAATGTGCGTCTAAATTAACTGCACACACTTTTCATGTTCCTCATTTCGGAGGACATGGGAACAGGAACTACATTATTCATTTCATTTTTGTTATCAGAATCTGCATCAATGATATTTTTTGAGCTTTGAACAAACTCTAAAATGTCTTTTCCATAATTGGGGCTTTTCACATATTATCATCTACTGCACCGAATTCTTACAATGATACAATAGGACAATTCAATAATACATAGTAGTTTATCAGGACCATTGTATTATTTTGTGTTAAGCAATATTTTGTCTTAAGTGTTTTCATGTTAAACATATTTCACTGTATTTAATTACTTTAGATGTTTTTTCAGGTTACATATTTTCTGCAAGAAATCATTTACAAATTCACACATTATACTGTCATCTAGTTTGATTTTTCAATCATATTTTATAACATCAGTCTTTTTAATTATAATTTTAAATGTATTTTGCAATGTGTTTTATTTTAGAGTAGTAAAATATATATTGTTTAAATGTAGGATTTATTTTTAAAATTGTATTTAAGATTTTCAGTTGAATTGTGTTGGGGGTTAGGTCATTTGCATTCAATATTATACAGTAGGAAATATTGTAAAACTGTACAATCTATTAAAGTTTAAAATGTAGCAGAATTATAGATGACACAGTTCATTGAATATTATTATTTGATTAAAAAAAACTTGAATAAAAATGACAGGCCTTAAAATAATCTGTAATATTTGTTTATCTCTTTAGGCTTTACATCTAGTTTAAAAGATTTGTTGTTGTTGTTACTTACGCCACCTGATAGATCTTAACGTCAAATCAAGGCCCACAAAATTCTTTGTGGCAATGGGCTAAATTTTTTATGCCTGTCGTTAGTCCATTAAGCATATCTATTAAATATTTAAACAGATTTATTAAATTTTTGTGTAGATATATTAGTGAATGGTACTATAAAAATCTTTGAATTACAACTATACTTTAACAAATTGAATTGCTGTATTAATTATTTTACATTTTCCTAAAAATAAAAAGTATTTTTCTAACTTAAAAAATATGGTACATATGTATTCTGTCAACCAATTTTGCTAAATAAATAAGCATTGCTAATTCAAAAAATGTTGCAAGATTCTCTCATATTTATTATTATTGTCTTTGATCATACAAGAGAATGGTTTTCACTGTTGACTATATATCATGGCATTTGGCAGCACTTTTTGAAACAAATGATGAAATCAGTGGACAGTATAATATACAAGTATAAAAAAAAACTTGTGTAAAATTAAAAATACATTCTATTTTGCCTTACTTTTTTCTCTATAAGTTCATCACAGCTACAATAACAACTGAAAATATTTTTGACAAAAAATAAACTTTGTATTTCTATACTTTCTTCAAAATAATCACTAAACCTCTTTAGGTAAACTCCTAGGAGAGCCCCCACCCTTGGCGCCAAACCGGAAAAAGCGCCAAGCGAAAACAAAATGGCGCCAAGCAAACCCGACAACGGTGACAAGTAAATATAGCAGTATAAGATGGATGCGCAATGAAAATACATGTAAACAATACAGAAATTTAACATTTAAGATAAAAAATATAACAACAGCACTTACTTTCTTATTGTTGATCCTTCCCAAGTGGAGGGTAAAGTGTAACAACTGCTTTTAAAAAATTCTGGAAAGTCTCGTCGCTGAGTGAGTGATCGCGAGACGCCATAAATACTCAGCGAAGTAATGGTCGAACATGCCTTCTGCGTGGCTGGTGTGATTACGGAGAAAACGTTTTATTGCCGATTAACTTACTATTGGAAAACCACGAATTCTTATACTTCTGCAAACATCATGCGTATTCACACCTTTTTTTCGACATCTCCATTCAAATCCATCCAAAACAACACTCTTTCGTTCATTTAATCCCATTTGCTCATTACATTTAGGACATTCATAACTTGAAGCAATTAATCCTTCTTTCATACACCAATCAATTCTTTCTTGCTTCTAGCATTCAATAACGTAAAAAATTCTAACGTGTATTCACTTACAAGCGCAGCCATACTTTCAACCTGGTGCCCAACAACAAAATGAAATTTGAAATGCGCGCCCACAAATGACGAAAATTCTAGAAAATTTAGGGTTGCCATATGTTGTATTTAAAAGCAAGGTTACCATGACAGCGCAATTATCGCCAACCAAAGTAATTCGCGCCAAGGGTGGGGGCTCTCCTAGGAGTGAACCCCTCTTTATAATAACCCTATACAACCATATTCTATATGAGGCATTTGAATAGTAAATATTGCCATTGTTTTTTTCAGGGGTTATTACAAGTGGAACCAGTTATTCAATTCATTTGATGAATCAAATCTATCCTTTGTGAGTAAAACTGAATTATTCTGCTATTTAATTTTTTCTTTCTTATTGCATAGATTCAATATATTATTTAGATAAATGCTGTAGAGAGATTCAGAACTACATTTTATAAAAAAATTTTTATAATGTTTTCTAAATAGTAGTTTTATTAGAAGAGAAGCATCTTTTAAACAACTATAGATTATAAATAATTTTACTTAAAATTCAGTATCAGGCATGTATATGTATTATTTATTTTAAGTGGCACGAATGTTCTTCATGGAAACTTGTAATTTTTGGTAGTGTATTGAATTGTGCATATAGTATTTGTAGCTTTATCATAATGAAATTTAGTTTTACTGCACAAAATTTATGTTTGTATCTATTTAAGAAAATAGTGAAAATTCAATTCTGTTTTTTAAAAAGTATTTAAAGAACAATTAAATATTAAGTTTCCACCTATTCTTTTTTCAATGGAAGCTATTTTATTGCAGTCTTCTGTTTTAAAATGGTTTCCTCATTCAGTTCACACTTGGATGCACAAGTGGCTTGTATCCAAAAAAGTTTTCTGGGAACAAAGATTCCTATTTGGCTTTTTAAACGATTCAAGCTATGGAAAGACTCCAAATTCTTTGTCGTATACATGTTGGATTTCCATATTTAGATGTAAAATTTCATCACTTGAAAATGGTCCTGTCTAATAATTTTTCACCTTTGCTATTAATTTTGATACCAAAATTAAGTCAAAGACATTGTGTATTTTGATTTACAATTTAAAGGAGATTCAATTGCTAATAAACAAGTATAAAGTTTTTCAACTACAAATAAATTTTTAAAAAATTCAAAAAAAATCTTTTTGTAAAATATTGAAGCAATTTATTTTATATTCAATGATTACACAATTACATGGAATTTATATATGTCAATGTGTCAATATGTAGGATTTTAAGAATCCTGTAGAAATAATCCATTTAGTTGAATTATTTGAATTAAAATTTCTAAATTGAATTGCTCAATTTCTTTCTGTTATTATTAATGGAAATTAATAGTACAGGATTTAAATACTGCCTAAAATTTTGAATTATGCTTTACATAAACTTTTGCGTGTCTATTCAAATTTTCACTTTTTTAGTTGTAAAACTTTATAAATATTACAATATTAATTCTTACTTTATAGATAACTAAAAAAAGTTTTAGCATAATTTTTAAATAAATCAATCACAACAAATTTAAAATTATATTTTAATTGTTCTTTATTGTATTCTAGGTAGTCTCATTTATAAGTCTAAAATTATAATAATTGCACACATATGCATGTAATGTGTGGCAGTTGTAATTTTGTGAAATGTTCTATAATTCTTCTATAGTGATATTTTAAATGCTTGTAAAAATAAAAGTAAAAATGAATCAAAAACATACATTCCAGTTTGAAAATATGGTTAAAAATTCATTTTTAAAGAGCTTTGGAAGCTTGAAGGCAAGCAAATATGCAAGGATAAATTCACAGTTGATGGATTTCATGTCCAAGATTTATGTCCCATCAAACATCATGATGTGGGCAAAGAGAAACTACAACTTATTAATATCATGTGGACCTCAGTGTTCTGAAATAATTTGGTTTTGGAATTCATTAAGTAAATAATTAGTTCAAACACACATGCTACATTCTTTTCATATGTCACTGTTTCAAGACTTTAAGAGATCTTTGCAATAATTTTTTACATAGTATAATGTATTATTAAATTTAATCTAAATATCATATTATAAAAATATTTATTGACATAAATTTTAAAAAAATTTGTGATATTTCAAATATTGCATGAACTATATAGTCATGAGACATGAGTGACTTTAAATGTGTTTTGTTCTCCTATAGATATGCAAGTTGATAAATTTAAAACTTCTTTTGAATTATTTTATTTGAAATATATTGAAATATCTTTTCAGAATTAGGTGACAAGTTGTACATTCAATCATAAAATTATGACAGTGACTTACAGTGCAGAAGTTGCTACTAGTAGAGGGTTTGGGTGCTTCTGGAAGTTACTGTTCAGGTAATTTATTAAATATTTAAATTACAGGCAATATAAATTTCTGAAAACTTCATGTACTTTGAGGGCTTTGAAGTTTGCTAACGTCATTTGTTAATATCGTTGAAGTATGTATTGTAACATTATTTTAAATATGTTTTGTTTTCATAAAAAAAAATTAAAAAAATTATGAATTCTAACTAACACATTTTTTTATACCATAGAAATTCCAACTACTTTTCCTTACACACATGTAACAA
This sequence comes from Trichonephila clavipes, assembly GCA_019973935.1. NCBI lineage: Eukaryota > Metazoa > Arthropoda > Arachnida > Araneae > Nephilidae > Trichonephila > Trichonephila clavipes. The sequence goes on from BMAU01003548.1 coordinate 913,597, forward strand.
AAGCAATTTATACATTTATAATACTCCCATTTAATGTTTTTAGTGTAGAATGACTATTAGTAAAATAAATTTTTCTCAAGCTGAAAATAAGATAAATCCATTCTCAGATGGATCAGTGAACAGATCATTATTATTATGTTTAAAGCTGTCTCAAACCAAAGTTACAATTTTTATGTTTATGTTGCTATTGCTTTGTAAGTTTTCTGTTATATAGAAAATTGTGTTGATCATTATAATCTTTGCAGGATTCATTGTAGAATTACTTGTTATATTTATTAAATGGATGAAATACTTGCAATTAAATCATGCACCATTTTTTACCAAGAACCATTATTAATTATCAACTGTTTAAAGCTGGGGGGGGGGCATTAAGTCGATCGCGATTGACCAGTGGACCGCGCCAAGACATTTTGGGGTGACTGCCTTCACATTAAATCTTAGACGTGCATACTAAAAGAAACACAGGTGGTTAAACTAAGATATTGAAAACACCTGTGAATAAAACTCCAAACCAAATTTGGGAGACATTTTCAAGAATTTACTAGATTAGAATACCACAAAAGTTGCATTCATGGGTTATTCATTTGGCAATGTTGATGTGAAAAATATAACTAAATATACACTAGCTAGAAAAAGTCTGCGTTCACATACTATTGCTTACATGAACAATGAAAAAAAAGTTTAAAAACTGGAATTTAAAAAGCAAATTTTAATTAAATTTTATTTAATTCATTTTAAGTATATATATATTCAGAATAACAAAAGTAAATTTGGTTTGCCTTTATAGATTTTAAAATAAAGACAAGTTTGTAACGATAATTACAAAAATGAAGTAGAAAAGGTCTGCGTTCACTGTTTTAGTAGTAATGATAAAAATTATTTAAAAAGAGAATAATGAGCTATTTAGTAGCTGGTTGGTTAATCTCATTATTTGTGAACCTCCTGAAGTCGTTTCAGTATTGAACTAACAAATCTTGGGGTTTTTTCAGCACTTATCTTTTCCCATTGGTCCTTAAGAACACTCTTCGGCATATCCTTGCTAGATACATTGTGTTGACGAATCCTGCACTCCAACAAACCTCATAGGTGTTCTGTAGGATTCAGATCAGATGGCTGTGGGGCCATGTGCAGTTGATTTGGGACATTATACATGAGCCAAAGTTTCACAATCTCAGCGGTGTGCTTAGGATTGTTGTTGTGTTGAAAACGAAACGATTATCCTAAGCTGAGTTTGGTGGCACTTTCCTTTAAATTGTTTTTATAACATCAAAGTAATTATATTTGTTCATAATTGATTATATATACTCCAACTTGCCAACATCATTGCTCGCCATGCACCCCCACATCATGACTCCACTGCTGCTGTGCTTTACCGTTGGTACTAAATGCTCTTTTTGAAGCACTGTGCAAGGTTTTCTCCAGGCTAATTTACAACCTTTTATGCCGAAGATACAAAATTTGCCCTCATCAGAGAATTTCACAGTCCTCCAGAACTCAAAAGGCTTATGTATATGATCTTTTTCAAAGCTATCCGCTTAAGCCGGTTGGTCATTGAAATATAAGGCTTTCTGCGAACCACTCGACCATGGTATTCGGCCTTTTTCAAGCTTTTTCTTGCAGTATCCGCCCAAATATTTTTGTTAAAATGCTCGTGATTATTGATGCTATTAGTTGATTATTGATTAAACTGCTCGTGATGCTGCTATTTAAGTTGCAGACAAATTCGGTTTTTTTTCACCATTGATGTCATACTTCGTTTTTCTCTGATTGTGAGTTTAGATGGATGACTTAAAAGAGGTTTGGATGTGTAAACTCTTGTAGATTTAAAATTATAAATAACATGCTGGATAGATGAATACTGCCATCCAACGAATCTGGTTATATCCCGACAACTTTTTCCATCTTTTCACATTTTCACATTGATTTTATGCTCTCTGGTACTAATTTCCTTCTTTTTATTTTCCATGTCCTTGAATTGCTTCGTATCTCACAAAAACGTAACAATTATTGCGTCACAATTTTCTTAAGCTATTTTACGGGATAACTAAATGCAAAAACTCTGTTGCCTGTTGATACAAATTCCAAGAACCAAGAATATTCAAATAGTGAACACAGACTTTTTCTGCCTACTATTTGTGCATTTTTCTACAAAACTCCCGTTATCCTAAGTAGTTTTAATTAAAAATTAACAAATTCTTTCATGCTCAATATTTAAATAATAGTAAGCAAATTTGTGAAATTTTCTTAGATAAAAAATTATATTTCTGTTAAATTTTACCTTTGCTATATGATTTCTTATGGGTGAACGCAGACTTTTCTAGCAAGTGTATGTTACATGTTTTCTTTATCTCCCGAGGAAAACGAAGTTTTTCTTTCAAAAGGACGTAATTTGTAAAGAATAACTTTTGGAATCTGCCGGTCGAAGTAAAGTATCCCAATTTTAAAAAAGCTGCAATTCATTTAACATCATTCTTTCACTCTACCTATCTGTGAGAATCTACATTTTCAACGAATAATATAATTAAGATAACATATTCCCGTTTCACAGACGACCACTTAGAATCCAGTGTAAGATTAGCAGTTAGTAATAATATACCGAGGTATTCAAGATTGGGGTAGATAATATGAAGACTAAGTCATCCATTGAGACTGCAGCTATAAAAACTAATTTTAAGGGAAAATTACTTAATTTGGGATGTATTGCGAATAGTTTGAAAATGCATCATTGGATATTAAATTTATATTTTGCGTTTTACTTAAGACAGTTTTAAAAGAGTAAGTTTTGTTTTTCTGCTGTTGTTATGTAGGTAAGTATACACATTCTGTATTTATTATTTTGTAATACAAATATTGTGTGTGTTTTTTTTTTTTTGCTTGTCACAACTACATCACATGGTGGACCGCGACACCTTGAAAAAATTCAAAGTAGACCGTGCCATATAAAAGTCTGCCCACCCCTGGTTTAAAGGAATTTAAAAGAACCTAATTTTTAAGAGCTTATAAGCATCTGTAATTTTAGATGTATATTGTGAAATCTTGTACTTACAGCATTTAAGCAACTTTTAATTTTATATCTTGTGAATATATAAAAACTGAATTAAGTATCAAAGGTTTTAATACATTTGTTTTATTTTATCTGCTCAATAAAGCCAATAAAAATTCTTTAGATGTGTTTTATATTTTGACAGGATAAATGCATAGAGGAAGAATATAAATGTAAAAGTTGTATCTATGTATATTGCAAAAACGTTTGTTTGATTTATTCAATGTGTGAATTTTTTTCTCTTTAATTATAGATGGAGAGGAAGCATTTATAAACTGCTCTGGCCAGATTTAGGTTTATATTTGGCATTCTATTATTTCCTAAGCATTATATATAGATTTACTTTAAGTGAAGGTCAACGAAGGTAAGTATTTATATATATATATATATATATATATATATATATATATATATTTTAAATTTTAATAAATAAAAAATTTACTTTAAAATATTTCACTTAAAATTTAGGAATTTAAATTGTATACATATTTTCTTTAGAAGTAAATACTTTTATTATTTAAAATAATGTTTATAATTTGGTGTATTTTTTTATTGTATTTCAAAAGTCATCATCAAGGATTTCTTAATCAACATTTAAACTCCTTTTCTTAATATTTAGAATAACCACATATTGTCAATTACTGCTTCTCAACTTATTGTAGCTCACAAAAATAATTGTTAAAGAAAATTATTCTCAACTCAAATATGCTTTTTTTTCTATCTTTTATTCAGATAGATTGAAATCTCCTTAAAAATGAATTTTAAAATTGATTATGCTATTGATTTATTATTAATCAATTCTTAAAAAAAAAGATGAGTCTGCATGATTTTTTTTTAATATATGCACTTTTTTTGCTATGTGTTATTAGCATTGAAATGAAAATAAGGTATATTTCCTGTTTTATTAAACAAAGAAAATTGTGATAAAAATAATGCTAAATGTGTATGAAAATAAATTTTGATTATATTTACAACTGTGTGTGTATGGTGTGATAAAAATATGAATTACAGAAATACTACAAACTATACATCCAATAAAGTTAATTTTCTAATTTTTAAGCTTTTTTACCTTAAAAAAACACTGTAAATATCTTGTAAATTTTAGGCTGTACAGTTGATTTTTCATATTACCTACTGTTTCTCATTTACTTTATCTCATTTTTTTCTTTTTTAAATTATGATTTATAAGATGGTTTATTTTTCATTATTAGGATAATCTGTTCAAATAGTTAATCTAATTCAAACAATGAATCACTCTGAATTACACATTCAGAAAATCATGATATGATCCAAAATGTATAAAAAAATTTTTTTTATCAAGTTTTATGAAGAATAATGCATGTGTGTTTATTTTAACTGAGTTAAGCACAAATTTTTAAATACATCAAAGTATTTATTTTCTGTATGAAATAATTATTGAATGGTTCTTTTTCTTCTATATAGGTACTTTGAAAAAGTTTCATTGTATTGCAAAACATATGGAGATCTTATTCCTGTTTCCTTTATTTTGGGTTTTTATGTATCCATTGTAGTAAAAAGATGGTGGGACTCTTTCAATTGTATTCCTTGGCCAGATACCTTGGCTTTTTTTGTCAGTGCATATATTCATGGTCAGGTAAAGTATTTGTTTTGCTCCTAATTTTTGGTTTGTGAATTGAACAATATTTTCCATGATTAATGTTTAACTTTTTTGAAAAAGCTGAAGGTGAGGTATGTTTTCTGAAGCTGTAAATGTATGACTGTAAATCAGTAGCGCACACAGGAATTTTTCAGGAGGGGGGTCGAAAGTTCACCATTCTTGTATCATGCTCTTTTTGATTTTGTCGATTTTTGGGAACAAAACACAGTAAAAAACTAATTATTGAATAAATAATTAGCATTAATTAATAAAATTAATCATTAATAACAAATATTTAATTAAATTTTACGTACTATATACTTAGAATTATAATCAATCGGAAAAAATCAAGGACTTTGGGGGGGTCTGGATCCCCAGGACCCCCCCTTGTGTGTGCCACTGCTTTAAATGTATTAGGATTTATGAACTGAGAAATTTAGTTTTTCCATAAACAAACCATTTTTTCCCCATGTTTATTATAAGGGTTTTAATGGAAAATATATTAATAGGTTTAAATAAAAAATGTGTGCTCCATTCAGAAAAGTGTATTGTTTTCTTTTAATTTTTTAAGATTATTATGAAATTAAGTTTATATATCTGTCTATAAAATTGCAGCAATTCTATAGACAAATATGTAACACACGTGTAAATTTAGTATGTATTCTGAAAATTTTTTCTGGTAAATAATTGTATCGTATCACAGTTTTAAAACTTTCATTGGAAGGAAGTATGTATTACTTAAGAGAAATTTTTTGGATTAAAAATTGAAAAGATTAAATTATTTCTTTAGCAGAATACTCATTAAAGTGCACCATTTATAATAATTATTTTTTTTAAATATGCATTTTTTAGTTTTTTTGAAATAAATACCTGAATTGTTGTTTTATTTAATGCTTTTTTTACTATACATCTGATTATTTCCATTTTTCATCACTTAATTAAAACTTTATACCACTTATGCTATTTATAAGTATAAATTTTTCTTGATAATAAAAAACTGAAGAAAATTTCAAATAAAGGATGACATAAAAATCTGTTCAAAGGTAGATGTTTCTAGAGAGTTTACTTTGTATTTTATTTAAAGTGAGAAGTATGAAATATTATCAGTTTTCAAACTAATATACCAATTCTAATGAATATTTATAAATTTGTCTTTAAAGTATGCCAGTGATACTTTCTATATGAGAATTGACAACTACAAATATTTTAATTTATGAAATTTTAGTTGATGTTAATGTTTGATAAAAAAAGAATGTTTTCTGTTCATAAATATAGCAAGTTTCTTTTTTTCTTTGATTAAAGTTCTTAATTTTGAATTGTTTAAAAGGTATATTATCTGTAAAACTTATAAACTGTTTTGTAAAAGTCTATTTAAGTAATTTAAAAATACTTTTATATTTTACTTCGAAATAATTTACTCCTGATAATATATAAATTATGATTTTTTGCTTAGGATGACAGAGGACGATTGATGCGAAGATCCATAATGCGTTATGCAAATCTTGCTTTTGTGATAACACTGACTTGTATTAGTCCTTGTGTAAAGAAACGTTTTCCTACCATGGATCACTTAGTTGATGCAGGTAATAATCAACTTATTTGTAACCATTAAAACGTTCTTAAAAGTTCTTTCTTTTATATACACTTTTAAAATCAATGTATGTATTTAGACTCCTAACCAATTTATTACTGTTGGATATTTTTTGAATTAAATTATGCATTTACAATTACAGGGTAACTTTCAAATGAAATAATTGTTCAACTGCTTAAAGATTTAGAAAACATAAAATAAAATTTCAATTCAGTAACTTTTCTAAATTTTTTTGGTTTGTTGCAGAATTATATATATGAAGAATTAAATGCATATATGAAACTAATATCGGCTTTAGGAACATTATTTACACTGTTTGAAAATTATGGACAGTATAAATATTTAGTTGAGGGACTTTGTCTAATTTATTTAGTTTTTATTAGTAGTAGTAAGTAATTTCAAGAAACTGAAAATAGAGAATTCAGCCATTTAATTGAACTGGTTCTGTTTCCTTCCTTCTTAAATTCACTTAAATAGAGAATGGACATTGCATTTTAAATAATTGACATACTACCATATACTTAAATCATAGTACTTGGTTATTTTTTAACTTCCTTTATTAAGTAAAAAAGATGCATGACGAATTACAAATTTTTATTCACTCAGCTGTCTCGGAGGGCTCAAAATTTTCAAATTATGTGATTCTGTAATTTTAGATGTATAGTAAAATTTTTAAAAAATATACCTGGAATCTCATTTGTAAGTGATCAATTTCTGCATTTTATTTTCTGTAAAATTTGTCTGATTTAAAATGAAAGAACTTACCTTGTTATAAAATTGATTTATTTTACAAACTCAATTGTTTATTTAAACTGTTGTGTAATTATTTAAATTCCATTCATAATATTTGCATAAAAATTAGCAATAAATAAGTTATTTTTGTACTAAATATTCTCTTATTTAATCACTTTCTAGGTATAATTTTGCACTTACTATAGTTTTTTTCTTTGAAAGGCTTTTTAATTTTCTAATTTATTTTGTATTGTGTTTTATAGGTATACTTTTACCTAATGAGAAAAAAGTCATGGAACAGCTTAAGACAACACATTCCACTTATTGGATGCCCTTAGTTTGGGCATCCAGCATTGCCACCAGAGCACGCAAAGAAGGAAGAGTGAGAGATGATTTTGCTTTGAACACTTTAGTTGATGTAAGAAATCTTATTTTTATTTAGAAAAGAGCTTGTATTAAAATATTCAAAGAGATTTAACTGGCTTCATTATATTCTATAGATAATTATCTTGTAATAATCAATTATTGTTGACTTCTCTTTTTTTTTTCTTTCACTCTTAGGAAAAAATTCAAAGTGATTTAAATTAATAGTTCATTGAAAATGGATTTAATGTCATTAATAGATTAAAACAATATTCATATTGGTAAATTTTTTATGCTATGAGTTTACTGGAAGAATTATAAATTTAGTTTAAAATTTTTTTTACGTAATATGCTATTTTCCATTTTTATTTAAATATGAGTTAATTAGGCATAGAAATTATACTTAGTAGTTAAATGAGTCTTAGAAATATGTATGTGTATTAGTCATTTCCTTTTTTTATTGTATGCATTAACTTGTGTCAACTAATTACATGGATAAATCAAATTAATTTATAGATAAAATTTTGAAATATGTACGTTTTACAGGCTTACAAATTATTTTTCACTTCTTAATTCAATAATAGAGGTTTCTGTTACATATATTAAAAAAAAAAATTAATGTTACACATATTTTTAATGCTGATAAGATTTTGATTTATTATAAAATAAAGGCTGTAAATATTGATTGTTAAAAATTAAGCGTAATTTGTGTATTTTATTTTTTACAGTTTTGTAGTAAAATAAATTAGTAATTGAAATAGATAATAATATGGCCAATATAAGTTTTGTTGGTTTATTTTATTGTACTCTTAAGTTTTTCATATACAATCTTGTTTTGATTTTAATATTAAAAAGTTTTCCACAAATAAAAAATAATTTTGTAAAATGATAAATACATACAAAATCAGCAAAGATAATGAGGATAGTAATCTCCATTCAAATCTACAAATGTCTGTCAGTGTTTTTGGCAATTTTTAAATCCCTTTTGTGAAGAACTGTGGCGTGCAAGAGTTGAGAAAGCGATAAACCTAATTTATGACCTCACTATTTGAATAGAAGATTATACCATCACGATGCAGCTGCAGATGTGAAAACAGATTGTAATCCGAAGGTGCCATGTCTGTATGGTGGATTTTGCATCAAATCCCACTCCAGTGTGAAGAGCGCCCACCTGTGGTCAGCACACTAACATGTGGTTGGGCATTATTTTGATGAAAGAGAACCACCTTCTTTCTGAACTGTTTTTTTTTTCGTTTTCCGTGAATAGCATCACTAACTTTTATTAGCATATTACTTTATATTGTACTGTTGATAGTCTGTCAACTTTTCGTACACTCCTTATAGATATTTCCATGACAATCTCAGCAGATACAGAGAAGCACCCTCTTAGTTAGTGTTCGTCTTGCAACCGATCCTGCAGATTCTCTGAGTGCTAACCATCCTCTTTATGGCTTGTATTGTTGTAGTACACCTATTTTTCTTCACAGGTCACAATTCTATTCAGAATGTTCTCTTTCCTTTGATCTCTGAGCAGAGCCAAACAGGCCGCTTTTCTCTTGCTCTTGTCTTCAGCAGTCAATTCGTGAGGCACCCGGCGGTACACTAAAACGTTAGATTTATGAGTTTTGAGAGCTTTAACTACTGTTTTTTAATAAACATCAATCTTAGTCAATCTAAAATCAATAGTTCTTGTTGAAATTTTTCTGTCTTGATTAATGATTTGCTTTAACTGGTCACAATCAACCTCAGAAGGGCGGCCAGATAATGGTTCATCTTCAATGTCGAAATTCCCAGCTTTAAATTTTCCAAGCCAAACTTTTACTGTATCATAAGAAACAGTATTGAAACCTAAACTTTCACTTGTTTTTTGTAGTATTCAGTTTCATTGAGTTTATTTCAGAATTCTTAGAACATAATCGTTCTGATCTGTTCATTTGATAACTCCATTTTAAAAACTTTTTTGGGGTACAAGATAATAAAGTTTTGACAAACTAATAGTAGTTGCAACTTTCAGATTTAGAATGCAAAAATTCAGAAAAAGTTCAACCATCACGGAAATGGCCGCTGTTGGTGCAGAGATATCTTCCCTTGTGGAAAACTTTTTACTCAACGTAATACTAGAATGGTATTTTTTTGTTCACTAATATACTAAGAATTTTAATAATCCTGATATGCTCATAGTTAATAGTCACATTTCCAATATACATTGATTTTTTTTAGAAAAAAGGAAATTTATGGAAGTTAAATGAACAAATGTTATATAGAAAGACAAAGATTACTTTTCCCCTCAAAACATCAGGTTTGAGGAAAGGGAGAAAATTTTCTTAGAATTATGTTTTAGATCTACCATTTTTAAAACATTGTGACAATTTTATTTAATATTTGAAAATTTATTTTTCGTTTTAAAATTTTTTATGGCTTATTTTATTTAAAAGGCTTTCAGATTACAACTTTTAGATCCAAAAGTAGTTTCAGAATGAATATTAATACATTTTGTTTCCACTGTTTTTTTTCCCTTAACTTTATTAATTGTAATACAAAAAATCAAAAAAATATTTATTAAAATAAAAGAAAAATTTACTTTCCTTTTTTGTTTTAGGCTAAATTAAAAGGAACCCAGTTTTGTTACTTTTTATTCTATTAATTAAAAACTTATTGTTTTTCTTTTGGAATTAGAATTTTTATCACTATCTTAGAATAATGAATTGATTATTTATCTCTTATTTATCAGTATTTAAAAATATTTTCATAAATTTAATCTGTAATTTCATTATGTGTTATATTTTCAATAAATTTTATTAAATGTTTTGTAATGTAAAATTTAATTTTTGTTCACTTTTTAGGCTATTGCTAAATATCGTTCTCTATGTGGTGGCCTATATAATTATGACTGGATAAGCATACCTTTAGTATATACTCAGGTATAATTTTTTTTAAATGTGTAATTTATAGTATATTTCAAATAAAAATGCATTATGGAGCCAACTTTTTTAGTCTTAACTTTTCACAGAATCTTCCATTGGATAAAAAGATGTACTGTATTCATATTTTTAAAAATTAAATTTTAAACTACATTTAAAAATAAATTCTCAAGTAATTATCATTTGAGAAATTTGGTTAATGTAATCACTTATTATCTGTACAAAATATATTGTTTTCAAATATTTGTAGAAAATTAAGATTGATTTATTTTATTCATTTCTTGGAGAATATTCATTGTAAACAAGTAATTTTTATCAAAAAAAATTTTGAAATTAAAAAATAAAATTTAATTAATGAATTAACATTTTTAAAAACTATATTAACATCAAGAGTCATCCACTACAAGTTTTAAAAAATTTATTTGTGAACTTTATTGGATGAATAAGGTTGGTTATTTTATTAATGATTGAAAATTTAAACAAGATAAGTATATAAATGTATAGAGAGTGTGAACTAATAGTAGGAATTCAAAAAGAATCTGTGTTACTTAAATGTTTTGTGAATTTTTATGCTAAACATTACTTTCAGAAACAATCACTTGAATAAATGATTTTCTTCTCATTGGCTGTAATATATTTTTCTGACAATTATTTCAGTTTAGGATGAAGAAAATTTTTCATCTTAAGTGAGAAAATGCTTGCTGTGAAATCTCTTTTCATAAATTGTATTTGTCTTTTACAATATTAAAAATTTAAAAATTTTTTTTTCTGTGAGATATATTTGAAATTTGGGTTAATATTTAAATCATGAAGTTTGGTAGTAAGTTTTTATGTAGATATTTAATTGGAATTTAAATTACTGTAAAATCCAGAGTATAATACACACCTATACTTTCAAGTTGCATTTTTCAGTTTTAAAGTATATTCACTGCATAATGTTCACCCCCCTTTATTTACAAAGAAATCTGAAATGTACCAGCGCTATGTTTTTATGTTTTTGAAATCATTTATTTGAGGTATTATTCTCAGATTTAGAAAAAAATGTTATGCTTTTAGAACTACAACCCTTTAAGCTCACAAGGAATGCCATTTCTTTTAAATAAACAGTATTTTGATCTTTGTAGAGGTGGAATTTTTTTGTGTATGTTCATCTTTTTTTTTAAAAAAATTTTTAAAGCAATAATTTTTATACTGGGTGTCATGCACATCTGTAATTCTTTATTTTATTTTATCTATTAAAAGTGCTCTTTATACGCCGGATTTTACGGGATGTTTCTCATATTTAAAATCACTTCATTCAAAATCAATAAAAAGGATAATTGTGTATAAATTGAACCATTCAGCTATATTTTTTTACTGAAGATTTTAAATATATTTTATATTGAATTTAGTTTGCAATAATTGATATGATAAAAGTGTGTTGACTTTTTCTATGTTTTACCTGTAGGTTGTTACTTTAGTAGTTTATACCTTCTTTTTGGCAACACTAATGGGTAGACAATATCTTGATCCTGAACAAGGTCACCCAGGTTATGATGTGGATTTGTATGTACCTATATTCAACTTTCTGCAGTTTTTCTTTTATATGGGATGGTTAAAAGTAAGTTTTATGGCATTATATCTAAAATTAATATTGCATAGTTTATTTGAAATACCTTTTATCTGTTATAATTACAAATTGCTTTTATTTTTGGAAATTCATTTGAATAACTTTGAAGGTGGTAGTGAAAAACAGAATTATTTTTAAAATATGCTATCTTGATGGTTTTCAGAATGAAGGAAACCTTTTCTAAGTATTTTTTTATTTGTAGAATCTACTTTACTCTCACTATTATTCAAACATCTATTTTTCCGTAGGTGGCTGAAACTTTAGTTAATCCGTTTGGGGAAGATGATGATGATTTTGAAGTAAATTGGGTAATAGATCGTGACATACAGGTAATTAACAGAAATTAATATGTAAAGTATTTATTCCTAAATTTATACTTACAAATTTTGTTTTAATAAGAATTGTTAAATTATTTTGTTACTATCTGTAATGTTTTATTTATCTTTAGATATAGAAAATGTATTATAAAATAAAATTATAAGAATTAACTACTTTATATAATTGTATATTGATTCATTTTACTGAAAAAATATTTCTGGTTATTTTTTTAAAATATGGTCTTTTAAAAGGGAAATACAATTTATTAACTTCTAAATCAGTGATTTCCAACCTGCAGTCTATGGAGAAGTTTTGATTATCTGTAGAAAAAGTAGGACATTATTTATATTTCTTACAGAGATTCAGTTTCAAAAGTGATGGGTAACAAAAGGTATTGTGGTATATGTGTAATATTTTTTTAAAAAAGGTTTTATTACTTTTAGCAAAATTTCTTTTGAGTCTAGCAACTTTTTAGCTACTTTTACAGATTCTTCTAGAAACATTTGTAAGTAAGAGTTAACCAGAGGTTAGCCACACTTGGTGTCAGTTAGGCTTTAGGCCCCCTTCCTCCCAAGATGCAGGGGTGTGCATTACACCACTGGAGTTATTAACCATGGTAAATTGGCAGCATAACATTTCAGTTTATTGCTCTTTATGTTTCAAACTTTTTTTTTTCAAAATTCCTTTTCAGTGATATGTAAATGTAAAAAGAGACATAAATAAATGACACTATGGTAATAGTGTTCCACTATATAGTGGTCAATCATGTAAGTGGTCTGCCAAATATTAAATTATCACAAAGTTCTAAAGTTTGTTGACTGCTGTTTTAAACCATGTTAATGAAAAAACTATCGAGAAAAAGTAATCTTGTAAAACAAATGAAAAAGTAGCATTTTTGATATAAATTATATACTTTTCTTAAAAACTATATCTATAAAAAATTTATTTAAAATATCATGATTTGTTGGAATTAATGATATTAATCAAAGTGCTTTTTAATTCTTGTTTGTAGAAATTTAATAACTGCAATTACATAAAATCAGAATTTCTTAATGTTTTTTCTTACTTGCTTTCTTTTTTTTCTCTGAATAAAATATTAATTTTGTTTTTCAACTCTTTAAAAGTAGAATTTCTAAAGTATGATTTGCAATTTTTCATTAACAACTCTGAAAATAGAAATACCTTTTTTTTTCTATTCTTTCTTTCTGTATCAAGCATTTTTTGAATTTGTTAACCAAAATATTTATTAAATGAGGGGTGGGGTTGTTTATAATATTTACATTTATAAATATTGGGGAATTAAAAAATGTTTTTATAATTTTAATATCTATCAGATAAAGCTTTTAAACTGCAGTCAAGTTTCAGATTATACTTAAGTTCTTTCTTGCCTGTGTATTAATAAATGATTTTAAATTTTTTTTTTATATAGGTATCCTACTTGATTGTGGATGAAATGCACCAAGAGCATCCAGAATTGATTAAAGATCAGTATTGGGATGAAATCTTGCCTGATCTCCCATATACAGCTGCTGCAATGCCATTTTACACTGAACCTCCAATGGGCTCTGCTGCTAATTTGATGTAACTTCTTTTTTATTGTTGAAACTTGAAAAAATTTACTGTATACTCTTAGATATATGTAGTCCAATACCCCTTCATTTTCTAAAAAGATATGATGAAAATTTTTTTTTTAAATGTTAATATATAATTAATTCTCATCTAACTTGAAATTTATATCATTAAATCTCACATAAGTCAAAATATATAAAAAATTGTGCAATATTTCAGACTGATTCATTATGCTTTAAATTTATTCAATTTTAATATCTTTTTCAATATATTTGCTCTGAATTTTAGATACATAATTTCATACTTAGTCGGTTAAAAATTTTAAGTTTGTTATAAATTAATAATTTGCTATTTTATACGTTCCTGCTGAAGACCCACCATGTAGAGGGGGCCAATGCCCATTAAATCTATCACTCAAATATCCTCCCATTGGTGTGGTGTGGAAGCTAGGAGAAGGGGTGACAAGGTCTTGTCAAGGATGACAAGGTGTCATCCTTGTCATTTGACTAGGGTTCAAATTAACAAGGTTCATCACCAAAAGCCCTTGTGCAGCTTTATAATGTGACATTAATGTAACTCACCCTCTCTCTCTCATCAAAATAATTTTCACTGCTTGATTTTGTTGACAAGTGTGTTAGTGCTATGAAGTCCTTTTTTAAAAAAATATTTTAATTAATTTCAAGTTTATTAGTTTAATTAATTTTAAGATTTTATGATTTCAAGTAATCCATCTCCATAAATTACATCAGTGTTTTATATTAAATTACATTCTTATGAAATTTAGGTAATATAAAATCTTAAAAAATTCACATCTCAACATTTTTTTTTAGAAAAGTGCTGAGAAAAGTATATAGCATTATACCTGGAATGTCAGTAAATAAATTTTTGTCTAAAGTTTGAAATAGGAACTGTAGTTTTTACAAAGTTGCATGAAAATGTAAAATTTGAAATATGATTGAATTTTCTTTTCTATATTTATTTTAATTTCTTTAATTTTAATTTATTTTAATTTTATTTATAAAAAGTGGAGCCTTAAAATTTCAGTTCTTTAAATTTCAAAAATATTTATCCCTTCTTTTTCCTTTCAGAATTCCTCCTCATGAAGCTGAATTTGTTCCTTTAGAAACATTAGAGGAAAATGAAGATCAAGATACTGATTTACAAGACATTAAGGTAGAATTTTTTTTAAAGAAATTTTTTAGGACTAAGAAGTATATCATATGATAAGAGAAACACAAATTTGTATTACATAGTTTTATATCAGAAAAAATGAGTGATAAAACATCTTTCATGATAAATACCTGCATATACTATTTTTAAGAACTACTACTGTTTAAGGTAATAAAAATAGTGTGTAAATGTCATAAAATATTTTTTGTACCTATTGTTAATTTTCTCGGAACATTTGATTTATCTCATATTTGTAAAACATTCCAATGAAAATTTATTTTTTGTGATAACTATTGTATATATTAGTTTAGATTGAATAAAATGTATTTTTGCATATTCTTTTTCAAGACATTCATTACTTACATCAGTTGCATCCATTTATGTCTAAATATAAATGCTAAATCAGAAATTAAGTTAATTATAAAAGTAAATTGCGGAATTATTTCTCCATTCATTTAAAAAAAACATTTTTGGAGTAATTCTGCAAGTATAATTTTTATCTTATTTCAATATAGCATGAATTGGCAACACTTCTTTGATATTGTGAAAACAATTTTGTAATTGTTGTTAAAAATGATTTGTTGTATGCTTATAAGAATAAAACCAATCCATGTAGCTTCCTTTTCACAGTTAAAATTAAAATAATTTTTTTATTTCATTAATGATACAACAGAATACAGTAGCTATTAAATTTGTATCCTGTAAAATCTAGTTTTCTCAATTGCTTTGAATAGGTTTAAGATATTGAAATACTAATGCTACATATGTTTGAGAAGCTAGTGTATAGCTAGAAAAACTGTAATGGTTATTAAGGAAACTCTCAAGATTGTTAATTCTGAACTTTTAAACTGTAATTTCAGTGTATGAATTTTTTAAGTTAATTTTATATTTACGAATTATTTACTTCCTGTGTGATATTTTTTTAAAAGTAAGCAGTTTTAGTTCTTCAACAAATTCTCCAATTTATAACTGGAGTATTAAACCTTCATTAAAAACTGAAAAATATTATTTAATGGAATTCCTTATAATGTTCAACAACTGCTGAGATAATTTACTTTCCATAAACATTGCTGTTTACAGTATAATTCTAGTTCAGTTGCTCTTCAATGTATATAAACATAATTTATATCATAAGATCTTCATTTGTAAAATTAATATATTTTGATTAGTATAATTTATATATAACTTGCAGGTTAATGGAATACCATGTGAATCTTCAAATAATAGAAGTCGATTGAGTAATCATTTGTCTGGGAGCTCATTCAGTGGAATTTCGAAATTGGGTCGTTCATTTCATCCTATGTCATACGAAAGGAAAGGAATTTTGAATCTTATGCAAGATTTCTTAAGTCGAGAATCATCTGGTAGTTTCATTTATTTTTAGAAATTGTTACATTAACATTAAATACACATTCTCTCATTTGAATTCCATACATGATATAATTAATAAATTAATTAAAAGGTTTTTTTATTATTAATGTTAAATTAGGATTACATGTTGGAAAAATTTCACAAAAACTCCATGTTCTTTCTTTTTGTTAACATTTACTGTATAAGTTATCGAATCTACTTTTTGCTCACACATACATAAATATGTTTATTTTTAAAGATGTCACTCAGTTAATTTTTATTATTCTATCAGTTGATTATAACTGTTGTTGCTTTTATAAATTTTACTAAATTAAATATCTGTTCAGTAATTGTAAAATATAATTTGTTTTTAATGTTTTGAAGGAGAAAATTTTTGCAGTGATTAAAAGTAACTGTAACTGTACTTTTTCTTATTACTTAAGTTTGTTGGAATATAAATACATTCGTTTTTACTATCCATAGATGGAAAGCAAAATGAGTAATTAATTTGTCTGTGTATTAAAAGTCTGAACAATTAATTTGCATTACTTGGGCAACAATTTTGTAGAAAAAATTGTATTTTATGGTTAATTTTTAAAAATTATTTAAATAGTTTAAAATCATTATAGTAAATGAATAAAAAAGATGAATATGAAATATAAAATTATTTACCTGATTATGAATGGTGACTAATCTGTGTCATTATTTTATTCATAACTGATTTGAAAATAGTATTATAAGTAGGAAATTTCTTAATGTGTAATCTGTATGAAATTTATTATGTTTGATAATATTTTATGTTGATTGAAAAAAGTATATAATTTGTAATTATTAACTATGTAAATTATGCTAATGATTTTAAAAAACCATTGAACAGTTTGTTAAATTACTGATGCTGAAGAAAAATACTGATGGTGATGTTGTGTCCATGACAGAACCAAATCAGTCAGTACCAGTGGGGCACACAAGGGGGTGTCCTGGGGGTCCAGACTCCCCCCCCAAAGCCCTTGATTTTTTTCCCACTTGATTCTAATTCTAATTATATAGTACGTAAAATTTAATTAATTACTTGTTATTAATGATTAATTTTATTAATTAATGCTAATTATTTATTCAAAAATTAGTTTTTTACTGTGTTTTGTTCCCGAAAATTGACAAAATCAAAAGTAGCATGATACAAGAATGGTGAATTTTCAACCCCGGACCCTTCCCCCCCTTGAAAAATTCCTTTGTGCCCTACTGGTCAGTACCATTAACCCAGATGACTGTTTTGGCAATCTGTTCAACATTATCCACATAGAGATTTGTTAACAGAAACAGGACCCTTATTTCTTGTGGGACAGAAAGAATAGCTGGACAGTTAAAAATATGAGCTAGGGGTGTTAGCTCTGTATCTAAACAATTATCAAATTTCTTATAAGTTCTTCTACCATCCCTGTCAATCTTCATTGATAGGGTTAGTAGAACTTATTAATATTGCTTGTAGAATAATAGATAAAATGAATCATTTTACAGCAATTATAGTTATGTAAATAATAGACTAAAGTCAATTGTTTGTGCTTGAAATTTGTAAAAATTCAAATTGAATTCTTTTTATAGTTAGAAAGAAAAAACTGTGGAAGGTTCCATCCAAAGATAGTACAATTGATCCGACTGTATCCTGTGAGACCTCTGGTCCACCAACACCTGAAGAATACAAAGATCGGGGTGGATTTAATGTATGTTATCTGATGGCGTGATATTTTATTATTGTATTTAAGGTTATGAGTAATTGAAGATAAACAAAATTTGAAAATGTTTTAGAAAGATATCATTAACAAAAATATTTCCTTTTGATTAATATATTTCATTTACAGTAAAATGATTTATTACTCATGTAAGTTCATTTATTTTCTAAAAAAAATTGAAAAATTATTTTTCTTTCAGTTTTATGTTTGTAATTTAAATGAATTCTGTAGGAGTATTATAAAAATTCAAATGTTTTCAAACACAAAGTATGAATGTTATAACAAAATTGTCAGAGATAATTTTTTTTTTCAGGATGACATATTTCATCTCTCTGATTTATCGTTGGCTGATTCACGGGCTACTAGTGCTGGTAGTGCCTATGCACAGAGTCCTGGTTATTACAGTAATATTCCAGTTGAAGATATTTTTTGGCATAAGAGATCTATTAGATCTAACAAAAATCTCCAGAGATCTGTCTCTAAGGTGTACACTCCAAAGAGTGAAGCTCCAGAGGATAATTTGAGAATACCTACAGTTATACGCAAAAAAAGTACTAATAGTTTAAAACACTTTTTTCGCTCTGGAAGATATCGAGGATCCCAAAAATCTCTCATTGGTTCTGTACATGGTCGTTCAAAGCTAGCCTTGGAAAGTGAGAATAGCAGAGTCAGTATTTTTTCGACTTAGCAAGTTTTGTGTGTAATTTTTAAACTGTATGCATTACATTTTAGTTTTATTCCATCCTTATAGTATTTTGTTTTAAAAAATTCCAGGCTGAATTTTATATATTTGTAAGAATTATAAAATTCTATCTATATTCTCCGCATTGTACCATGGTAAAGACATAAAAATACAATATTTTTATTGGTTTTGTTTTTAATGTAAGTATCACATGGAAAAAAATCTTACAGTTAAAATATTTTTTAATTGAAAGCATAATGAAAACACTAAAATCTGTTACAGAAAATATTATCAGATACCTAAAAAAAACAGTTTTTTTCCCCCCGTCAAAATTAATAATCGTATCCTTGAAATACTAAATACAATCAGAATTCTATTTGATGTTTGTTCTATTTGTTACTAAAAGTATCGTAAATATTTAACTTTAATTTAGTAATATTCAGATTTAAAAAAATTTCAATGGGTTCTGTTTTTTTTTTATAATTAATTGTTTTATGTATGAAAATTTTACTTATTTCTTGTGTGTAGTATAGCATTTATACACAGTCAAGGGTTATTTGTTGAATTTTATTTGTAACAAAAATATGGTTTTATTTCTTTTATACTGTACCTAGAATGATAATGCAATCTTTTGGAACCCTTAAATAGCAAATATAATGTTGAAAATACAGGTATCTCTTGTATGACACAGTGCTTGTAAAACATGGTTTCGATATTACTCGGTACAAAATTTGTGATGATTATATCACAGATTTGATATTACATGACACAAAACTTGAATTAGTTTTTAATTGAATTAATTGAAAAAATTTTGTTGAAAAATACTCTTCAGTAGTATGTAGCAGTTTTTTAGCTCCTTATGGAGAAATTCTGAAGGAATTGCATGTTCAAAATAGATAGGTAATTGCAACTACATCAGATAACTTTTGTAATGATGGAGAAATAACTAGTGAAGAGAGGAGTTTCAACCAATTTTGAAAGAAAAGAATAGATCAGCTGCAATTTTTGCTGAGATTGATGAACATTGTTTTTGTGATCCTAATAAGCCATTTCTATTTATTTTATAATAATAATTATTTTTTAAATATTGTTTTTTTGGGGGGGGATTTTTAAATTTTGTATTTCATATTTTTTAAATTAAAAAGATGAAGTTAACTTACTTCTTCATTTGTATGTTTTATTGGAACAAAATTTCAGCTATCATAAAATGTTACACCTTTAATATGTGGCCGCGGTAGCCGAGTGGTATAGGCATCGGATCGTGGCTGGCTTTGTCACGAGTTCGAGCCCAGTACCACTAAAGACCCGCCGTGTAGGGCAGGGATGCACGCTAAATCTGTCGAGAGCTGAAACGTCCTCCCGTTGGTGTGGTGTAGTAGTTAGGAGAGGGGGTGCCAGCTCAGGTGTCATCCACGTCACTTGACCATGGTTCAAAATTACGTGGTCCGTCGCCAAAAGCCCTCATGCAGCTGAACAGTGCGACGTTAATCTTCACTCACTCACTACACCTTTAATATAATAAGGTGCACATTGTCTTGATTTATATTGTTTCAAACTTTTTTATAACACAGTTTCGATGCAATAGTGTATATATTGCCCTAAATTATATTATATATATACATAATTTATTAAATGAATAAAACAACGATTAAAATAGCTAAACAAAAAAGTTTTGTATAGCCAGGTTTCCATGTAGCACACTATGAATTAATAGTGTTATATGAGGGATGCATGTTTGTGTGTTTACTTTGGAAGTGCTTTCATTTTTAACATTTATTTTGCTTCAATTGCATACATTTCTAACATGTTTTCAAAGTTTCCTGAAAATTTTTCCATTGATTTCTGTTTTAATTTTAAGTTACTTCTACTAAATTTTAAAATATTTTTATGATTAAATTATTTCCTTTAAGTAACATTTTATTTTAGTCCACAATTACTGAAAGAAGCATAAAGTATTTGAACTATGTGGTTTTTATTTTCAATTATTTATAAGTTTTCCTGTTTATATATAGGATGAAGATAGCATTATTGATAAACCTGAAACAAATCAAGATGAGAAGAATTCTCTAACAAATTCTGATGAGGATATTACTGTAAGGGAGGCATATGATGACCCCCAGAATTTTACTAAAAGCACTAGCCATATAGGTAATGTCCAAGTTCTTGATACAACATTCCTGCCACACAGATTGTTATAATACATATAAATCTTTTAAGGCATATTGTTATTTAAATATATTAACACAATAAAAATGATAAACAGTGAAAATAACACAGCCTGAATTCCCCTATGAATCTCATAATGCTTGAGAGAATTATGAATCTTAAAGGTTATGGTGTTACAAGAAATTCAGATTGGAATTTGGGGCTTAGAGCTTTATGAGTATAACAATATTACTGAAGACGATGACTGTATTTAAATTTTAAAAAGTTGTGCGTGAATATAATTAAAATAAATTGATATAAATTATGACATCCCTCTAAATGAGCACTAATGCATTCTTAGCAGTAAAAATTAATATAAGAATCAGTCTTATTTTTAAGGGAGCAAGGTATATAAGGAAAAAATTAATACTTGGTTCATAAACAATTTGCTTGTGTTTAGTAATATCTTGTATTTCATCTGTTTGACGATGCTGTTAATTTTATTTGATATTTTGAAGAGCTTTGTTGACGATTTTATTTAAAATATGTAAAAATGTTAATATATATATATATATAATATTATAATTCCATGTATGATTTATACAAGATTATCAAATTGAAGTGCTATTATATATTTTGGGATAGACATATTGCTTAAGAATATACTATGTCCCCTGACCCACCTCCCAGGGTTTCCTCCCTCAAAATTTGAGTGTAATGGAGTTAAAACATTGTCACCTGTTCAAAGCTGTGACTGCTTATCACAATGAATTTCGTAGAGCTTGATCTAACACTGTCGATCATGTTGCATTAGAAAGAACAACAACATATAGTATTATTGTCTTAAAGTTTGTTTTACATTAGCTAAAATGTATAATCATATTAAGGTCTTGTGAGATGTTCATCATTGTGTTCAAAGTTACTTATTTATATTAAATTTGAATTATAAAAATTAATAAAGATGATCATAATCTCTTATCAGTGTTCTTTTTTTCATGTCAAAAAATACAGCAGGGATCACACATACACAATATTTAATTTGAAAAAAATTCCAAAATATTTATTTATATGTGTGTGTGAAGATAAATTTTTGATTTTTATGTAACATTAATTTCATAGTCAAGCTACAAAAATGTATGAAAATAATTGGAACCAGAAGTTTCAAATTGAATGATTCAATTAAAATTCGAATCAAGACGAAGAACTTTTTTTGTGTAATAAAAAGCTTTTCTCATATTGAATTTTATGAAAATTGAATATTCAAATATTATATAACACAAATTTTTCCTATTTGTGCTACCCAGTTGGGAAGTAAGTCAACAATCTGTATTGACATAGTGAGTTTGTAGTATTATTAGAAAAGTAGATTAAATGTAATATTTATTTTGTCTTGATTTAAATCAGTAATCACTAAAAGCAGCATGACAGCAGAAGGAAATCTTATTTATTTGTAATTTTTATTTTGCACTTGTCAGTTTGTAATTTCATTGCACATGGATGTAATGCAATTTATTGTAGTATTTAGCTGGAATTCATGTGCAATACTTTTTAGTATACAAATTGAATTACTGCATAAGCATGGGTAGAAACTTATTTTGTTCCATATAGTCAAGAGAATTGAAACAGAATACTTGATTCTATTATTTATTCTGCAATGATTTTTATGATTGATAATGAATTGTGTGATTGTGATGTATGTTTTGCAGAACTATACTTACTATACTGCAGATAAGAACTGAACTATTCTGCAACTATACAGAACAATATAGTATACAGAACTCTAATGCAAATTACAGTATTGCAGAACTTTTAACAGTTTTCTGTAGTACTTCGAGTGGTCAACTTAATTTGAGGTTAACTTATTATTCTGATATTGATGATGAGTTAAAGGATAACTTAATTTAGTTGTTGGAAATACAAAATCTTGTTTACCACAATATTTTTTGTTTTGAATAATGTAATAATTTGTTCTCTATTTTAGAATATGAAATTCTGAATCAATCTAAAAAGATTGTAATTAAAAATAAATGTAAAAGTCAATCAGAGTATGGCAATTATATAAAACTAATCTTTTCTGGTAAAATGTAATTTTTAAAAACTTCTTGTGAATATGTTAGGAATTGATACTTTTTCTTAACTATTATCAAAATAAAATTAAATCAAAGTCTGTATATAATTTATAGAATTTGCTTTTGATGTGATAATTAAGTCTTGTAGTAATTGTATTAATATTTTTTATTTGTTTCCAGTATATTTTTTCAAATTAAATATATTTGTTGAAATAATCTTGTAATCTTTTTTATTTGAATCACTGCATATGTACAATTAATGACTTCTAAATATTTTTATAATGAATGGATTAGTGGATCATATTAAATTATATTTTCTTGATGCTCTACATATATATTTTTTAATTTTTATTATTTCAGAGGAACAAAGAAGTCCAAAAGTTAGCGTACCAATATCTTTTGGCAGACCACGAAATAGCCTCCCGCAAGAATTTCAATATTCTCCTGAAAATCATTCACCTGGTAAACTTGCTAGAGAATCAAGCACATCTACACTTGTCCCTATTGAAGGATCTTTAGAAGGTACACCACCTCTTGATGATCAGCTCTCACCTGAAGACAAATCAGGTACTCTGCGAAAGCCAAGTTTGGATGAAAAAAAATCAACCAACACCATTGATTTGAATCCAGATGATTGTTCTCTAAATGAAAACATTAAGAGTAATCCCTGTCTTACAAAACCAACAAATATTTCTATTCCTCCAAAAACCGTCTTCAGTAAGCTTCGTCCAAAGAGAGCTGTTAGCTTACATATTAATGAATATCATAAAGATTGTGATTCTCCTAGTATGTCTGGATTACAGAAATTTTTTGATAGACACAAAAGCCATAAGTTTTTTCGCACTATGAGTCAACCGGTCAGTCCTAGTGGTAGCGAAGGTCCAGCATTTAACCCAAAGGTTCCATCACATAGAGGTTTGTTTGGTCGGAGATCCAGTAAAGATAAACAAAACAGATCTGTAAGTACACTGCAGTTGAGGAATAATTCTGAAATTACTTCACCTCAGAACCTCACTGAGCAAAAAAATTTAAAAAACCTTGCTTCAAAGTCTTCAGATGTTTAATATGCTTCCAAACATCTTCTCAAATGCTTTTACATTTTCAGCAACATTTTCACTTACAGCATTTAATTCTCCTCACTGTCATTATTAGAAATACGTATTCACTGTGATTCTTGAATTTCACTTGAAACCAATTTTTTTGTCCTTCCTTAGATTTGATAGACTAATTCCTTTTAAATGTGCGTGTTAACTAATACATTAGAGCTTATGCGTTGCTCATAGCCTAGAATGCTCAAATTTGAGGTAATAGATTATATTTTATGATTATTTACTGTGATTGTTGCTGATAAACTTTCGTGTTTTTTGACTTAATTATCTTTGATAAAACAGAAAAATATTTCGGAAACTTTTGTTGCATTTATAAAAGATATAAATATATTGTTAAATCTTCTGCCATTTTAATTTAATACAATGCTCTTCAAAATATTCTTAGAAAAAACTCTAATGTAAAATGATTTGTAATGTATATATAGTGACTTATATTTATTTTCAGACATTTGCATTTTGTCATTCAGGTGTAAAAAAATATATACTAAATGAAAAATGTTGATTTAAATATTTTTCCACGTGTGCTATTATTTATCTATTTTAAATTATTGTTATGATAAAAAAAATGTAATCCAGGAATTCAACCCCATATATGCCCTGACACTTTTAATTCACATATGCTATTTGTAAGAAAATATTTTAAAAAGTAGGATTTAATCATTTATTTCAGATATCCTTTATTTTTATGATTATTACCTCATATAATCATAGGATTTTAATTTCAAAGCCACGAAGTAATTTTTATAACTTTTGGGCAATTATAGAACAATCAAAAACATTGAGATGACATTTCAAGATTACTATTATATTAAAATTTAGATATATTTAAAAAATTTATTAGTATAACAAATATTTCTTGGTTTACATTAAAAGTATTTATATCTTTGCACTGTGAATCATTGTATTTTCTTGGTTAAATTATCCATGCGGTAATTTTTTTTCCCAAATCATTACAATTACAAAGTATGTTTAATAGTGAGCGATATATTTCTTTTCTTTAGATTCAACTCTTTTTGTTAACCCTTTTTTGCACTTTATGTAACTGATTTAGATGCACCAAATTCACTTATAAGAAAATAGAAATACTTAAAATGATTTTGATAAGTTCTATGTGCATAATTTTGTCGAGGTTTTGTTTAGAAAGAGTTGATATTTAATTGCATTTTTTGGAGAATAAATTATAAATGCACAAGTCTGAAAAAACAAGTAAGAGCCACTGTGTATATAACTTTAGTGAGGAATATTAATAATTATTGATTGTTTTATAAGAGCTTTTTGTTAAAAAAAATCAAAATTTACATTTGCTTAGATAAATTTAATTTTTCTCCTATATCCAACTAAATACAGATTTGTAAATTCACTAATTATTTTCAGATTATTTGCTTATTGCATTAGTAATTACAATATCAATATAGCTGTAATAAGCATTTTGATATTTTATTTTTGTAAAAAAAATATGTTTGAACTTTTACCTTAAATCTCATTATTTCTGAGGATAAAAATATGATTGATTTAAATAAGATTCTAATATCTAAACTGTCTTCAGTTTTAGTAAATATACAATTTTTAATTTTTTGTTTGAATCCCTTGATTTCTTGATGATTATACTATGATTAAAATCCGAAGCTGCATTTGTCATGAAAAGGATTAAAATATCTGTTTCTATTTGAAGCATATATAAAAAATGTAATGTTCTTTAAATATCAAATATTTAGAGAACTTATTATTTAGCAATCATAAAATTACTTGTATCTGAACTTGGATTTGAATATTTTATTTAAGGGTAATTATATTAAAATCTGTGCCATATTTACATATATATTAGTTTTAAAGGAAATATATTGAATTGATTTTATTCTCTTTTTGCCTTTTAAATCTTTACTTAAGCATGTGATATGTATCCAGACTGTAAATTTATTGTTTTGTTATTTACTTAACATTGTTATATATTTGCTAATATAAAAACCAAACTTTTTAAAAACCTTTTTTTTAACTTTTGTTTAATGCTATTTTCTAATGTTTGTGTATTTATATTATCGCTGTTATGTATATTTTTGTGATAGTTTGTTGAATGCTATGTATGTTTAGAAATGAAACTGCAGTTGAATATAGAATTCATTTGTTTTTAAACAATTGAGAATTTTAATGAAATGTTATTTTTTTTTATAAATTTATGTTTAATGAAAATTGAGAAATCTTGATAGATCTTTTATGTTTTCCAGTAGCCTCTACTTTCTTCTAAATACTAAAAAATGAATCACATCTATGCTTAGATAATTATTATAAATATTTTAAGTTAAAAATTTTATTTATGGAATTGTATTTATCATGTATCAAAAGAGCAAATTGTAATAAAATGATTTTTTTTAATACTTAGGTGTAACTATTATTTTCAACTACAAAAAAAGTTCTTTCAAAGTGAAGATTAGTATATTTAATTTTCATTACTTCCTTTTGCTTCCAGAAATTTTAATTTTAAAAACTTAACTAATTATGTGGTTAGGTTGTAACATTTTACCAGTATTGTATGATTTTTTTACCTTTGTATTTAGAAAATGAAATTCTAATACACACAAATTTTAAATGTCTTGAATCATTGAAAATAATGTAGTACATTTTTGGGGGATTTGTTTCAGATTTTTCATTTTTATTTCAAGAAGTTTTTATTTTTAAAGAATAACCAAAGAATTTTTATACTTATGATTTCTTAAAATTTAGTGATATTTTTGTACATGTTATGTTACCCATATTTTCTGTTTAGCAGTCTGGAAGAAATAATATATTTTTATTTAATAATTTACCACCAATATTAAATCAGTGTCATTAGTGTTTCCTTTTGTGCTTAACGGACATTTAATCCATTTTTTCATTGTATAATTCAAGTAAAATATAATCCATTGAATATATTTCCTATATTGTAATATACAGTAGATTTTTTTTGTCTAATAAATATTCCATTACTGACATATAATTCATTTACAGCAATAAATGTGATATTAGGTGCTTCATTGTTAATAATTTACATTTTTGTAGCTAAGGTGCCATAACTGATACTTATACTTAGTTTTTATGTATTGTTATTAATTAATATTATTTTTCTGGAAACCTGTTATTTTAATTTAAATTTTTTTTTGATTTACTAAAAACAGACTTTTTTTTTGCAAGAACTATTTTTCTATTTCTACAAAAAAAATGATTCTAGTGTTTTGTCTCTTTTACTGTACATTTAGTATTAGTTTTACAAAATGCTGTTTGTTTTAACAAAATGTATAATTGCTGTATTTGACCAAAATAGTATATAGAAATTGGGTGCTTGTATTAACACCACTGCAGCAAAATTTGTGCCATGTGAATCTCGCCATGATATTAAAACAATAAATATTCTTATTCGTTTTGAAGTAAAACAATTCTTTTGGTGCAATTTTGGCTGTGGTAATGCTAATATGTAGGTACCATATATTGTTATAGTATTAATTTACCTGTTTTGTCATTATTATATTTCTTGAACATTAATATTTGTTAATAATTCATCCCTATTCAGTATTATTTGTGTTTTGTTATTTTTTATCTATACATTTCATTTAACGAAACTTATGTTGGATTTTTTTTAATGATCAAAATACAGCACAATATAGAAATAGATGAATAATTTGAAGTAGTATATTTAAATTGTAAGGTTTAACTCTAAATGTTTTAAAAAATAATTGTTTCTTGTTCTCTGTTTGCTTTTTGCAATTGCAATGTTTGAACAGTTCCAATATTATGAATTGTCAGTTATAAATTATTTAATGATTGGCATATATAAGTATTTCCTGTTATGATCTATTTATTGCATATGTCAAACAGATTTTTGTGAAATTCTAGGTTCTTAAAATATGTTTCTTAGAAAAATGAAATGGGAAGTATTGGATTATCAGATATAAGATTTACTAAAAATGTAGCTTGTTTACTTTATGTATAAATTTAAGGTATTTTAAAATATTAAGCAAATAAAAGATAATTTGTTTTATGTGTAGAATCATAACTCTTAAAAATCTTTAAATATGAAATGACTAAAATCTATATTTGGAAGCTTGTGGTTAAAGAATGAAGTTTAATGTGAGATATGATGAGTAGCTTTATATTTATTTGAGTATATGCAAAAATTTACAAAATTAAGCTTAAATCTTCCACATATTTAAATTTATTACAGTTACTAAGCTCTTTTATATCATAGCCCTAATTTTAATGTTGTCAAATCTATTTTTTGAAAATATTTATAATGCAATACTTATACTCTTAGAGAGTAATGCTATGATTTCCTGCATTATCTGCAATTATGATGTCATTTATTATGGAATAACATAACTATTGCTTATGTTTAGATGATATCTGATAGTATACAAAATTAATAGGAATGTTGTATATAGATCCTTTTTGAGTAATGATAGGACATTTTTTCAACTATTTGAGCAATTTTAATAGTTTCTTATGATTTCAATAAGGAGAAGTATCATTTGGATTTATGCAATTGAATTAAAAATTTTAGAACATATATATAGAATTTAATAAATTTTCTGCAATTTCTACATGAAGAATATGATGGCACAGTGAATCTCAGGAAAAATTATGTGATTCATAAATTAACAGTTAGATATTTCATATTATTTATAAGATATGAAATGTGAAGGAATTTTTTTTTTATATATTTTAAAAGTGCAGAATTTATCATTGCTATCAATAATAAAAGAAAACGTTGATGGTTTTATTAGTAAAAAAAAGTTGTTAATGGCTGACTATCTTAAAAAAACAAAAGAGTTGTATACACTTCTGCACATCACAACTTTTATAGAAAAAAATAGACAATTTATACTTGATCTTCCTCACTTAATTGAAATCTCGTTGTAAATTCAAGGTTAAAAAAATATTTTTGCTCTAAACAGTGGATACTTTAAATAGTTTCTTAATTTCAAAATTTTTAGCTTCCTTAAATAACCCTCCAATTTTTAGTATGTTTTAATTGTATCAAAAAGAGGAAACAAGGGAAATATTTGAAACTAAGTGTGTACAATTTTTATTACTTTAATTTCATTAAGTACAAAGTAGGAAAAGGTAGTAAATCCTAACGGATTTTTTAATACTTACAAAAAACTTTATAGCTACATTTTAAGTGTATACTTGGCCTATTTTTTTTTATTTTGCTTTTAAATTGCTTTATTGAGAAAGTGTTAAAACTTGTTTAAATGAAAATTGACCTCGAAAAAACAGAATTGTATGCAAAATTTTCTGAATCTATAGGAATTTGTCTGATATGTTTTGAGTACTAGAAGAAGACCTTGCGAGTTTTTCCTTTTTGAAACAAAATTTGGAATTTAAAAAATTATGAAATTTATTACAAAAATGTTTTTTTATTATTTTAATAGTTGAATTAAATAGTGTTTTTATGATTTTGTTAGAGTGAAACTATTTGCAAGACTGAATGTTATATATTTTTCAGAAAGATATTAAGTAGACTGAAAATTTTAATTTTTATAAAAGTGTGAAATAATGAAAGACTAACTTTGATACCTAAATTATTTTTTTAGAAAAATGCATGTTGTAAATATGTATTGTAAAAAAAATTTCATTTTCAATGATTCAAAACCATTTGAAAAATTACCCATTTTGTAATTTACCGTAAAATCCAGTGTATAACGCACACCTATGCTTTCAAACTGTGTTTTTTAACTTATTTACAGTCGCTGTTTTAATGTGCACCCGCTTTTTTACGCAGAAACCTGAAATGTATGCATGCAATGTTCTTATGTTTTAAAGTAATTTATTTGAGGTATTTTTCCAGGCTTTTTAAAAAATAGTATACTTGAATTGTATCTTTAAGTTCATAGGGTCTGTCATTTCTTTTAAATAAACACTATTTTGATATATGTAAAAGTCTAACATTTTTTTTTATGCTCATTTTTCTTCTGACTTTTGAAGCTATCATTTTTATACTCGGGATATAACGCTCACCCTTAAATTTCGATCTCATTTTTGGTGTTCAAGGTGCACATTATATGCCGGATTTTATGGTAGTTATAAATTGGTTGATTTTTCTTTTCCCAAATATTTTTAAATTGTATAATAATGCACACACATAATATAAGTTAAAATATTTTGGTGCTAAAGAATTATTAAAATACATTGTTTAAGTAAACAATATAATTTGTTTGGTTGCCTATTGTTTTAATTCAATTATATTTGTAAAATTCGTCCATCTTGCTTTTTTTTTTATATAATCATCTGCTTTTTTCATTATCTTAGAAAACATATAAATATCTTGGAATTTCCAAAAACAGTATTTTGAAAATTCATTTTTAAAAGAGTTAGTTTTAATTAATTATTCTGCAGTCTACTATATCATTAAATTTTATTACCTTTAATATTCCATTTATGATACATTAATATTTTATGGGGGAAAATCATTGAGTATGAATTTTTAAATGTAGGAGTTATATATGATAAAAGTCTTACTGTATTTACTTTTATTTCGGTTATTTTTCACATCATCACAGAAGAGAGGGGGAGATCAATACAAAGTTCTTTCTTTTTTTCTTTCTGACTAAAGCTATTAAGAAAATTTTTTATTTTATGCTGAAAAATGCAGTTTTTTTACAAACTTACTATGTATTAAATATGGGTCAATTGCTGATTCTCTGTAAGTATGTGTAACATAACTGTAAAGTGTTACCAAACTTATTTTTCCTCAAATAGTAATAAATTACAAAATTCAAGTCTGTATACAGTTCTCATATATCAATCTTGCATGTAAATGAATTTATGTTATTTGTTATTAGTTTTTCTTATGAATATCAATGTGAATCTCAGTGCTTCATATTCTTAAATGAAACAGATTATCCTACCCCACTTTACCCTTATTAAGTATTTTGATCAAAATGACAAGAATGATAATTCACTAAGTACTTCACGCTCCAGATTTCTTGTGCATTTTTAAAAAAGTTAAAAAATTGGATCTCATAATACAGAGGGTTACTACGATTGTGGAACTTTTTTTTTTCTCTTAATGTCTCTTTCATTGGAAAAAGACTTTTACTATGAAATCCATTACAATTGTAGTATTAACTATTTTGTCAAAAATAAACTTGATCAAAAACTTAATTTAACATTAACAGGTATAATTTCTAAAATATTTTTGTTGTGTTGCAATTGACTTCTTTCTTAATTTAAAAATTCTAATTTTTCAAAAGAATTTTTTTTTTGAAAATTCCAAGATTTTAATTGTATATTACTCAATATTTCAAAAAAAAATTTCAATATTATTTGTATATTTCACTATACATAATATATTTTTCAGAGCAGATTTCAATCTAGTCTTTCATACATGTAATACATATTGCATTTTACTTACTGTGCTGTTTTACAAGAAATATTCTTCAAAATGCCTTTTACCTGTGATTACATGTGAAGTATTGTTTTGAAAATTTTTTGGACTAATATATATTTAAAAGAATGATCTGTACATTTCAGAGAGTTTTAAAGAGATAAATATATTTTTTGAAGAGTAGAATATTTTTTTATTTTGAATATCTGATTATTGCATTGTGTTGTCTTTTATCAGTATTATCGATTTACTCTACTTTACTGGTAAATTATATTTCTTTCTAGTCCTTTATAAATATATGTTATGTTATGTATGTAAACTTAATTTAAATATTTTTTTTCGTTGTCTTATGCTTGTTTATTGCTATTGAGGTTTAAGTGCATATTTCATTAAGAAGTGTTCAGAGAATGATCAGTGTGTATTTCTGTGAATTGTTATAAAATATATGTGTGTGTATGCTTTTGCTGTTAAAATAAAAACTATTTTATTTCAAATCTTTTTAGGCTCAGTTTGGTTTGTTGGAATTAACTTTGCACAAAATGGATTATGACATTTTAAAACAGTTTTAAGATGTTTTAGTAATAATGAGAAAATAAATAATAATTAGTTTATAGCATTTTAAATTTGAAAAAGGGCTGTATGTGGCATATATGATTAAAACTGTATTCATAAAATACAGTTTTAAATAACCCCAAAAATCTATGTATAGCAATTTCATTAATATTAATAAATAATTACATTATTCATTAATATTATGTATAGTGATTTTATTAATATAGTAATTCATTAATATAATATTTCATTAATCAATTGATATTTCATAATGCTCTGTTCGCACAGCATTTTACTATGTAGACTGGGAGTGATTAATTAATTTTTACCAAATATTTCTAAGGATTTCAGAAGATTAATTTTGATTATGTATCATGTCATCGGCGTAATTATCAGAATGCGTAAGTCCGGTGCCAATTTGATAAACGGATGCTACGATCCAAATTGTTTGTGTTCGCCAAGATGGGCGATAACATTACAAAATGGTTACCTTAATATTTTTATCGGGTGGTAATGTGCCATCTTGGATTTCATGTAACTCGACTACAACCGCTGCTTGGCGAGATTAACGTGGCCGCGGTAGCCGAGTGGTATAGGTATCGGACTGTGGCTTGCTTTGTCACGGGTTCGAGCCCAGTACCACTAAAGACCCGTCGTGTAGGGCAGCGATGCACGTTAAATCTGTCGAGAGCTGAAACGTCCTCCCGTTGGTGTGGTGTGGTAGTTAGGAGAGGGGGGTGCCAGCTCAGGTGTCGTCCACGTCACTTGACCATGGTTCAAAATTACGTGGTCCGTCGCCAAAAGCCCTCGTGTAGCTGAACAGTGCGACGTTAATATTCAATCAATCAATCAATCAATTGGCAAGATTAACTCAGGTGTCGTCCACGTCACTTGACCATGGTTCAAAATTACGTGGTCCATCACCAAAAGCCCTCGTGTAGCTCAACAGTGTGACGTTAATATTCACTCACTTGGCGAGATTAAGGAATCGCACCAAGTGCTGTTAGGCGCGTAGCACTCCCATTTCAAATTTAGTTCCTTTGTGGAGTTACGTATTCTGATAATTAGGCCGACGATATGTAATTAAACAGAGGAAACTTTCAAGTGTAGAAAGGTTCTTTCGAAATAAATCATTATTTATTCTGGAACTCTCAAGTAATTGCAGTAGATTTCCTTCCAACACAGGGATCAATACACACATACGAGCTAAGGTCAAAAAGTTCCCGGGAAAGGTCAATTACATATTATTAGAAAAATAGAACACTAATTTAATCTTTTTGACCTTCAAAGTACTGTCCTCCTGCCAGTGGCGTAATGGAGAATAAGAGCCTCCCCCCCTCCCCTGCAAACTCAGGTTTGGGGCCCCAAGCCCAAATACACACTGGGGGTGTACGTTTCGTCAGTGCCTCCTGCATCAACTCAAATGTCGCATTCATCACTTGTCCATAGTTCAAAATTATGAGGTGCTTCGCCATTACCCCTCGTGTAGGTTCAGTACGACATTTTAAAAAAATCATTCTTTTCATTTTCAAAATTCCTCAGTAAATAATTCAATTCATCTAAGTTTTATGAAATTCAATGAAATATAACGTTACAAATTATTCTTTTAATGTTTCTTACTGAAGTGTTCAACACTGGCGTAGCTAATCCTGAGTGGGCCCTGTTTCGAAGTTTCTTGGCGGCCGTTTCTAGAGGCTTTTAC
Organism: Trichonephila clavipes; assembly: GCA_019973935.1. Lineage (NCBI taxonomy): Eukaryota > Metazoa > Arthropoda > Arachnida > Araneae > Nephilidae > Trichonephila > Trichonephila clavipes. The sequence goes on from BMAU01003548.1 coordinate 947,224, forward strand.
TTTCACGCTTTAGGGGCCCCGTATCATTGATACGGTGGTAACTACGCCCCTGGTGTTCGATATAGTAATTAGTTACAACAGATTGCATTATAACTGAACTAATAATTCTTTGAATTATTTGCTGAACAATAAATCATAAGTTTATGTATTATGCTTATTTTTTTTATCTATTAATACATCAGAACAAAAAATATCACGAAATATTAGGAAATCTTTTTTGAAGATCATTGTTTTTTCACTTGTATTTATAAATCAACTGTTTATAAACCTAAATCTCATTGAATAAATTATTATTAGTAGTGACATAGGGCATTTAGGACAATCACACCCACATCAACAAAGTTTGTAATGTAATATTCTGCGATGAAAACGAAAAACAGTAAGCATCTATTCATAAACTACTCGATCTATTTATTCCTAGAATAACGAATTTATTCCAGATTGAAGCTTATTTAATAACCAATTGACGTCACAAGCGAGGAACATTTTATGGAAATCTGACAGGATATTTATAGCCCTTTCTTCGTTCCTCGAATCGAGGCATATTTATTGCTACTTACCAAAATCTAAGGCTTCCATTTATTACTTCTTCCGCTCTAGAACTTTCAAGTCTTAAAAATGTGTGAAGACTCATAAGTTTTCACTGTACAATGTGTGTGTGTGATGGGTTTTAGTGTGTTCTTTTAAATATATATATTTCATAGAGAGGGGGGGGGAATTGTCATCGCGTGGCTAATGTTTTACACTCAGTGGCGCAACGTACACCCCCGCATAGAGGGGGCAGGATTCTAGGGTTATGGTTTTGTAACCTTGTGTAAGATCCAGCTTGTGACCAAAAACTTTCCTCGTTGCTCATGCTTGTTGTAGTATTTGAAGTTTAAGTACAGTCAAAGGATATCCTATTTACTGCTCAATGAAATATTGTAGAAAATGAAATTGCCAATTAAATTGAATTTTGTGAAACACTGCACTAAATAGCAGTAACAAATTTCAAATAAGCTTTCGCTCGTATATTATACCAATAACAATATTCGGTGAAATTATACACTGGCGATGGAAAATAATGACGCCAACACAGCACTTGTATTGGACTCGTGAGTTTGGTCGTAATAGGTACAAACGTAAACTTAATTTACTCAGTTGGCAATAAATAAAAACTACTCATAATATTCGCGGAACAATACTCTCATTAAATTTAATAGGGCAGTTGACAAAAAAACTGCTGGAAAGAGAAGTGTAAAGGATTTTCAAATATCTTGTAACTGACCGTGTCATCCTTTGTTTTTAAAATATTATTTGAGTTAAAAGGAAAAATATGTGTGTGTGGTGCAAGAAGCGGTGGTGGTTCCAATTTTTTATCAACTTAAAATAAATAAAGGGTGTTTTTTTAGAGGTATAGAACTTTAAATTGCAATAAAACAACGATGTATTATTCGATTGACATGAATTTTTTTTTATTCGAAAGATAATGTTGTGGCGTTACATTTTAAATATGATTTCCGGCATAGGACTGCCACGGCTGGCTTGGATGTAGTCCAATCTGGACGTCCAATTTTCGATGACTTTTTCCAACATTTGTGGCCGTATATCGGCAATAACACGGCGAATGGTGTCTTCCAAATGGTCAAGCGTTTGTGGTTTATCCGCATAGACCAATGACTTTACATAGCCCCACAAAAAATAGTCTAGCGGTGTTAAATCACAAGATCTTGGAGGCCAATTCACAGGTCCAAAACGTGAAATTAGGCGGTCACCAAACGTGTCTTTCAATAAATCGATTGTGGGTCGAGCTGTGTGACATGTTGCGCCGTCTTGTTGGAACCACAGCTTCTGGACATCATGATTGTTCAATTCAGGAATGAAAAAGTTAGTAATCATGGCTCTATACCGATCACCATTGACTGTAACGTTGTGGCTTCTTCATCGTTTTTGAAGAAGGATTCCACCAGCCCATAAAGCGCACCAAACAGTAAGTTTTTCTGGATGTAACGGTGTTTCGACATACACTTGTGGATTAGCTTCACTCCAAATGCGGCTGTTTTGTTTGTTGACGTAGCCATTCAACCAGAAGTGCGCTTCATCGCTAAACAAAATTCGCTTATGAAAATCGGGAACAACGTCAATCTCGTTTTGGGCCCATTCGACGAATCTACGCCTTGCTTGATGATCGTTTTGATGAATTGCCAAACCAAACTGAGAATAAATCACTTGACAGCTGTTAAATCGGTTACCATCTTGGAAAGTAATGCCAACTTAAACTTCTATACCTGGAAAAAAAACACTCTTTACTTCCAATATTTTAACGGTTGCCTGAAAACTTAAAATCGTAAAAATTACACCACAAAAGTTTGCCAGAATAAAATCGTTATCGAACCAAGAGAGTCGCCAAATTTGGCGTGAATCCCGTATTTTATTTCAACCGACTATTTAACGTATAAAATAGAAACTCTGCGTGTTTTTTTTCGACATTCATACCTGCTTTTACAAGTGATGTTAGCTTAATTCTTCAGAAATATTTTATAGCAATAAAAATTACCTCTAAATTCTCAATAGAATATTGTAAAATGAACATTTAAAAAAATTACTTCCTTTTTTTAAAAAATAACTTTCGCTTAGCGTATTACTTAATTTATATGCAATCGGGAATCCAAGAAACGTGATTGAAAATTGAGTCAAATTATTCAAAATTTTAAGAAAATTATAATGCTATTTGATAGACAATCAAGATTCGTTTTAATGTTAAACTGGATTTCTTTTTGGCATGTTTTGAGTAGCCGAGTGGTATAGGTATCGGACAGTAGCGCACACAAGGGGGGCGTCCTGGGGATCCGGACCCCCACCCACAGCCCTTTATTTTTTTTTCTATTGGCTATAATCCTATGTGTATATTATGTAAAATTTAATTATGCATTTGTTGTTAATAATTAATGTTATTAATTAATGCTAATCATTTATTCAATAATTATATTTTTTTGTTCCCGAAAATCGACAAAATCAAAATAATATGTTGGCCGGCGTATTGGAGCATGATACCAAAATGGTGTACTTTCGACCCTGGACACCCCCTTGAAAAAATTTTGTGTGCGCTACTGGTATCGGATCGTGGCTTGCCTTGTCATGAGTTCGAGCCCAGTACCACAAAAGACCCGCCGTGTAGGGGAGCGATGGGCGTTAAATTTGTCCAAAATTCAAACGTCTTCCCGTGGTGTGGTAATTAGGAGAGGGGGGTGCCAGCTCAGGTGTCGTCCATGTCACTTGACCATGGTTCAAAATTACTTGGTTCGTCTCCCTTGTGTAGCTGAACAGTGTGACGATAATATTCAATCAATCAATCATTGGCATGTTTTGTGGTCAAACGATTTCAATTTAAAAATTTTTTTTTTTTTGTATATATTTTAATCTATTCCATACTTAATTGTTGCAGAACTTCATTTTAATTCTTTAGCTCCTTTATAATTTGTATTAAAAATATTAGAGATTTCATGTAAACTATAAATATTTTTAGATTTTTACACAAATTACAAAAAAAGAGCATCTTTCTCACGTTTAACTAACTCTATAAACGAAATTATGAAACGAATAATTTGTAATGATAGTAAAATTATATGAAATTCTGCGTTAATAAAAATCTTCTGAAAAATAAATGGATGAATTAACAAAATTAATATTATTATTTCTCCCTTTTAACACGCTTTTATAAGTTTCACGTGAATATAACGGTATCTTTGAACTCGATTTTTACCCCCTTTAAAAGGTCAGATTAATTCGAAATTTTGCACACTTGTCAAGGACAGATGACAATACAATAATTTCATAATTTTGTTCCATTGTCCTGAACGGGATAATCAGGAGACAGGATAATCCAGATTTGACGACTAATTCTATATACCATTTCTAAATTTCGCGACTAAGTCCAGATCTCATTTCTAGATTTGGCGACTAAAAGATTAAAAGTAACCCAAAAAAGCGAAAACGTTTTTTTTACGACAGCAATTTGGGGGGGGAAGACTCGCGCATGTGAAAAAAAATTGTTCTACCTCAGAGATGGGCAGACTTTTTCGGTCGTGGGCCAAAATTTTTTTAAAAAAAAGTGTATGAATGAATGGTAGTTAGAAAAACTAAAAACACATGCTTTTACTGTAGATCGAACTAAAAAATGAAAAATAAACTAAAGTTTTTAAAAAAAAAAACTAAAAAACTCGCTTTTATGTGGTTAATCGAACTAAAAAGTAAGAAAAAAAGAAAATTCTTAATATAAGAATAAAATGATTCACGAGAAAAGTAATGTCATTGTGGTAAAAGCGTGGGGTGTGCTTTGTATTAAATTTTTACACTAACTCAGTATTTCGGAATAGAACTAGTAAGAAATTATGGCAATTGATATAGAACACCCCACACTTTTACCCCAACGGCATTTATTTTCTCGTAAATCATTTTATTCTTATAATAAGAATTATTTTTTACTTTTTAGTTCAATTAACCATAAAAGCGTGTTTTTTAGTTTTTTTTAAACTATAATTTATTGAGGAAAAAAAATAATTTTATACATTTATTTTTATAACTAAAGTTTATTCTTCTCATCATTTACATCATATTAATCTTTTTCTTTATTGTTGCTTGATAACGAGGAAAAAATAAAGATAGCTACTCCATTTCATCCTTAAAATTATTCCCTTCTTTGTCTGTATTGTGTTAGAAAAATTTTAAATTTTTTTACCTTTCTCTCACAATACTAAACTAGTATATTAAAGATTTCAATTAATGATTTATCTGTTTTGAAAAAAGTTCTTTTTTCTATTCTCTCGATTCTATCCCCCCCTCCTCCATATCCGACATTCAAACACAAACGAAATATCTGCACAACAACATACATTGCCTAGAATAAAACTCATCCATCTTCAAAGTAACATTTTTTTCCCGATCATTCGGCATCTGAAGGATCAAGTTTTTTTCTTTGTAATTTTTTATTATAAATTGTATCAAATAATTAAATATTCTTTTTATATATAAAGAATTATAATTACTCTTTTTTCAGGATTATTATTTTTTTAAATGATTATACAGTGCATAAAGAACGCCTGTGTGTGATAAACACTGATACAGCGCTGAAGATCAAGCCTCCAGATTTGATTTTTATTTATCGTCTGCTCATATTTATGCATGATATAATTCAATATTCAAATTCGTTTGTCATATATATCGTTTGGTCTGCAACGGAACTCACGAGAGAAATGAAAGATTTAGATTCTATTTAGGATGAAAAGCGATTCTATTTCATGGCTTCTTTACTATATTAGGTAATTCCAGCTTCAACAACACACGAAGACAAATGTGTCTGGAGAACCTAAAATTCACTTAAACTGGTAAGAAAGACATTATTTTTTAATGTTTTTAATTGAATAATTGATGATAGAAAGATGTGTTTTAATGAGTGTAATATTTTGATGCCATTGTTATGTATTTTCAATTTAATAATTTTACTCGACTTTTGAATTTATGAATTGCTAGTAGACGTGAAATCTATACGATTATTTTTTTATTTGAAATCGAATCTAGTTATTCATGTATAGTTGGGCTTCTGTAAGTAAATATCTATTAACAAAATAAATTCTTGGTAAATTTTTCGCTCGATTATAAGCTCTCATATATTTAAGAACTATTTCGGTTGTACATGGGGAAAAAGCAGTGCAAGTTAGAGAGTTTCACACAATTTTTTATTATTATTTGATAATTGAGAAAGGGAAAGAAAGAAGAAAAATAAATAACAAACCACACACACAATATCACTTAGTTTTAAATAATGGCTCGGAAATTGACATGATTCCAAAATTTTTCTTTTAATTCGCGTTACCGCAGTCATTTTCTTTTTGTTTCGTATTACACACGTTTAAATTCCTTCATGAACTGTTATATTTTGTATGAATATCTTTATTCCTTCCACTGGTTTAAATCAGTGATCCGCAAACCCCGGTCCGTGGATCAAATGGTGCCGGGCCGCCTAAAGAACAATACACTATTCCCATTTTATTTAAAGTGGTGCATTTCTCTCGGATTTGCGCAACTTTCCAGGGAAATCTCTCGCTTTATATTCCACGTTAAATCACTTTTATTCATTTTTGGTGTAACTATATTTTATTCTGAAGGCATATTTAAATGTAACTAACTTAAAATTGTTAAACCAGAGCAATCTAAAATATAAGCAATCAACGTGTCCCACCCTCAGCGGGCCGCGGTAAAATTATCAAAGGTTGACCGGTCCGCAGCGATGAAAAGGTTGCGGAGCATTGGTTTAAATGAGATACAGAAGAATTTGAATACCTCCTAAGGTTCAAATTTTTACATGTAGGATTCTTTTTCGTCCGCATTGTTAACTTACTCATACATTCATCTAGAGGATTTTCATTTTTCACCGTCAAGTTTTCAGTTTTTAAGTACACACATAATCCTTTATTTGTATTTACAAATCGTAATTTGGAGATTAAAAGACATTATCGTAAGGAAATAATTTAGATATTTCTTGCCTCTATGGCATTCTTTATAAATTCGAAAGCATGTTTAATTATTTGTTTTGGATATCTACGAATTTGGGTTTTTACAGGCTCTTTTAGGACTCTTAAAAGAATAATAAAGAGTGTTTTTTTCCAGGTATAGAAGTTTAAGTTGGCATTACTTTCCAAGATCGCGACTGATTTAACAGCTGTCAAGTGATTTATTCTCAGTTTGGTTTGGTAATTCATCAAAACGATCATCAAGCAAGGCGTAGATTCGTCGAATGGGCCCAAAACGAGATTGCCGTTGTTCCCGATTTTCATAAGCGAATTTTGTTTAGCGATGAAGCGCACTTCTGGTTGAATGGCTACGTCAACAAACAAAACTGCCGCATTTGGAGTGAAGCTAATCCACAAGTGTATGTCAAAACACCGTTACATCCAGAAAAAACTGACTGTTTGGTGCGCTTTATGGGCTGGTGGAATCCTTCTTCAAAAACGATGAAGGCCACAACGTTACAGTCAATGGTGATCGGTATAGAGCCCTGATTACTAACTTTTCATTCCTGAATTGAACAATCATGATGTCCAGGAGCTGTGGTTCCAACAAGACGGCGCAACATGTCACACAGCTTGTGCCACAATCGATTTATTGAAAGACACGTTTGGTGACCGCGTAATTTCACGTTTTGGACCTGTGAATTGGCCTCCAAGATTTTGTGATTTAACACCGTTAGACAATTTTCTGTGGGGCTATGTAAATTCATTGGTCTATGCGGATAAGCCACAAACGCTTGACCATTTGGAAGACAACATTCGCCGTGTTATTGCCGATATACGGCCACAAATGTTGGAAAAAGTCATCGAAAATTGGACGTCCAGATTGGACTACATCCGAGCCAGCCGTGGCAGTCATATGCCAGAAATCATATTTAAAATGTAATGCCACAAGATTATCTTTCGAATAAAAAAAATTCATGTCAATCGAATAATACATCGTTGTTTTATTGCAATTTAAAGTTCTATACCTCTAAAAAAACACCCTTTATATAATGAACATTATTTTTTGTTTATCTTAGTGTTCCTTCTGTAGATCGTTTGCATTTAAGAATCTTTGCAAGAATGTTTTGTTCGGTCCCGAACTTGTGGCCAGCGTATCGCGGGCTCGTATCCTGGTGTCACTAAATATCCGCCGTGTTGGGAAGGATACTGATGCTTGTTCAATCTGTCGATATAAAAGTCCTTCCGTTATCGTGATGTGGTTGCTTCGAGAGGGGATTGCCAGCTCAGGTGTCGTCCTCGTCACTTGACCGAGTTTAAGAATTACGAGGTCCGTCGCCAATAGCCCTCATGCTGTGTTATATGGGGACGTTAATATAACTCTCACTCGCAAGAATGTTTTGATGCATTACTAATGGTGGAAAACTGATTATTTAATACAGACAACATTAACTTATAGCTTTACTGTTATATTTAAATTATAGTTTGGAGAAATATTTTTCATAATCTTAAGAGAGCATTTTTTGGGCCATCTTTCTGGCAAAGCGTTTAAAGTCGCGGTAGTCCAGTAATTATGGTCACGAGCTCGTGGCCAGTGTATCATGAGCTCGATTCCTAGAACCACTTAAGACCCACCGTGTAGAAAAGCTGATGCATGTTAAATCTGTCATGGCTCAAAATCTTCTCACTGGTGTGGTAGTTTGGAGAGGGGTTACCAGATCAGGTCATTTGACCTAGGTTGAAACTTACGAGGTTCGTCACGAATAGCCCTCGTGTTGCTTTGCACTGCAACGTTAATGCACTCATTCACTGGCAGGACATTAAATTTAAAAAATTAAATTTTCCATCATCAATTATCATTGCAGTTTGATCAATAATATTCGAAATTTTTATATTTTTAGCTTGAGTGAGTGTTTTGAGTTTACTTGTCTTCAATTTCTTTTTCTGTAGAACTAAATGCAGGTTTTTTTTTGCGATGGACACTATAATTTAATAACAGTGGTATTGGTACTTATCGATTATAGGGAATGATTTTAAAAATTGTTGCCAACACGAACATTGGTAATTACTCGGGAAAACAATGTATAGTTCTGTGCTGATGTTGATACAACGACGAAGAAATTTGTTGGACTCAACAGTAAATATAGTGCAAGGCTTTTATAAACAGAATTGGGGACACACGAGAACCAGTTCATCATATAAAGATCAACAGCACGATGATGACTAGTGAAATTCCACTTCCAGCGACATTTGTTTACTTTCATTCGTATAGCGTGACCTTTTGATCAAAAATGCTGCAGTCGTAAAATATCCTCCCATTGAAGAAGACATTTTCATCGATAAATTTGAGATTTTCATCACGGTTGCAAAATGAGGAAAAATTTCAGTTAGGAAAGTTGAGCTCCATATCTATGTATATGTTACCGTTGAAGTTCAGTTATTTCATAGAACAACTAGGTATTTCATGAAATGACTAGAGAAGTCAGTTTAAGTACTTAATCGATGAAAAATTTCAGACTTTACCAAGTTAATCTAGGAAATAACTAGTTAATCTGTTTAATAACTAAGGATAGAGCATTAAAGTGAACAATGAACAATTTCAAAGTTATTTTTTTTAAATTAGTTGATCATAACTAGTTAAAATCTCTCTAAAAATACATTTTGTCCCTCTCATAGATGATTAACTGATAAATAATAAGGAAAAGTAGATGATATAATTTATTTTTGCTCATATTGCTAACATTAGTTAAACAGAACGAACAAAAAAAATATATGTTGCAGGAATAGTTATATTTAAATATTATCAAAGAAATAAATACTGGGAAGAGAGAAACTATTGCTTCATAAAAACTGCGTAAACTTTTTTAAACGAATACGTAAGAGAATATGAATTTAAATTTTTATGAAATACCTTTTATTTTACTTTTCATTATTTATTAGTGCAAGGATTGCTCTGATGACAGAATTACATTCATATTATTTTTGAAGCACATTTTTTTACTATAACATATTTTTTTACATGAGCACTTTTTAAATCCTTGACCATTGCCGCCACTTTAAGCTGTCGCAACAGATCGAAGCATTTTGTCAATATTCGGAACTTCTTCAATGGCAATTAATTATCCCTTACTTGCGTCGCAGTAAAACGGTGAAATTAGGGCTTTGGCGTCAAATTCCTAAAGGAGATGATCACGCGAGATGTTAAAATAACGTCTCTTTGATGAATTTCCCTGTTGTAAGTAAGTGAATTAGGTAAATCCCCGAACTGTTTAGGTGAAATGATGAAATGAAAACAATATGCCACTTTTTTGGTGCTAGGGGACTGATATCTGGGGGATTGTAATAACTTGTTATGGTTAGGATCTGCTGGGACGCATCCCCTCGGTGCATTTCTACCCCCTCTACAGCTTTTTGGCCAATATCTCGGCACCCGAGACTCACAGTCCATTCGGACCTGTCTCATTCGATCGCTCTCTAACTGCTCTTCCAGTTTTATGAAGAATTTCATGCTCGTAGGACTATTCCTTAAATAGGTTTTACTTGTGTGTGTGTGTTTTAAACTTTTTAAAAATTTATTTAAATGCACAATATCTTGGCACCTGTATGAGTCTTGTACTTGAGATTTGAACCAACTGTTTCACTCGTCGAAACCCATCCAGTCATATACTTGACTTCCATTGGGTAGGCATGGGGAGGGCTTAAGCACTGAAATATCATGCTCCCATGTTAATCCTATTAGGGCTGAACAAATTTCACCCCCCAAAGAAGTTGAGCTTGGAACTTGATTTTTGGAGGTCCGCCATATTTTCGTGTATTGAGCTCTTCAAATATGTAATTTTATCCCAACAGCCCCATTCCTTCCTCCCATTTCATGTTTTTAAACAATTTTAAAATTTTAAATTCCCCCAGAATTTCGAGGATTTTTTCACCTGTATGGTTCGGAAGTACAAGGACTCGACCTCCCAGGTGTCCCCCTGGACAGCATTTTGACAATATTTTAAAATAACGTCTCTTCAATGTCATTTCCATGATGAAAGTGTGATTTTTATCAAATTCTGAACTGTTTCAGTGAAATGATGAAATGATCTAGTCAAGATTTGCATTGGCAAAATGCTGTTCAGTGGAGAGGGGAGACACCTGGGAGGTTGAGTCCTTGTACTTCGGAACCATAAGGTCAGAAATCCTCGGAGCTATGGGGAATTAAAAAAAATTTTAAATTGTTTAAAAACGTGAAATGGGAGGAAGGAATGGGGCTATTGGGATAAAGTTATGTATTTAAAGTACTGATAGGGAGAACAATCGAATCCAGCCGGTGTGGTCAACCAAGATAGCATAGGATTCGAGTTATTAATGCGAAAGCCCTTTAGGGGGGAGCACAGGGGGAGGGCCATCCCACGTATAGCTCGTGCATACACGAAAATATGGTGGACCTCCAAAATCAACTCCCAAGCTGAACTCCTTTTGGGGGGGGGATTTTTTCAGACCCCATAGGATTAACATGGGAGCATGATATTTTAGTGCTTAAGCCCTCCCCATGCCTACGCAATGGGAGTCAAGTATATGACTGGATGGGTTTCGACGAGTGGAACAGTTGGTTCAAATCTCAAGTACGAGACTCATACAGGAGCCAAAATATTGTAGATTTAAATAAATTTTAAAAAAGTTTAAAACACACACTCAATTAAAAACTATTTAAGGAATAGCCCTATGAGCATGAAATTATAAAAACTGGAAGAGCAGTTAGAGAGGGATCGAATGAGCCAGGTCCGAATTGAGTGTGAGTCTCGGGTGTCGAGATATTGACCAAAAAGCTGTAGTGGGTGTGGAAATGCGCCGGGGGGATGCGTCCCAGCAGATCCTAGCCATAACGAAAATTATTACAATCCCCCAAATATCAGTCCCCTAGCACCAAAAAGTGGCATATTGTTTTCATTTCATCATTTCTCTAAAACAGTTCGAGGATTTAACTAATTCTCTTACTTACAACAGGGAGAAAAATACATCAAAGAGACGTTATTTTAACATCTTGTGTGAATTGATCATCTCCTTTAGAGATTTGACGAAAGCCCTAATTTCATCGTTTCCCTGCGACATATGTCCTGAACTGAAATCTAGAGAACAATTGTTTTATCCGGACATCTCTTGTTCCTAATTGGAAAGTTTTCCTCAGTGTTTGCCATAACGACAGCTATAAGTGGTTCAAAACTGACTAAAAACAGCTAGAACCGGTTCAAACAACTTTTGAGAACCATATTTCATACTTAAACGATCAAGTAATCTCTATTCTATAGAATACCTTGTTAAATCGTAGAATTCAATAATTTCATATACTTTAACTGACGTCTAGTTATTTCATGAAATAGCTAGTTATTCTATGAAATAATGGATTTCTCGCACTTAAACGGTAACATATATAAAGCAGAAAATCGACTCGCACTCATCACATGATCTTCGGAATTATTACGCCTAGTCTTGAAATTTGGCTGGAATACTCCTTTTAATTAGAGATCCACCAAGAAAGTGCTTTCAAAAATCGATTCTCAAAGGAAGTTGCGGGGGAATTACAGTCCATTTCCTGGTTTTTGAGCTATTAGAATATAACAGATTTGTGAAATTTAGTAAGCGTGTTTCTTTTGTTAAGTTGAAATCCATTAAGTACGGTTTTTGTGTTACCCCATAAATTGCATAACCCTGAGAGAAAAACCTACACATTATTCAACGGAATATCTCAGGCAGAATTTATAAAATTTCAAAAGGTTATCGAAAATAATTTTAACAAGAAACGAAATCAGTAGCCACACTCAAGAATTCTTATTTTAAACATTTGTAAATATTCAAAACTTATCCATGTATTGCATCTTATATGAACATATAATTTTAAAAAGAGTAAAACCATTTACAAATACTCGTTAGTGATATCTCGGCGTTCTTTTAAATTCGAAATCTTCTATTTTGCATGTCGCCACTTAACAAATCAGAAATTAAAATAAATTTACTTTATTGAAATAAAAATGAAATTAATTCAGAAATATGATAAAATTAAAATGTAAAGCGCAATAAACACTCAATAAATATAAGTAAAAACTTATTGTACACATTTTGCAAAATACGATCTAGATGTTTCTGGTAACAGTTCTGATTGAATCGTATACATGACAACTTACAAAACGTTCTTTTTCGAACACAATTTTGACAAATGTATTTTTTACCGCCTGTTCAACTGTCTATTGATCCTTGCGAACAAAAACTAATTCTTTTCTGAGAGTTCGAGCCTTCTCATTATGTAATAGGGCTCCAAATAATGTCACCTGCTTTAGAACTGTGCACCTGGCAACATGAATGACGCAATAATCGGGATCACGACCGCAGCGGAAAGGGTTATTTTCGTTTCACCCGCGTGAATGGAGTTGAATGAATGGTGGGAGCTTCTGCAAAATTAGGGCACTTCTAGAAGATACCCCAGTTATAAACTGTATCATAGCAACTACTTTTTTTGGTAGCAACTTAATTTAAGTGTTCATTGCGGAATTCCAGTTAGAATGCTGTTCGGAATTTTTTTATCGTTTAAGTAATGGGTAATAATAATGTTCCTATTCTGTCATGAGATGAAATATATACGAGATATTAGAAACGTGATTTTTTTTGGATAAATGTGATTGAATGGATTGTTGAAAATTTAATTAAAATAGGAATTCGCAAGTTGAAGTTCAAATTATTTTGTCGCACACGCTTCTCATTTTGACTCTATGTATAAAAGTATTAAACAGAAAGTTATTGGCAAATATACCTCACAATATTAAAAGCGTAGAAGAAAAAACTATTTTAAAAAAAGGGATAGATATATCGAAATAAGATTAAGATAACTGCCTACCTTCGGACCCAATTTTATTATAAAATTTTTTTTTGAAACAAATTGAGTGTTTTTCGGAACAGAAATAAAAAAATATATGTAAATACTGAAAGTTTTTTAAATAAATATTGTACTTTTAGGAAGTTTGTGGTTTTCAAAGAAATTTCACCAAATTTTTAATAAAACGGGTAACACTGTGTAAACATTTCTAATACAATTATCATAATGTTCTTTATACACAAGTTACATATTACGGTGCTCTTCAATATGAACCAAAATCTAAGAGAAATATTAAAACACAAACAAATTACAGACATATATACATAATAATATGAAAATTTTGATATTTTTTAAGTTTTTTTCTTTATAAAAACTACACTAAATGAAAAAAATATTTAACCTACATCAAAACTTATGGTCCAATTTATGAAAAGTATATATAATAAACATTCCCTCACAAAATTTCAAAACGTTATCTGGTGTGGTTCTTAAGATATCATGTATCTGGTAAAGAATTTTTTTCGAAAACATAATTTTTTTTGAGAAAAACTCATTTAAAGTTTCATCCTACTGTCTTTTTACATAGAATGTTTTTTAAAATCCCTATAACTTTATTCCTATCTCGCGTAAAGGAAAAAGAAAAACTGTTTTGGTAAAAAAAAATGTTCAAACTATATAAGATTTTGAAATAAAAAAAAATGCCTTATATGTAGACGGAAGACGACATTTTCAAGGTAGGCAGTTAGTTACCTTAAGTTTTAATGTCACTGTCTCCATAGTTAGAACTAAATTTATGATGCCACTCATGACTAATTGTGTAGGAGAGCTGATTCAAGTTAAATCTGTAGAGACTACGTGGCGGGAATTAAAAGAATGAGTTGCAAGTTCAAATGTGATCCTCATTATTTAACCATGCTTCGAAATTACGAGGTCCGTTGCCCATACCCCTCCTATTGCTTCGGAATTTTAGGTTGATAAAAAATCAATTCAATCAATTACTGCCTCTAGTAAACATGGGCCATAGTATGCTCCACTGACTTCTTTATTTTCGACCCTTCTTGCAATGCTCTACCCGTTTTCTACCTTCCATGAATTTACAGGTTATAAATGTGTGTCGTTTCTCCAGAATTAATGATCGTTTGTAGTGCAACATGAGCAAATATGGCTCCAATAAAAAGTAATAGATACCAACCAATAATTCCAATAATATAGATTAGGAATACTCAACCCTTTTTTCTGTCGGGCCACATACATATGATGGCTATTCCACGCGGGCCGCATCATGAGTATTAATGGAAGAGAGAGGGGAGAGAGAGAGAGAAATGCTTTCAGACCAAGATAACATAGAAAATTTAAAATGTGGAAAATATTGATCAAAATATTAAAACTCCTATTTTGCTTTTTTAGTTATTATTTTTTATACTTTTTTATTTTTGTCACTGATTTTTTTAAAAATTGGAAGCATTTAAGAATCACTCCTTCATATTTTCTGCATCGGTAAGTGGTTTCAATCGATTCCAATCAGTAGCACCGTGACATTACCACTGACAAAATACTTTTTTGCAGTTGTAAGGATTATCCAAGAAAGCCTATTTATCAACTCTTGAAAGAGATCGAGGAAAAGTTTCATGAAACGATTCCTGTTTATTTTTTTTTCAATTACTACACTTTCGTGACAAATCAAACAAGTATTGATCCATGCTTGTTTTTCACTACAAAGTAGTCACCTTCCCAATCGTCTTGAAACAACCTATTTTCTTCGAATTTTTTTTCTTGCAAGATGCGAAAGAGAGTTAAAAATTAGTTCCACTCATAAAATAGTTGCTACTCCACTGTTGTCTAATATCACTAATAAGAAAAAAAAATATCAATTCGCACCCATAAGACTACGACAGCAAAAATCAAAATTGATATATTTGAATTTTTAACAAATAATTTCGTATCAAAATTTTATAAATAAATGAATTTTTCAGAGCAATGGGCCAAGACAGGGCCACTTAAAAAGGCCCGGTGGGCCCCAAATTGAGTATCGCTGGTATAGATTAATGAAGGCAGGTAGAGATACATTAACGTTGCACTCTTAAACCATACGAAGTGGCTATTTGCGACGGACCTTGTAATTTTGAGTCTCGACAAGGAAACTAAGACGACGACACCTGAGCTGGCACTCCCTTCATGAGACCCTCCCTTTCCCAATTTCCACACCACTCCAATTGGAGGACGCTTGAGCATTGACATAACGTCGGCCTAGTTATCAGACTGCGTAACTCCACCGGTGTAATTGATTTGATATGGGATCGCGCTTTTTGGCGCGATTCCTTAATCCTTTTGTTTTGTCTACGCCATGCCTCAGTGCGCGCTCCGCTTTTAATTTATTCCTCGATCAGTGTAATCACTACTTTTATTTCGTACTAAAACTGAATTTCGAAAGGAGAGGTGGTGGCAAGATTTTAACATAAAACAAATACAACAGAAAGTAATATTAATACTTCCAGTTATAAATTATTTACACTATTTTAAGCGTTCATTATACAAAATTTGTAATAATGTGTTACTTTAGCTGACAAGAGATCACACGGGAAAAAAACAGAAACAAAAAAATTAACACTAATATACGTTATCCCCATGGCAACCACATTATCGCACGATAAAAATATCAATGTAGACCATATTGTAATATTATCGCCTATCTTGGCGAACATAAAGAACAACTTGGCGCCTAGCCCTACTGTATCAAATTAGCATCCCAGATGGAGTTACGCAGTCTGATAATTAGACTGACGATATTTAACGTGCATTGCCCTCCTACACGGTGGTTTTCAGCTTTTCCAGGCTCGAGCTCATGACACGCAGGTCACAAGTCCGTTATCTTGACCACTAGGCTACCGCGTCCATAAAGGCAAGCAGTAATTTCATATAATAAAAAAAGGAATTTATGAATTCTTAGATTTGCTAAAACTGTACATTGATTTGGTGGATTTCTGAATCAGCAACGTACTTCTAAATTATTAAATAAAGTAAGTTCACACGCCTAAAAATTACAATCTAAACTATAATTTCTGATATTAAGAGGAAGTTTTTACGCTTAACTTATAATTAACAGAATAAAAAAAAACACTACAATATATTGAAAGTAATTAATAAAATAAGTATTATGTAAAATCCGGCGTTATATATATATAATACGTACCTTTCAAACAATAAATAAGATCGAAATTGTGACGTATGCGCGTTAAATGAGAGCTTTAAAAGTTAAAAAAAAAGGAGAGTTTAGATAAAAATTAAACTTCTGTATGTATCGAAATACTGTTTATTTAAAAGAACTTATGAACCCTTATGAACTTAAAGGGTTGTGTAGTTCTGAAAGTATACTATTTTTCCAAAAGCTTGGGATAATAACTCGAATAAATGACTTCAAAGCATAAGAACATAGCACACGTACATTTTTTATGTCTTTACAAGAAAGGGTGTGCGCGTTAGTATACAGCAAATATATCTAAACATTGAAAATTGTAGTTCGACAGTATAGGTGCGGGTTATACGCCATATTTTACGATAGATACTATAATTAATGATAATATGCGTAAAGTTAAATTAATGCGATAGTTTAATCAAGATTTTTTTTTCAAAAGTGAATTGTATCTAGAATTTTTTTGAAAAAGTATTTTTATTTGGAAATTGTTCCCCGAAAAGATTTTAATGGCAATTATAAAATTAATTTTATTTTTTAAAGCAGCATTTTCAACCCTCTTTATATAAACTGCATTTTTTATTTACCAAAAAATATGAATTAAAAAAGATTGTTAATTTCCTTAAATTTAAAACTTTTAAGATACACGCAAAAAAAAACATTTTTCTCTCATTTTTTTTTCGAATTAAATAATAATAATAATAATAATGAAACGTACACATCATATAATTCTCCCTTGCAAAACCAATTTTTTAAAGAGTGTTTTTTTTCCAGGTATAGAAGTTTAAGTTGGCATTACTTTCCAAGATGGCGACCGATTTAACAGCTGTCAAGTGATTTATTCTCAGTTTGGTTTGGCAATTCATCATGAATAGACTCACGCCTGAACAACGCTTTCAAATTGTTGTCGAATGGGCCCAAAACGAGATTGCCGTTGTTCCCGATTTTCATAAGCAAATTTTGTTTAGCGATGAAGCGCACTTCTGGTTGAATGGCTACATCAACAAACAAAACTGCCGCATTTGGAGTGAAGCTAATCCACAAGTGTATGTCGAAACACCGTTACATCCAGAAAAACTGACTGTTTGGTGCGCTTTATGGGCTGGTGGAATCCTTCTTCAAAAACGATGAAGGCCACAACGTTACAGTCAATGGTGATCGGTATAGAGCCGTGATTACTAACTTTTTCATTCCTGAATTGAACAATCATGATGTCCAGGAGCTGTGGTTCCAACAAGACGGTGCAACATGTCACACAGCTCGTGCCACAATCGATTTATTGAAAGACACGTTTGGTGACCGCCTAATTTCACGTTTTGGACCTGTGAATTGGCCTCCATGATCTTGTGATTTAACACCGCTAGACTATTTTCTGTGGGGCTATGTAAATTCATTGGTCTATGCGGATAAGCCACAAACGCTTGACCATTTGGAAGACAACATTCGCCATGTTATTGCCGATATACGGCCACAAATGTTGGAAAAAGTCATCGAAAATTGGACGTCCAGATTGGACTACATCCGAGCCAGCTGTGGCAGTCCTATGCCAAAAATCATATTTAAAATGTAATGCCACAAGATTATCTTTCGAATAAAAAAAAATTCATGTCAATCGAATAATACATCGTTGTTTTATTGCAATTTGAAGTTCTTTACCTCTAAAAAAACACACACACACACACCCTTTACAATTCTTTCAAAAACAGTCATTCAAAACAAAAACTAATATCTCCTCTAATACCCACACTTAATTTCCTCCTGTCTGTCAGAACAGCGAAAAAGTTCTCTTATCTCTATACTTCCCTTGTATTTCACGATTAACAAAATAAAAGAAGCGTCCGAACCATATCACGGATTCTTCCTTTACGAGTTATCGAACCGTGACATTTTCCCCCGCACGCTTCCGTAAAGTGACCTTCACTGAACGGCGATCACGCGTGCAAGAAAACTAGTTTCACAGAGATTAAAAGTTGATAGCAGAGACTTGTTGCTTATTCAGCATTCAATCTGGAAACTTATTACAGAAGGCAAATATGCTGATCCAGCATTTTAAATACGCTTTGTGGTATTTAATTTACTTTAAATGTCAGAGTTTGTTCGATTTTTGAAATAGATGTGTTTTGAAAGATTTTATTTAAACTTTTGTAATAACTGTATTGATTTGGTAATAGGGATGAAAAACGGAGGAGAGAAACTTGGAACATATTTTATTTTGGAAAACCTAAGTTTAGTGCAACAATTATTCAAAGTATGTTTATCTAATAAAAGTGTCATTTCCAACAAATTTTATTTATATTGGGGGGAAAAATAATTCTATACTAACATGTGTTTGAGATGTACCCTAAATATATTTTTAGGAACACTTGTATTTGTTATATAATGGATAATGTTATTTCATATTTTTATATGCCTCAAAAAATGTTAAACAAAGCAAAATAGTTAGAAGAGATAATTTTTAAAGAGAGTTCACACACACACACACAAAAACATTTTATACAAAAATAATTTCTGCATTTAAATTTAAGTTAGAAAATATATTGTTACACATTATGTATAGTAATATACAGCAAAAAATTAGCATTAGTGAAGAAAATAACTTTTATTCTATTATTATTCATATTTGTTAGAAAATTATCTACGGTCACAACATTTTAAAATTTAATTATTTATCAATCCTTAAGCTAAGAGTAGATAGGAATATTACAAAAATAATTTTAAATTTATATAGTTAACTTAAAAAAATTCATAATCGACATAAATTTTAAAATATTTTATAACACAATCCTAAAAATCTTATTGACACAAAAACATGCCTCGCAAACATAATGGAATTTTTTCTATAGATTCGTTTTTTAAAAATTAACTTTAGATGAAATACAAACGTACTTAAATATATTTACAAATATTTATTTAAATATATTCATCCAAAAACGTGCTGAATGGTATAGTGACTTTATAATTAATTTTATCTCTACTTAGAAATATTCTGATCTTTAAAAAGTAATCTCAGGTGTATACTCATAATTTCCGAGAGATTACTCTTTCAAGAGTTCTCAGAATTTTATTCCAAAAAGTTACCGTTCCACCTCTCTGATTAACTGGCACCATGCCTCTTTTCATACTAAACATGCCGCTTTCCATCCTAAACACGAAAAGAGGTCGATGCCATCTAAATCAAATGCGGTTCAGTCCGCCTAGAACCGGTTCTCACTGGATCTTTTACCGAAGGTGGTGGCATAGTAGTCATTTCAAAAGCGTTTCTCGGGAAGTGGAGAAATTTCTTTGTGTTGTCTCTTTCACGTGCTTTTTCCATAATTGCTGCATTTGAAAGGAATCTCATTATTCAGCAATATTTCAAATGTTTTTGTGTTGTTGTTGATGTTGAATTATAAGTTTTTTTTGTGATAAAAACAAGCATTTTAATCCTTAAAAATAATAATTATTATCTTAATTTTTGTGTATGATATATTCGTTTCAAGAATGACGTTAGATGGGTAGTTAATAAAAGTGCCATTGTTTTCTAAAACATTTTTTTTTAATTCTCTTAATTTTATTCATCGTCCTTTACAAACGATTACAATTAGTGTATCGTAAAATCCGGCTTATAACGCTCACTTTTAACACCAAAAATAAGATCGAAATTTACGGGTGCGCGTTATACGCAGGGTATAAAAACGAGAGCTTTAAAAATAGAAAGAGATGAGAGTATTGTAAAAATAAATTACACTTCTACATAGATCGAATTACGTTTATTTAAAATAAATGACATTCCTTATGAACTTGAAGGATAGCAATTCTAGAACTATACTGTTTTTTCTAAAGCTTGGAATAATACCTCGAATAAATTACTTTAAAACCTTAGGGATTGCACACGAATATTTCTGGTTTCTTCGCGAGAAAAAGGGGGAGGGGGCGTTATACAGGGAATATACCTAAACATTAAAAAATACAATGTGCAAGTATGCGTGCGCGCTGTTCGCCGGATTTTAAGGTAAATAAAAACCCAAAGATTTAATTACAGCTGTTTTGTTATTTTAATTTTAATTTGTTTTTGTGTGAAAACTCCACAAAATTATAAAATTTTATGGAGTTATTGTTATGCACACATAGCTATATCATAATAATAACCGTAAAATTATGCATTGTTATAGAATATTATTAAAATGTATTGTTTTACGCTTGCATTTCGAGCATTTACAATACAAAACAAAAGAGGTTCAAGATATAAAAAAGTATAAAGATATAAAAGACTTACCTTTTTGAAAGAAATATTTGTTTTTCAGTTATTTTTCACTGGGGTGGGGGCACACCCTGTCCGCCTAACAGCGGACCAATCCCCATTGCACAATTTATACAACTGTTCTTATACATTGCTCAAATTGTAAAACTTTAATTTACATGAATTATGTAGATCTATTTTTTTCAATATATTGTAAGCAGAAAAAAAATTTCAAGTCTTTAACCCGTATTTTAATATTTAACAATAATATTGAAAAGTACTTACTGCCTTCAAATGATGCGAAACAGACAGAATCTGTTGTGTCACGGTTCGTGATGTGGCTGCGCGATCCATCACTTCTATGCGTACAATCCGCCTGCCACCACGGACAGTGGTGCAACGAGATGGGTGTGATCGACCCCTCAGTCCGTCGTTTAGTCTTGAATTCGGTGATAACAGATCCGCATCACTATTGTTTGGTTTTGTGCAACACGTTGACCGATTTCTCTGAAGGATAATCCGCAATCCCTATAGGCTACTATCCTTCCTCAGGCGAATTCAGAAACTTGGTCAAAAGACGCTCGATGTCTTTCACGAGGCACAGGTAAATAGCTTACGCAAAAAAACTCACATGAAAAAGCAATTGGCGTATTTCAAATCGCCAATTTGTTCACCCTTTATATAGCGCTACCCGTCGCCAAAAGCTCTCGTGTAGGTGGATAGTGCGACGTTAATGTTCACTCATTTACTCACGCGGGGGGCGCTACGGTCGCCTGTTATGTGCATCTGCGATTATAATGCTAATGATTTGCATATTTCATTGGCACCTAGACATGATGTAAATTTCACATGGTTTGCATGCTTCCTTCAGTGTGTTGCATTTTGTGCGGCCAGCAGTGTTCATTAAAAACAAATTTATTTCACATTGGATCTCACTTCTCTGCAACTTCTCTCACTGGCCAATCCTGTATCAGCCAATCAGACTGCTTCCTCTCACCTCAAGCTACTCTTACGCAAATCTTCCTTATTTTTTTTTCATCTCGAATTCCTTTGCTGCATCCGGATGAGCGTTGCAAACACCGCACACTCTCTTCCTGACCCAGTCTAAGTGGTTTTTCGGAGTTTTTCTCAATTTTTAACTTATTTTTTAGATATTTTTAACTTAATTTAACTCTTGAATTCCTTTTACTGTGAAACATCAAATAAATCCCTTTTTTAAAGTTAAAAAACATTTTCATTTAGGAAAATTCTATATTGAAATAAAATATTCTTTAAATCATAATTTTTTTCGGAGACAAAAAATATGAAACAAATTCATTCCCAACATTATAGAGTATATTTTAATTAAACTTAAAATGCATGGGCGCTTCTTTTTAAAACATCCTTACTTGGATTTTATGCCAAAATGGTAAAGCATTATACAAAATTTACTTAAAGTAGCTTAAAGCATACATGATAAAAAATTTTAATGTATCCGTCTACGTTCGTAACCGTGATTTAAAAAGGCAATTTTCATGATATTCATTGTCACTTAGATTAGAATACACGTATAAAATTGCTTTAAGAACACATTTTGACAAAAAAAAATTAAATACTATATTTTGGCAAAAAATTAACTTAGAATAACCTTTTTTCAAAAAAATGTTCTCTTTTTTAAAAAAATGCCTCTAAAATAATAATATTTCGCTTATATAAAGTAAAGACTTCTCCAGAGACTCTGAACTATTTTTTTCGGAAAATTCACATTATGTTCAGAGTTACAACCAATTGAAATAATTATCGGCGTTTTTTTCTTAAAATTTCTCCCTTTCTGTTGTCATAAAACATGGATAAACCCACTTCTAAGTTATATACTTCAAAAATTCTAGTTGAGCCTCTTACAGAGGTCTGAGCTATAGACAGGCAAAATGTTATTATAATAGAAGCTTTTTTTCAATAAAAGGAGAATGTTTCGAAAATTGGTCATTCTAAGTTCATTTTTTGTCAAAATATTGTACTTAAATAATTTTTTATTGTAATACTATTCTTAAAACAATTTTATATACATTTTCTTATCTAAGTGACATTAAATATCACAAATATTATCCATTTATATGCTTTTGCAAAATCACGGTTTCAAACGTAGTCGGATACCTTAAATGATGTCTCATGTTACCGAGTGGTCCTTGTCGCTTTTTCTGAGCCCGGATCTCTCTAAAGACAGAATCATGAGAAATATGACTCATTAAATGGAATTGTAGTGTAGAAGTCAGTATATAAAGGTATCAGCTCAGAATATGTCCTCCTTGTCACGAGTTCGAGCACCAGTGCTATTGTACAATCGCCGTGTAGGGTGGCTGATGCACTTAAAATCCATCGAAGTTCAATATCCTCCCTCTTCAAGATACTCAGAGTGACTTGATGTGGAAATTCGGAGAGGAAAGGGGAGGGGAAGTAACAGTTCAGGTGTCATCCTCGTCACTTAACAACGAGGTTATTGGTGACGAAGTCCGTCACCAATAGCTCTCGTGGTGCTTTCTAGTGCAATGTTAATGTACACTAACACACTCGTCGTTGTCCCTTAATTATGATTCAAATGAGGTTTATCTCAGAATCGCACGAGTATTCTACAGTGTTAATAAAACCATTTAAAGAGCATGCACATTTCTTATATCAATTTACTAGTATAATTATACACGTTCAAAAAAATATTGATACATGGATTTTGATTTCCTCCCTCTCAATAGCCGTCTTGTAGTTTTCTACTGTAAAGGTTTATTCAATCAATACACACAATCTGAATGTGACTTTGTTAGGTATAATGCTGGGTGTCGGGCCTTAAGGCCTAAGAAGGTTAGGGCTTATTATTACGGAACTACCCATCAAAATGTAATAAGCAGTTCATTAGTGGATTGGAAACCTTTCCGAGATTTTTTTGGATCTGTTCCGGTCGGCCGCACGTGCGCGTATTTTTCGGCAATAACATACGATAAACATGTTACACTGACTTCATTGGTAAGGATGTGGACGCCACAGCAAAAGGTACAGCGCGTACTTTGGTTTACGGGATTTAAGTCAGTCACGCGTGTACAGCGACGTGTTCGAATAGAATGGAGTGTCGTTACTCCATTACTGGCTTGCCTAAAACACTTATCAGAACTCCTACAAAATGGATCACGTACACGCTCAACAATGTCTTCTATCCCGAAAGGATACTTTCCAGTTTGAGATACCAAAATTCCAGTCTCCTTTAAAGTTCTTTCCTATTGGTGGATAGATTTTGATGTCGAAGGGTCGACTTTCCATTCCGTTCGAACACGTCGCTGTACACGCGTGACTGACTTAAATTCCGTCAGCCAAAGTACAAACTAAACCTTTTGCTGTGGCGACAACATCTTTACTAATGAAGTCAGTGTAACAAGTTTATCGTCGACTATTGCCGAAAAATGGGCGTACATGCAGTCGATCGGACTAGACCCAAAAACTCTCGAAGGGGTTTCCAGTCAATGGATGAACAGTTTATTACATTCCGATGGGTAGCTCGGTAATAATAAGCCATAACTATTGGATACTTTAGCCCGGACACCCTGTATAATAACAAAGATGCCAACCCCGAAAGAAAAAGGTTTCAACTCTTGTTCCAAAGTGATTAAAATCGAATTAATATCATTTATTATTATTCATGGAACATCGAACACAATCACACCATAATAGAAAAATTAATTAATTCGCACAAATCATTCTCAAGAACAAATTACGACCGCAAAATATACGACATCATTTCTTAGAAAACAAGCAACGGAAGCATGTTCTCTTCCGATTTAAAAACATTTAACTCAGCCAAACAAACCACTTCCTGGCACTTGCCTTTCTTACTGTAATCAACCAATATCTAGCCGAAATCCATGTCAACATTGACAGATGCAACATCTCAATTAAATAGCTTTGGGATGAATACATACTGTTTATCAGCTCGCGTGGGGTATTCACATCAGAGCGCACTGAACTTTTCTCAGTCGGCTTTCTCCGAACGCTTGCGCTTCCCGTAATAATTTATAAATAACTCCAATTAACTGATGCGACTGCCAAAGAGGAATTATCGCGGACTCCATCAAAGCTTCCGCTTCTCGTAGACTTGCAGTCTTTAAGACCGAAATGCTCTGAAACTATCATCATTAAGGCAATTTTATAAGGATAAATTCGTCGTTTTAAATGCTTGTTTAATCGTAGGCGGAAGATATGGTAATTAATGAAAAGAATTTACGCTTGTTTTGTTCACAGATAGAATAATTACGCTGTGTTAGTGCTTATTTTCCGGGTTTTTTTAGCAATTCACGAAGGACTTGTGGAATAATGCATATTAGAGTGCTATCATTAATCAAATAACATTTTTTTAAAAAAAAATATTAAACAGAAACCAGTTGTGGATATTGCGATAAACTACACTTAAACCACCAGTTAATTTCCTAAGAGGTGGTCTTCATATTTAGACAAAGCAACTGTTATCACACACCCGACTCCTATAAGAAAGAAAAGATGCCATTGGTGGCATATAGAGTTTGAGGGTAAGGCCAAAATTTAACCGGAAATCCAAAGACCTTAAGCAAAACCACACCAGATATTTTTTTACTGCAGGTGTTTTAAACGTTCCTAACCAGGGTGCAACAGTTATTATTTCAGCTATAGACAATCTGGTGAGACTTTTGTGTCGCATGGAGTTTTGAAAAGGCGTTGCTAAAAACGAAACTTAGTTGTGGAAAGAGAGCGATATTTCAAATGTTTAAAAGAACGGGGATGTTCAGTTACTGTGAATGTTGTTACGAACTGTTCAAAGATGTTATATTCCACAGTAAAGCTAGCAACTTAATTTTAACTTCACTTTACTTTGCAGATTGTAAGTGCAACAATATATATTAATATTTGACTTACAATATTATCTTTGTTATGAAAATTAATGTATAAATAAATTGATGTAATGGCTTTAAGGTAGACAATTACTAATGCAATCTGCCCAAATAGGGCACAATAAAAAGGAGAATCTTATAGAGAAAACCATTCCATATGAGATGGTTTATAGATTTTAATAACGAGTTTATGATTAGCAATGTCTTGACTTTGAATTCTAATTCCAAGGCAGATCTGCCAGAAAAAATAGATAGGACAGTCAATTATATGTTAAATTGAACTGAGCCTCATAGTTTTCTCTAGGAAGAATACAGAATTTAGGAAAATATCGGTAAACGCATCGTTCTCGTCACTTGAACTTGATTCTAAATTATAAGATAATTTTCTGAAAAACCTCGTGTAACTCAAAATCAATTCTATCCCTTGTTTTTTTTTTATCGTTCAAACTGTTTATAGTGTGTGGAATAACTTATTTAATATACTTTAATAGAATCTTTATTCTGGATTTTTTTGCTGGGATCATTTA
This sequence comes from Trichonephila clavipes, assembly GCA_019973935.1. NCBI lineage: Eukaryota > Metazoa > Arthropoda > Arachnida > Araneae > Nephilidae > Trichonephila > Trichonephila clavipes. The sequence continues at coordinate 973,381 of BMAU01003548.1, forward strand.
CAGAGCAACATATTGTTTTATCTGCGACTGTTCTCACAATGTTGTGCAAAACTCGTCATTGATTCTTCTGCGAATCGGGAAATCAAATATCGAAGGACTCAAAATTTCCTTCTTTGCTTTTTCTCTTAACGTAATTGTTACTATTGCATAATATACAGGTAAACTGAGAGATTCTGTTATCGAGTAAGGCATTATAATTTTTACGTTACTAAATCACCAAGACGAGATTTATCACTCTATTCCATTGTTTTTCAAATTGCCTTTTTCGCTTTCCTTGCGTTTCTCAAAGCCTTTTGTAATATTCTACATTTTTTTTATGAAATATTTGTATCTGCAGTTGAAAAATGATGTTTTAAGTTAACCATAACACTATTGACAAATTTCTTTCTTTGAATAACTCAGAGAAGAGTTGGGCAATTGAATTCAAATCCAGTTAAATTTGAATTTTAAATATTCTTCGTACAAATAATAGACATTTCGAGAGGATTTCACAATTTATACCACTCCTGTATCGTTTTCAATTGCACTAAAGTTAGCAGCAGCAGTGTCATCTTTGAGATTGAGAAGAAGTTTATTTACGGTGGGTGAAGTTAACAGTTACCTGTAGCATGCATACTTTTAATAATCTGACGAAGAACCGCCGCGAAGGGGGAGCGATACACGCTAAATCTGTCGAGAGCTCAAACGTCCTCCCTTTGATGTAGTGTGGAAGTTAGGAGAAGGGCTACCAGCTCAGGTGTCGTCGTCGTCGCTTGACCATGGTTCAAAATTACGAGATCTGTCTCCAAAAGCCCTCAAGTAATATGAATAGTGCAATGTTAATATTCTCATTCTCAACCATGGCCCTTAAAGTTTGCTTAGTTCATTATAATGCGTAAGTGTGACAATTTTAATTTAAAAATGAACGATGGTCAGCAGCGCACACAAAAATTTCTTAACGGAGGGGGGTCCAGGGTTGGAAATTTTGGTATCATGCTTCAATACGCTGCCCAACATATTCTTTTGATTTTGTCAAATTTGGGAAACAAAAACAATTTAAAATTAATTATTGACTAAATAATTAGCATTAATTAATAAAATGAATTATTAATAACAAATACATAACTAAATTTTATGTAATATATCTATAGGATTATAATCAATCGAAAAAACATCAAGGGCTATAGGGGGGTGTTCGGACCCCTAGGTCACCCTTCTTGTGTGCGCCTCTGATGAGGGTTATTATCAAGAATGTACTTTTGAAATGAATTTCTTTAGATAATTATTTTCTAGATTCTTTCGGTTGATTATAAAGATGTATATATACACTGCTGTGCATAAATTAAGGACGAAGTCGAAAAATTAGCAAATCAGCTGAGCGAAGAGGCAGAGCGGACAGAAAGACCAATCAGGAGATTAAGTAAGGTGATGTACGGTAGCACATGCGCAGATATGCAGGTAGACGTAATGGGGAGTGTCTGAGTAGTATAAAGCATGTTGCCGGTGTAAGATTAGTATTTCTGGCAAAGAGATTGCACGCCGTATAGCAGTTAAAATCACACCGAGTTGCTGCCTCAGCGAGAAATGGAGAATAATCAATCTGTTAGACGACATCTGGATGCTTTTACCCGAGGTCGAATCATTGGGAAGTTGGAGGAAGGCCGCAGTGTGACAAGTGTGGCTGCAGAGTTCGAAATTGCTCACAGCATCGATTCACGACTTTGGAGACAATTTCAAACTACAGGAACAGCTATCCGGGGGTTCAGTAGTGGTCGTCCCGAGGAACCACACCCGCAGATGACCGGTACACATTGTCTTACAGGCCAGAAGAAACAGGCGGCAGACAGCGGGAGAAATCGCTAGACACAGGACACAGGCGACTGGACGACCGATATCGCGTTTTACCGTGGCCAGAAGACTGCACGGTGGTGGTCTGTTTGCACGACGCCTTGTACGGTGTGTACCTTTAACGCCTGCCCATCAGAGAAGGCGTTCTCTGTGTTGCCGGGAACACCGGAATTGGAGAGACAATGAATGGGGACGAGTTCTCTTTACAGATGAGAGCAGATTCAGTTTGAGTAGTGATTCTCATCGCATACTCATCTGGAGAGAGCGGGGAAGCCGCAATTATTCCTCGAACATCATTGAAAGGGACAGGTATGGAGGTCGCGGTGTTCTCGTTTGGGAGGCATCATGCTTGGTAGTCGTACAGACTTTCACATCTTCAACGCAGGTTCAGTCAACGGGACCCGTTATTGTAACGAGATTCTTCTTCCATATGTGCGTCTTTTAGAGGCGCTATGGGACAATGCACCATGTCATCGCACAGTACCTGCCGAACAGCTCTTAGAGAGTGAGGATATTGAACGTATGGATTGGCCGGCACGATCTCCGGATCTCAATCCCATCGAGCATGTATGGGATTTTCTAGGCAGACGCTTGGCAGCTCGTACCTTACCACCAGTAACGATCGGGAGCTTCGATTGGCACTGCAAGATGAATGGGCAGCAATGCCTCAACAACTCATTGACACCCTCATTCTCAGCATGGGCAGACGCTGTGAAACCTGCCTAGCAGTCAGGGAGATCATATCCCCTACTAAAGACCGGATGTTTCTTGCTGGACACCCATCACAGGGATGTTTCGGCCTTCAGTCGCATTGTGCTCCATGCTACTTTTTCAATCAAGCTTCTTTTTATCCATCTGATTTCTCTTTTAGTAAGTGTTGCTTACATTACACATGTCCTTACGTATTGGGGATCTTACGGTATTAAATGTGTTGATTTGGAAAGCTTTTGTACAAAGTTATATTGAAAAAACCGTCTCGTCCTTAATTTTTGCACACCAGTGTATATATAAAAATGGATGTTTGTATATATGAAATCGCATTACTCCAACACCGTTCAACCGATCACTATGAAAATTGCCATGTATATGCATTTTTTTGTGGAGAAGATTTTTGTGCTACCCTGTTCGTTCTAGCTCTCCACCAGGTGGCGCTGCAGCGTATCAACTTCTGCACTGTTCAATAAATCGCCAAGTTGCCAACAGAGTCGCCAAAAATGATACCAACTTGGCCATATCGCTAACGTTTTGCTATGTTTCCACTGAATCGCCATTATAAAGTAAGGAACGGCTTTGCTTGCGAATCTTACAATTTTAACATCAAATAAATACAACAGAAGATAATATTAACGTATTAAACATCCAGATATAAATTATTTACGCTATTTTAAGCGTTCATTACACAAAATTTATAACAATGTGTTGGTTGAACAACTTTTTCACTTGGTATCTTATTTTATTTTGTTATACTATATCTATATATATTAGGTTGGGGAAAAAGAAATCCATTAATTTTTCTGTAGATGGCTGTAGTGTCGATATCTCGTGAAGTATCGATCAAACAATTTCAAATTTATGCTCGTTGTCAAGGTTACATTTCACACTAAAAAAATTATTTTACTGTTTTTTCTTTGGTCCATTCAGTTGTGAGTTACAGGATGTTAAAAATGGAAGTCAACAAAGAGAACATTCGGTACATTTCACAGTTTTTCTTTGATAAAGGCGAAAATACAAGACAGGCGTCTGACATTGTGAATGGTGTTTATACTGTAACAACTAATTAATTTTGTTCAATTTTGGTTTCGTTGATTCCGTTCAGGCATTTTTGATGTTAAAGATGCACCTCACATAGGCAGGCCTGTCGTCGAAAATTTCTATAAAATCACAGTAATAATCGAAGTTGACAGGCATGTTAGTAGTCGTAGCATCGCCTAGGAGCTAAAGATCGATCATAAAACAGTTTAAGCCATTTGCGCAAAGTTGGATTCAGAAAGAAGCTCCATGTTTGGGTGTCACACCATTTAATACCAAAAAACATGATGAATCGAATTTCCATCTGCGAGGCCTTGGCCAAACGGAATGAAATAGACGCCTTTTTTAAACGGATGGTGACTGGGGATGGCATCAAAGAGAGGTTATTGTAACATCTTGCGTGAATTGATGATCTCCTTTAGGGATTTAACGAAAGCCCTAATTTCATCGTTTTTCTCTCTCTCTCCCTGCGATATATATAAATACATTCTTATAATCATTTTTTCTTTCGTGCATTTCCATTTTCCCTCAGCATTTATTTCCATAATTTTCTTGTTTCAAATTATTGAACATAGAGGAATAAAAACGAGATTTGACTTGTATAATTTCTGATCTTTCCCCAAGTTTTACGTTGTGCAAAACTTTATTTTACGTACAAATGAAGACCTTCATACCACACACACACACAACCAGTACAAACACAATTACACGGATACACCTCTTTATAACGAAACCTGTTCATTGATTTATAAATAAAATGAGGAAAATTAACTAATAACAGAGAAAATACCACATTCCGCCTTTAAATTTTTTCACCCTATTTTTTTTTATAAAATTACCATACAATTGAAATTCAAAGTAAATTGCATTACGCTTCAAGCCAAGTTATTCTGCACGCAACCTTATGGAAAACACCTAGTCTTCATCACATGTGAAAAGGTTTTATTATAATAATCCATCAAATAAAAATTTCGACTTCCTTGAATAATCACGAGAGATAAACACTATTTGAGAGAAGCGAGCACAAAAATGAAGGTTAACGTCTGTCCGAGTGGGATTTAGAAGCGTGTTATTTCAAGGTTATTCAATTAAACAACATAAAGAAAATTTAAATATCCTGGCCATTTTAAAACTAGGAATTTGGAAAATTCTTTCTGAAAAAGAAGCTTTAGATTTAGATACCTATAGTTATAACGTCATTCTTTTATTGTTATTCTTGTCATTGTACTTTATTTTTGAATTTATTTTTATTTGTTGAGTTAAAAGGAATACGATACGGAAAAAAGCCGATTAAAAAGATTAATAAAAAAAGATGTGTTTTTTTTTAAAAAATAGGATTTTTTGGGGAATGAAAAAAAATTGTGTAAGGCAGGGTCGGCAACCTTTTGGCCGTGGCGTGCCAAAACGATTTACTAATAAGATTCAGTATGCCACACAGAAGGACATTTTTAAACAATTCTCTTCCCCCGATAATGCATGCATAGTTGAGAGAATTGAGGTCAATAATATAGATTTACAGTTTTATTATGCATAAAACATAAACAAAAGCATTAAACATTTCTTAACATAAAAATAAACAGCATAAACTATAACTAGTTCTTCAACAAAAATAAATAAATTAAAATTATGCGTATATTATGCAATTTTAAACATATTTATATTAAAATAAGAAATAGACAACGTTAAATATAAATATTTCCCTTCATTATAGCTAAATAAAAAGATTAATAAATTTTTTATTACGAACCTAGTGCTTGTACCTTTGTACTTTTATATCGCAAAATCAAGTATAGCTTGTGACATTCAGTTTCACACGGTTGTGAGCAATCAGTTGTTAAACAACTTCTTTGCGGTCTCTCGAAATATTTTTCATACAAGGAAAGATTTCTTACTTGGATATGCAGAACCAAAAACTGAAAGCTGAGTACACACACACATGCAATTTTCTCTATTCAAACAATTAAATCTCTTCTGAAATGACATTCAATAATTTACGAAATAACTATAAATTTTTATCTTCAGAAATATCTTTAAGATTTTTTTCATAATTCCGTAAATGTCTATAATCCTTAAGATGTTTGAGTCCGTTGCAAATTCATCAACTTCCATCCACTCAAAAATTGACGAATTTGTAGAGTAGTACAGAGTACCAATGAGAATTGACCACGTGTCATAGGTTGCTGACCCCTGGAATAAGAAATTGACTGTTTACAACAAAAATTATTCAAATTGAAACAATTTTCAGCTATCGAATGTTTTTTATTTTTATTTATTTATTTTTTGTGAAAAAAAACTTGGTACATTTAATTTTAAATGCATTCATTTTTATTATTTTTATTAGTTCTGTGACGAATCTATACGCGACTTCTAACAAATGGGGAATCTTTGGGCTAGCATTTGTGTTTAATTTACAGCCATCCCTCTCAAGAAGAAACCTTGATATTTAGATTAGTTCGACTATATAAAGTCAGAGTTTTGTAATTGTAGTAAAAGGAGATAGAAGCTGTTACATTCGCTACGCAGGTGAGATTGAATTAAGTTGATTTTCGCGTGTACAGATTAAAAGTGATGTTTGACCACTGTGTGGAATTAATAGATTTAAAGTTAGGAATCAAAAAATGATAGATTAGGTTGAGTTAGATAAGTTACTGGCGCATATTTGTTTAATAGTCATTGCTTTCTCTCTGCGACTGCCATTCATTTTGAGATTAAGTTGTTGTTGACTAGTGTGGTTGAGTAAATAAATAATTGTTATTATGGAAGTCTTTGGTTCTCTGCTTTCATTCCTCCCCCACCCTTAGGTATGCAAGACGGTGAAAGAGCAACTTCAGGGGTAAGTCGCTCACAGTTTATTTTTTATTTAAGAATGCTCCTTGTTATTCAATTATTTTTTTAGCCAAACATTCTAAAATTATGATTACTTAATTATAAAAAATATAAAATTAGAATTATAAAAAAAAATCCACTCATTGCATTTTGATTGTATGATTTGAGAGTGTACTTCAAAATTTCATAACGGAAGGTCAATAAATGCATTGCAGATTTACATTTTGTACCATCTCAATGATTAAATTAAAAGAATCAAAGTACGCTCTACTTTTTTCACTATGGGCATTATTCTATGATAAAATTGTTATAAATCCTAAAGAGCAATATAAATAATATAATTATGAACTAATTAAAGATAAATAAACATAAACATTAAATAATTAAATTGAAATAAGACAAATATAAAGGTAAGTTAATTATAACAAAAATTATGTAAATATAAATTAATATAAAAAATAAAATAATTAAAATTAAGTAAATATAAATACGAATCATTAGAAATTAAATTATTTTTATTATTAAATAACTAGTTATATATTATAAGCATTTAATATTATTTAAAAAATGTAGATTTAAACTAATAATAATCAAATCAACATAAATGCAAATTAATCAAGTAAAATAATATATTAAAGTATTATCTGAAATTTATTATTCAAAGGGTCATGAATAAGTTTTAAAAGAACTTTTTATGTGTATGTAAACATGTCTTAAAGTTTATTTGAAGTAAATATCATACAGATCTAGGGAAAGTTAAACGTTTACGTTCCAAAATATCCCCTTAATCAAAAATTTGCGATTTCCTTTCGTCAAATTCTAAATTTTTGAAATTTTTTCTAGAAGAAATTTATTTAAGTAAAAAATATTATTCTAAAATAAATTTTTGAACCTTGAAAAAATAGTCCTTTAAATTAAATAATATTTAACCTATGATACAAATTTCGTTAAATTAAATTTGCGTGACTAATCTCTAGCGTTTTTAAACAAGAAAGTATTATAATAAAGCTGAATTATTTAAAAGTATTGTGATGGTATTATTGCGAGTAAAACAAAAGAAAAAAAAAAATAGGGTAATAATTCATTTTTTTAAAAAAAATATTCATCTCGAAACAATTTATTATTACTGCTGTAATCCCGGTACAAAAGCAAACAGCTTTTCAATAAGTGAAAAAAAATAGTTAATAACAGTGGCGTAACGAACAAAATATTCGGGCCCCGTTGCAAAGTTTGGTTTTGGGCCCCAAGTCGAATCTTACAAATGGTAAGTTCTTGGAGTCAGTCAAGCTGTGGGCTCCCTAAAATCTTGGGCCCCTCGCAATGTGGGGGTACGGGGGTGTACATTACGCCACTGGCTAGCAACGAAATAGAATCAGGAATGGTGAAAACATTAAAAACGAGGCGAAAATATTTTTAAGAAGGAAGAAATTGAACGCGCTAAATTTGTTTGACGTCATAGTCACAAGATAATGATAAACACGTGTTCCCAGCCAATCAGTCCGCGTCTTTCATTGTTGCCAACTTGTACTTTTTCCAGATTATTTTAAAAAGCATATGTTTGTCAATAATAATGATGCACATAGGTAAATAAAATGCACTTGATTTAAAAATACACGCATAGTAAAAGTATTTTATTTTTTAATTATGAAAATTTGTTTGAAGAATATATATATATATTATGTTTTAGTATTAAACCATCTTTATCCAATTATCAAGTCTGAAATTTTATTTAAACAGGAATTTTATTTAACAATAGAACAACGAGTACAAGTTTAATGTTAGTGGAGAACACGTGATTGTATTCATTTTGTGACCGTCATGACAGTGAAAGAGTAAATAATGAGTAAAATAGTATAAGTTTGTTGTAGGATCAATTAAATGTTTTATTGTAAATAATGGTATAAGCCCTAAATCAGTAGTTTCCAACCCCCGGGTAGCGGCCGGTACTGGTCCTTGGATCAAATAGTACCGGGAAGCACTAGGAACATTAAATAATTTCTATTTTATTTACTGTGGTTATTTCTCTCGGGTTTGTGCGTCTTTTTATGGAAATCACTTTAGATTCAATGTTAAACCACTTTATATTCATTTTTTGGAATGACTGTATAAATTTCGGAAGGTATGTTTAAATACAATTAAATTAAAATTATTAAATCAAAACACTCTTAAATATAAACAATCAAAGTCTCACCCCCAGCAAGCCATAGTAAATTTATCAAACATTAACCGGTCCACGGCGATAAAAAGGTTGGGAAGAACTGCTGTAGATGTATTGAATGAAAGTTTAAAAATTAGATAGAATTTAAACTCTGATGCACACACACACACAACATTTCTACATATATGAAAGAAAGACAATTTAGTTTAAATTTAAAATTTACTGTTCTGCAACAAAAACAGGTAATATAAAAAGAAAAATTTTAAGTCAATTCTTACTTAGATCAACAAAGAAAAATTTTATTTTAGCTACTTTTTAATCAAATAGTTATAATTAATATAAATATATATATATATATATATATATGACAGAATCACAGCATTAATACTAATAAGTTTTTGTTAATTATCATTAAAGTATCGTATTGTCATCCAAAACAATCGTCAGCTCAACTGAATGCTTTAAAACGTGAGAAAAAAAACTTTTAAAGTTTTGACCTAAGTCGCTAATAATGAAACCAAAGTGGCTGTATCTGTAATTCTTTAAATAATTAGTTTTAATTAAATATAATTAAATTAGCATATTTTTACCGAAAACAATAGTGTAAGGAAAATTTCAGCTCAAATGAACGCTTTGAAATGTGAGAAAAAATCCTTTTCAAGTTTTGACACACCAAAATGGTCACTAAGTCGCCAAAAATGATGCCAACGTGGCTGTATTTATAATTCTTTGAATAACTAGTTTTAATCAATTAATTTTTATTAATTATAATTGAATTATTGTATTGTCATCCAAAATAATCATGTATATAAAATTTCAACTCAATTGAGAGCTTTAAAATGTATTCTATTAACGATTGAAAATTCCACCAAGATAAATACTATAAAGAGAGTGTGAGCTAATAGTAGGAATTGAAAAGCATCGCTAGAATTATTTGCAATTTATCGTAATTTTATTTGTCGATAAAAACTAAAGATTAAAATAATATGTGACGAAAGCCTTTAACGATGTATCTATGAAAGCGTAGATGTTTCCAATCCTTTAAAAGTAGATATATAGTCGATTGTGTGTGTCGTCGTTTATGTCTTCTTTCACCAATAATGTGCTTACATAACAAAAAATCATCAGTAAAAAAGCTCTCTTAAACCTCTTAAAGAACTCTTCATGAAGGATTAAGTACTTTTACGCGATTGGTATTACATGTAATTCCGAATCCAAGAGATTACTGAAAATAAAAAACAAATATTAAAATATTTTAAGCTAATCCTAAGTTAATTGTATATTTTTCGAGATTTTTTAATAATTTTCTTCTTAACTTGGCATATTTGGAGCTTAACAATTTTGATATTGAGAAAAAAAAATAATACTGAAAAACTAGTAAAATACTGGTTGGTTTGATTCTTTTGCTTCTTCATTACAGCTTTTTATTGTTTTATCTTTTTTAAGATCAATAAATATTCGACTTTAATTTCTGTGTGATTTATATTTAAAAGGTTGATAGAGTAGAAAATCAAGGACCAGATTCAGGAAGATGCGCATTAAGCCAACAAATGTAGTTTGGATAGATTTCAATTTACAGAAACATTCTCTTATTTTGATTTATATATTTTTCAGTTAATTTGTTAGCAAAATAATATTACTGGAATGTCATAAAAATAACAATTTATGTGAATCTTAAATTTGTATTTCAGTGTTGTCTATGGTTGAAGTTTACTTCGACGTATTCCATCAGCACATAGCTTTCTGAGCAATCCCCTAACTCAATTTTAACTAAAACTGAATTCCTCCCTCTTCATCCCCCAAAATATCTATCCTACTGCACTTTTTACATATCATTTAAATTTTAATGGATTGATATCAGTAGCGCGCACAGGAATTTTTCAAGGTGGGAAGGGGGTCCGGGGTCGAAAGTTCACCATTCTTGTATCATGCTCCTTTTGGTTTTGTCTATTTTCGGGAACAAAACACAGACAAACAAAAAGATTTATTATTTTAAAGACAGCCATACACACACATAACACAAAACAAAAATAAAACTAGCTACGATACATTTAATTTTAATTTGTTAACACCAATTTGTTTCTATGCTCGCCAATGTAACCGTCATCCCGCCATGTTGTTTCTCTCCTTACTCTGTCTGATTTCGATGGCCGCGCCACCTATAAAGTTTTTAAATACTAGACGAATCTTACAAGGTTTTGTACAGAAATCTTAGGGCAAGATATTGTTGTCATAAAAGTATTTTTCATAAACGGGAATGTTTTAAAAATATATCATTATTTTTTCATTTTTCGCCAAAAAATTACATTGAACTATTTGTAAATGCAAGAATATTCTTAAAACAATTTTATATGTTTAGGCCAATTCAGGTAACATTAAATATCAAACATATTATTCATTTATATACTTCTTAAAAAACACATTTCTGAACGCTGTGTCGGATATCTTAAGTAATATTTCTTAAACAATTTTCTTGAGAAATTCAGAAAGGAACATATTCCCAAGATTTTTTAATTACTTACACTGTTATATAAATATATTTTTAATTAATTCTTCGACAAAAACACATTAACATGAGGCTGTTAAATTTTAATCGAATGAATTGCTTTTTTAAAGTTGCAATTACCTTCTTTCTTATAAAGTTTTCTATAACTCCTGGCTTTTAGTTTCACAACAGATCAAGTGAAAGGCTTATCAAAAACATTTCAAACATTGATAGTACTGATCCTGAAACATTATGGCTCTGAACTCTGACATTTGGGCCAACGCTTACAAATTTAGCTAATTACTGAATAGAATTGAGTCACCAGAATTGATTCTGTCAATCTGTGTTCAAAACACTTAAAGTAAAGAAAGGATTTGTAAACGAATTTAGCTTTATTTTCGCAAAGTTCACGTGTCTGTAAAATGTGATGTAATTTATAAGGAAATTGAATTTAAAAATATAAAAACCTGTGATTATAAAATTTTTTTAAATTCAATTCTTCAATTTCCTATCAAATTTTCAATAAATTGTAAAAATAGAATACCATTTTACCGATTTATTAACAATAAGGTGTCCAATTTTTTTACAATGATAAGGAGAACAAAAAGTTTAAGGAAAAAGTAAATTGCAAATAAATGAAACATTTTATTTATTTGAACGAAAATACAACAATTATGTTTATGTCCCTTTTAATTTTTTAATTAAAGGAATATTTTTCATTGAATGAATATTTTTTGTCAATATATCATTTTCCAACAAAATACTGGAAATATTGGAGTAAGAAATATTCTTCATATATATATTGAATTTTACGGTAAGTGCTGCAGCTAATGTATCAACATTCAATCTTGATTTCTCACTTGTCCAAAAATCATTACCAATTGAAAAAAATCGTTCAACAGCTGCATTAGTTCCAGGGCAACACAACATAAATTCAAAACGAATAACTAAATTTTCATATGGAGAATGTATTCCTTTTTAAAATGGTTAAAAATTTCCACCCATCTTTTATCAATTTCAATATGTTGGTTTTCCCATCGTTGTAATTTATCAGCATTTAAATATTTAAATAATACAGAGATAAACAGATTAGTTGTAAAATATTAAAGAGGAGGACAGTTGCGTGGACAATTCTTGAGGAAGGACAGAGCCTACCAAAGGAGGACTGTCCTCTCTAAAGGAGGACGATTGGTCACCTTATTAACAAGAAATGTTTGACGTTTTTAAAATTTCTTGTCAAGGACTTTTATAATTTAGAAAGTTTTTATTATGCAGAAGATTGTTCGTACTCTATGGAAATGATTTGGATAGTTAATTTTTATCGATCAAAATACCGTATTTTTCAATTCCTACTATTAGCTCGCACTTTATATATTTATTTATTTATCTTGGTAGAATTTTCAATCGTTAATAAAATACATTTTAAAGCGGTCAATTGAGCTGAAATTTTATATACATGATTATTTTGGATGACAATACAATAATTTATCTATAATTAATAAAAATTAGTTTAAAAACTAGTTATTCAAAGAATTACAAATACAGCCACGTTGGCATCATTTTTGGTGACTTAGTGACCCTTTTGGCGATTTGTGTGTGTCAAAATTTGAAAAAGGTTTTTTTTCTCACGTTTTAAAGAATTCAGTGGAACTGAAATTTTATATACACGATTGTTTTAGATGACAATACGATATTTTAATGATAATTAAATAAAAATTAATGACCACTTAATATTGTGATTCTGTCATACGTATGTACATATTTATATTAATAGTAACTATTTAATAAAAAGTAGCTAAAATAAAATTTTTCTTTGTTGATCTAAGTAGGAATTGACTTAATTTTTTTTTATATTACTCGTTTTTGTTGCAGTTTGCTTCTGTGTGATAGCTATGATTCTTGACAATAGCTCTAGCTCGAATATTTCATGAAAGTAAACTTTTTCTTAGTACTGTCATGCAGATTTTACTCCATTCCCCTTGAACTATTTTCCAAATCCGTTCAGTGGTTTTGGATGCCGTTTTTCTCAGGCTCGTTTTAATAAACTGAAAGCACTAAAGTGCATTGAAGAAGCGTAGGGTGATTTTACACGTATTTCTTCAAATGTATCATCCTCCCGTATTTTCTTTATTCCTGTTTCTTTCTTTGCTACATAAACAGCAGTTGACTCAGACTAGGGATTGCAATATCGGAACAAAATACCAGTATTCGGTATTTTTAGATCTTAATACCAGTAGTAGAAAGTTTAGAAAAAGAAAGAAAATACAGGTTTTTCTTTGTTTTACTTGCCAGTTTTATTAGTGTAAAGATTACAACAAATAATTTGTAACTTATGAATTATAATAGTATATATATCAGTGCTTCTCAAACTTTCAATACTCGCGACCCAATATTTAATCATCATTTTCATCGCGCCCTCCTCCATACAATAACATTGTATTGAATTCAATAATACTATACTTTTACACTAAAGCTGCAGTACGACTTTACCTCTTATGTGCCACTGACGTATATAAACGTCTCGCTCAGTCAAAGCATTAATCTTCTGGACGTATATGTACATCTTTCCGAAGTACGATCTTTTCTGTACACTGCTTTCCATAAAATTATTCCTAAAGCTTTGGAATACAATAAAAGGACCTTGACAGTCTTTGCAAAGGATTTACTTATTTCAGAAGTCTTGCTTATTTATTCCTTTTCTCCCCCAAAAGACCCTCATCAAAATACGCGCATCTACGTGGAAAAACCGTTGCATTGGGGACCAAACCGCGTTACTTTTAATCGTCAGTTAAGGAGTTAATTATAAATCGTACACACACACACACACACACACACACACACACACACACACACACACACACACACACACACACACACACAAATTATCAAGATAAGTGTTAATAAGAGCCCATGGGGGTCACTGATAATTATCAAACTCACACACACACACACACACACACACACAAATTATCAAGATAAGTGTTAATAAGAGCCCATGGGGGTCACTGATAATTTATCAAAACACACACACACACACACACACAAATTATCAAGATAAGTGTTAATAAGAGCCCATGGGGGTCACTGATAATTATCAAACTCACACACACACACACACACACACAAATTATCAAGATAAGTGTTAATAAGAGCCCATGGGGGTCACTGATAATTATCAAACTCAACTCACACACACACACACACACAAATTATCAAGATAAGTGTTAATAAGAGCCCATGGGGTCACTGATAATTATCAAACTCACACACACACACACAAATTATCAAGATAAGTGTTAATAAGAGCCCATGGGGGTCACTGATAATTATCAAACTCACACACACACACACACACACACAAATTATCAAGATAAGTGTTAATAAGAGCCCATGGGGGTCACTGATAATTATCAAACTCACACACACACACACACACACACAAATTATCAAGATAAGTGTTAATAAGAGCCCATGGGGGTCACTGATAATTATCAAACTCACACACACACACACACACACACAAATTATCAAGATAAGTGTTAATAAGAGCCCATGGGGGTCACTGATAATTATCAAACTCACACACACACACACAAATTATCAAGATAAGTGTTAATAAGAGCCCATGGGGGTCACTGATAATTATCAAACTCACACACACACACACACACACAAATTATCAAGATAAGTGTTAATAAGAGCCCATGGGGGTCACTGATAATTATCAAACTCACACACACACACACACACACACAAATTATCAAGATAAGTGTTAATAAGAGCCCATGGGGGTCACTGATAATTATCAAACTCACACACACACACACACACAAATTATCAAGATAAGTGTTAATAAGAGCCCATGGGGGTCACTGATAATTATCAAACTCACACACACACACACACACAAATTATCAAGATAAGTGTTAATAAGAGCCCATGGGGGTCACTGATAATTATCAAACTCACACACACACACACACACAAATTATCAAGATAAGTGTTAATAAGAGCCCATGGGGGTCACTGATAATTATCAAACTCACACACACACACACACAAATTATCAAGATAAGTGTTAATAAGAGCCCATGGGGGTCACTGATAATTATCAAACTCACACACACACACACAAATTATCAAGATAAGTGTTAATAAGAGCCCATGGGGGTCACTGATAATTATCAAAAACACACACACACACACACACAAATTATCAAGATAAGTGTTAATAAGAGCCCATGGGGGTCACTGATAATTATCAAAACACACACACACACACACACAAATTATCAAGATAAGTGTTAATAAGAGCCCATGGGGGTCACTGATAATTATCAAACTCACACACACACACACACACACACACAAATTATCAAGATAAGTGTTAATAAGAGCCCATGGGGGTCACTGATAATTATCAAACTCACACACACACACAAATTATCAAGATAAGTGTTAATAAGAGCCCATGGGGGTCACTGATAATTATCAAACACACACACACACACACAAATTATCAAGATAAGTGTTAATAAGAGCCCATGGGGGTCACTGATAATTATCAAACACACACACACACACACACACAAATTATCAAGATAAGTGTTAATAAGAGCCCATGGGGGTCACTGATAATTATCAAACTCACACACACACACACACACACAAATTATCAAGATAAGTGTTAATAAGAGCCCATGGGGGTCACTGATAATTATCAAACTCACACACACACACACACACAAATTATCAAGATAAGTGTTAATAAGAGCCCATGGGGGTCACTGATAATTATCAAACTCACACACACACACACACACACAAATTATCAAGATAAGTGTTAATAAGAGCCCATGGGGGTCACTGATAATTATCAAACTCACACACACACACACACACAAATTATCAAGATAAGTGTTAATAAGAGCCCATGGGGGTCACTGATAATTATCAAACTCACACACACACACACACACACACAAATTATCAAGATAAGTGTTAATAAGAGCCCATGGGGGTCACTGATAATTATCAAACTCACACACACACACACACACACACACAAATTATCAAGATAAGTGTTAATAAGAGCCCATGGGGGTCACTGATAATTTCAAATCAAACTCACACACACACACACACACACACAAATTATCAAGATAAGTGTTAATAAGAGCCCATGGGGGTCACTGATAATTATCAAACTCACACACACACACACACACACACAAATTATCAAGATAAGTGTTAATAAGAGCCCATGGGGGTCACTGATAATTATCAAACTCACACACACACACACACACACAAATTATCAAGATAAGTGTTAATAAGAGCCCATGGGGGTCACTGATAATTATCAAACTCACACACACACACACACACACACAAATTATCAAGATAAGTGTTAATAAGAGCCCATGGGGGTCACTGATAATTATCAAACTCACACACACACACACACACACACACACAAATTATCAAGATAAGTGTTAATAAGAGCCCATGGGGGTCACTGATAATTATCAAACTCAACACACACACACACACACACACAAATTATCAAGATAAG